>VZDJ01000346.1:14265531-14384999 GCA_008694505.1 Cyanoderma ruficeps | reverse complement strand
ACAGCAACAAGTTTTCTATCTGTGAGTGTCCTCCTTTTTTGTTACATTTTTCTAGTGCAACAGTGAAGTTTGTGGTGTGTTGTTTGTGTGTAATTATTTATGTATTCTGATAATAGAACTGATTTCTCCAGTCTGCATGGTGAATTTTTAAGTATGGTTCTACTCTAAAGACAGCCTTTCTATAAATCTGGCATTGTACAAGGACATTATTTTGTCAGTAATATCACAATAAATTTACAATATTTGCAAGGAAACAAATATTCAGCCTCCTAGGTGCCAGCTGTAAATTTAGCTGTGAGTAGGAGATTAAGTTTTTTTAATTGAACATTAGTAATAGCATCAAATGCTGTACAAACTAAAGCATAGCCTCATTTACAAGTGCACAACCACATATGAGGTCACTTTTTAAATTTTTTTAAAAATTCATTACGTTTGACATTTTAACTGATTTACTAGGTTTAGCTTTAAAAATTGTGGAGATGCTTGGTATCTTCAGAGTTAGTTAGAAATTAGAAAATGAAAGTGCTTGACATCTCAGTGGACCAAGTCGTGATTAAATTGTGAGAAGTCAGACAACATTCTAGCAGAAATTAAATAGATGTGTCTCTAAATATATTAAAAGAATACTTTTGAAAAAGAATGTGCCATTTTTATAGATGCCTTTTTGGAATAGAACCACACTATAAATATTCAGAAGTAAATAAAATGGACTAATTTTTTAGCATATGTTGGATTATACATTTAATTATTCTTCACAGGACTGAAAGGACTTGCTTTTGAAGATCCCTAGGTTGGACATGTTTGCACTAATTATTTGTTTAAAGTATTTGTGATGGATTCAGTTTCCACAATTTAGCAGGACACATTAGCATACATTTTAATTTTCGTTGTTAGATTTTAAATTGTCAAGGTATTAGATACGATTTCTTTTTTCTTTAGACAGAGATGTCTCCAAGCAGCACGACCTTTTAGCATTCACCAAGTCAGAAAAATAAAGCAAAAAACACTTCTGTTCAATTTTTGTAATGTCATGTATTGCCATATTCAACTTCTCTGTAAACTGCATCACCTAAATAGTTCTGTAAGACATTTCTAGTTTACTTGAAAACTTTGTATCAAGATATTTAAAAACAAATATTATTTTTATACCTATTGGTTGAATGGAAAACAGACTGATTATGCAGAATTAACAGTAAGATAATTACAGTAGTGTTTATAAAGTACATCACTGAAGTCTCTGTCTGACAGCCCATCTGTGATTCTGTAGTTACAAATAAAAATACAATAATAATACAATGGATGATAAAAGAGATTGTTTACTTTGCACTAATCATTACCTTTTCTACTAAATAAACTTTAATAGGAATTCCAAAGTTATAATGAAGTAGCAGATAGTCAGGATATCCAAAGCTGATCGTTATGAAATTAATGATAAAATTTATCAACCTATTCCTGAAGGTCTTTAGATAATTTCATGTTATGAGATTCTAGGTGAAGCTGGAAACTTCTCTTTTTTGCTATTGATTATGCAGAATAGATTACGTATATGAGTCAATAATAAGTGAAGGTGAAAACCTTGGTGATTTGTACCTTTAGTGATTATAATCTTGTTATGACAAGATATATGATAATAGATAACTAAGGCTTTAGATTGTAATTTGGCATTTGCTTCTCTAGTCACTTTGGTAGCTGAGAATGTTGATGAGAAAGTATTTCATAAGAAGCTTATGTATTTTGGCTGTTCACAAGATAATTTTCTCAGTGTGGCCTCAGCTGGGTCTAATCTCATTTCATTACAATGACAGATGTTTTCTTTAAGAAAAACAATGACCAGCATTCAACTGTTAGTGAAAATAAGGCAAATCGAATATCTATTTTACATTATGCCTTTTATTGGCAATGTGTATAGCATTTTTTGTCTAGCACTCTCATCTGTATGTTCTTTCATTATTTTGCTTTTTTTTTTTTGTTAATGTATCAGTTGTATAACATTCTATACTAATGCCTGGGTAATTTGCACAGAGAAAAGTTAGAAGATATTTGATATGCTGATACACTTTGAAACAAGTATGCATCAGCTTCATTTTAGAAGTGTTGACACTGCCAAATTAATTAATTGGTGGATCTAATTCAATCTGCATTAGAACTGTGGAGTTTCTCGATACCAGTTTCATGACCAGACCATGAATGAATCCTTTCCCTAGATGCATTTAATTTACTACAGGAAGCCCTTTAATTGCTTACTGTGCATAAGCATCTGAGGTATAAATCAAAAATATATAGACAGATACCTGTGGAATTACATAGAGTTGTAGACTGAAAAGTCAGACATTATGTCTATAAATTAGCATCAATACAAAAATACTGCACTGTGAAATTACTTTTCAGTAGGTATTCAACAGAAACCAGAAGGAGTTTAAGATTGGGTAAATGTATTTTGGAATTGGAATCAAATCAGAAATCAACCTATAACACTTTCCTCTGTATTTTTACTGCAGCATATGTCTTAATTTAAAAAAAATAGTTATTTCATTCACTTTCTTTAACATATACCTTTATATTTTTGTTTATGTTTATTGATAATTCCATATATTATCATTTAAAATTATGTTCTGCAGAGTATTTCTAGGAGTGAAACTATACTGAAGGTGTCAAAAACCAATAGGATTTCTGTTAGAAATCGAAGTGTATAATAGTTCTGGTGTCTTGCAATCCAGTAAAATATTCTTTTTATATGAATATTTGCTCTATTACCTGTGTATGGGGAAAAATAATGTACAAAAATAAAATAATTATTTGAAATATTAAAACATAAAGTATAACAAATAGAAATATCATTGTTTAAGCACTATTTTTATTTTACAGTAAAAATTTCTTCTGTGTGCATTGATATACAATGCATGTGTAAATGGTACCATTATAATTTCTAAAATACGATTATCAGACATCATGAATATTTTTTAACTAGAGTTTTAATATATATTTAATATCAGAAAAGTTTGAATGTCTTCTATTTTTATGCAGGCTACTTTTCATGATTCTGAGTTTCTCATGTCTCATAATGCAGCACACAGATATTTCAAAGAGAGAGTTAATGCTTATTCAACAAGATGTCTTTGTTAAATGCAGTCTATGGACTTGTAGTTGTCAGAGAAATATATGTATTTCAGCACTAGCACGAACATGGGTTTTTGTAGCTAGTATGCTTTCATCACATGTACATCTGCTGGAGGAGGAAAAGATCGAAATCTGAAACCAGGAGGAAGACTCCTCCTGGCCCAAAAGGCCCCTGAACACAGAAATCCAGATGAACAGACATTGCCTTGGTGTATTTTTAGAGCAACCTTTGACATGTTACAGGTGTCTGGGGACAGAGGAGAGTAAACACTGTGGTTCCAGCTGACAAGCACTGAGCTTGATAGGTTTTTTGAGCGGTGTGCTATGTTGAGATGTTTTCTATTTAAGCCTGTACAACATTTGCATTTGGCCTTTGGCTTCCTCGGGGGTACCAAACCAATTCCCTTTCTGTGCGTGTAAGACAAATTTCAAGGAAGAGAAACCCCCAAGCATTCTGAATTGTATTTCTCTTCATTAAAAGCTGAAATTTAATGAACACTCTTTAAAAGTATAGTTAGAATCTACTTTTTCTAATTTTTTTTCTCATTTTAAATCTAGTACTGTGGTTACCCTAATTATATGTGAAACTTTTTCTTAAAGGGAAGGAAAATTCTAATTCTGCAAATCCATTGGTCTAGTTCATCAGTAATAAAGATGAATAAAGGTTAAAGTATTTTTCTGCTGAATACAAATTACTTGGCCTCATCAATTTAAAAAAAAAAATCTGTCAAGCCATGAATTTATCAATAACACACTAACATCCTTTGTTAATTTTCCGGTTTTGTGAATGGATGGTTGAGTATGCTGAGATACGGTTAGATTGTTGCATACAAACTTTGGGGAAAATGCAGAGAACAGTTTACAGGAAGTTTCTCTCTGAAGATCCATTTTAATTTATTGTAAGATAAATGTATGCAAATCTAACTGGCATTTTGAGTTTACCTTCAGATCACCATATTTTGGGTATATATACATTTTCAATACTTTTAAGTATTTGATTAAGGACAATTCTCTCAGTGAGAGCTTGTGCATTCAAGTTTTACTACAATTCAAGGTGAAAAGGTCAGTTCTTAGTGGAAAAGATATTTATTCGCGTATAATCAGAATAAAATCTTACAGCTCTAAACCTAATGAACATTCATTTAAATAATAATATTTCTAAAGAAATAATAATAAAATTTCCATATTAATTCAATAATATTGTAAGAAAAAGAAAGAGCTAATTAATACATCTGATAAAAAACTTGTGCTATGTGTTCTGAAAAAAAATCAGAAAATACATGCTTTGTTTATTATAGGGGAGACAAACATATTGAAACTAGAGTTTATATGGGTGATCGTATTCTGTAGAAAATCTGTTTTAAAAGACCTAAAATAAAAAAAAATACTCTCATATTTGTTAATTGCTTACCTCTGTATTTTCTAAAAATGCTATCTCTTTTTTTTTTGTTTATTTTATTTTGTTGTTTTGGTTTTGTTTTTTTCCAGTAAATGAGGGAGGTATTAAACAGGCGTCCAATTTGTGTCCAGATCCTGGAGAACCAGAAAATGGAAAACGGATAGGCTCAGATTTTAGGTAAAATATAAATTCCTCCAATGTATCATTTCTCTAATATTGAACTTGGAAAATTAATATGTTGAAAATGTATTACTGTTGCTGAGTACTTTTTCAAAACTGACCTTCTTAGTAAAAAGTGCACTGGAATTCTATATAAAGTTATGTAATGCAATATATAATGTACTTAGTATGCAAAAAGATCAAATACCTACCTAGAAGAGATCATATATCTCTGAAAAACTGACCAAAACAAAAGGTTGAAGGTAAGTTTACAGGTAAGTTTACATTATTTTCTCATGTAAATGCTGTGTTACATTTAAAAATATTGAGTATACATGTTGTACTGGAGGCTTTTGCAATAGACAAAGCAAAACTGAATATAACACAAGAAGAACAATAAAAACTCAGGGACGAAATCTCAGATTTTACAGCAAAATTAATTCACTCTAATAAATTCCAGTCATCTCTACAGTATATCTTTCAGGAACCCAGAAGTTTGATACATGGAGACGTATTTCTCTAGTAGGCCTCACATTGGCCTAGTACTCTTAATTCAGACTATTTTTTAAATTAATTTTTATGTATCCTCCTCTATTCATAGCTATCTTTCAAGTTTGTTAAATTGTAAGGTAAAAAAGGCTTTCACTAGTCTTTAAAAACAGTCTATGGTGTTTTGTCAGTGAACTTGATTCCTAATTCCAGTATCACCAGTGGCTTGTGTGTAGACACATATATAATTAATTTTTGAGAACATTTTTGGATTAATTTTAATTTCTTTTCTGAGCTTTGATTTTTTTTTCCTTTTCAATTGTTGAACATTTATTTAAAAGGGTTAACATGCATATTATTTTATATTCTACAAACAGAGACAAATTAGACTCTTATTAAAAAAAATCTAAAGCTATGTTCTGGTTTCACATCATATCCTAATTTCACATTAGGTTTACAAAATATAAAACACTTTAATGATGAAAGAAAAAAGACAGAAAGAAGTAGAAGTGTGGTAATTTAAATTCAGTTGGTTTTATTTCATTCAAGTTTGTTTTCCATATATTTTGTATTGTACATATCACACAGCACAATTCTAAGTATTTGAAGATAACTCTTAGAGTAGTCTGGATGTATGAAGATTTTACAAAATTATGATACTTCATTCTTTTACATCACTTCTTGTACTTTTTTGTGTGTGTGTTTTGTCTTTTCTCCCAGTAATCAAGCAGAACGCAGGATTGAAAATTACATCTTTAGTAAATGTAGCTAAAAACAGTTAATACAATTTCTCAATTTGTCATAAGAGTCTCCCTATCTCTCTAATTTTGAGAAAAGCAGAAGTTCAATGGTTATCTGAGAAAGCTTTATAACTGATTTTATAAAGATGTAATTTCTAATGTTAGTTTGCAAAAAAAAAAATCAGAGAAATTTTAAAAAAGCTTTATTTAACTGTCATACTTTCTAGAATCGTTACTTTGGCTAGTGTTTTGTATTTTAACTTCAAAAATATGGCTTGAGAGCAACAACGTTTGACAGACAACCTGCCAGTTCTTTCCTAGTGTTATCTTTGCAAGTGATCACGAAAAGACCTACTTACAAAGATTATTCTAGTTAAACCTATGTGAGGGCAGTACCTCAAAAAAGATATGATGATCATGCCCTCATATTTCTTTTTAGACCAAAATGTTAGGATTTCAGCTAGCATTATTTTTCACTGTGCACTGGGGTGGTGTATCAGGCTTTCCTACTTCAAATGCATTTATGACAAAATGAAAGAAGTCATTCAAATTGCTGAACAGCAGTATAAAAGACAAACAAGTACTAGAGTCAATATATTTTCTAGTGTTTCTTTCCCCTAATTTCTCACTAATCTTGGTGACATTATTTTCTCTTAATAAAGAAAAAAATCCTAAATTATCTGTTTGAATTTATACTTGTAAAAATCAGCACTGGTGTCCATTAGTAAAATATGTACATTTAGCTCAAATTGAACACTTGATAAACAAATTGACCATTGATAAAGGTCTTACAGGGAACAGAAGCATATGAAAAAATATCCAGAAGAGTTAATAAAATTCCTTTTAAAGTTAACCTAGTTTAAATTCTTGCCATTATGATAATGGTCATTCAATTGCCTCGTAAGCTTCCAAAGTAAGAATTTTATAAATTATTATTATGTTACGTTTAGTTAAAAACATCTAGTACTGTGAAAAGTCTTTTCTAGGCTGGCTTATACTTGGCAGATAAAATAACACACTTTCACCTTTTCCTTTCTGAAGTCACTCTCTCTTTAATGAAGGAAATAGCTTTACTTTAAGCTTGCTTTTTTTTTCCCTTTCTGAAAAGCAAGTGACAATTCCAAATACAATGCCTCCATTTGAAAACACAGTATTTTGGAGAAAGGTTTAGTTCTGTCTTTACTAAGATCAATCAAAATTTGATTTCTGCACAATTTAATAAATTATAGAGAAGAGCATGCTCTTGTCACGTCTCCTTAGCTTCCTTGAAATTTGAAGGTGTAGGTTTGGAAGCACTGTATTTCAGTTTTACTTCTGTTCTGATTACAAACACTACTTGCTCTCAGCACATTAATTTCCTCTTACATGGTTCTTTCATAGATTTACAAAATCTGTAATTCAAGCTCTAAGACAAATTGGAGCATTCCATGACATTATTTGGGGCCTGTGATTCCATTTTTACCCTTTTGGATATTTTTTTTAACATGAGAATTCCCCATAGCTGTATTTTGGACTATTAAAGGCACTGTTTCTGATGCTAGATGCCTATTTGAGCATAAAAGGTTTTGCATGTTGAAATAAAGTCAAGAAGACTTACTTATAGCTGCCAGCTTTTCCTGTACTGAGGAAAGCATTTTACTTCAGAAAGAAAACTTCCCTTCCCTAGGAATTTCTTAAAATTTTAGACACACTAATGATTATTTGGCTGGAATTTGCAATTTTACTTTACTTGTCATCCACTAAAATCATTTCCATGTGTCCAGTTTTAGAATCAATGCCACTATGTAAAAAATAAAAGAGGTAATAGATAAAAAGTTTTCACATGGTCTTGTTTCTATTTTTCTTTATTTCTAGTAGAATAAACATACCCAGACTGAATAATCCTTGAACGGGTGTTTTATTATGATGTTCTTCCACCATTATCTCAAAGTTCTGTCTTCATGATATGAATGAACGAGCCCATCTCTATCCCTCTACCTCTGTAGTACCCACTAGGATTTAAAGATGAGATTCTGATCAAACCTGTAGTGGGACAGAGCAGTGAATACTGTTGGACAAAAGTGCTGATGTAGTCTTAAGAATACATATTCTACTGAGAGAAGGAAGAATATGAAGTTTATCATAAGGACAGTTTATTTTACTGACAGATTGACTTACAGTAAAAATAATGGTAATATCTTCTTTCATTTTATACCATAAATTGATTTATAGTTATTTTCTTTGGAAGAATGAAGCTCAGCATTAATTGACTAGATTGACTAGAGGTTTCACCTTGATTTTCCTTAAATCTCCTCTGAATCACCTATCCTTCTCTGCAGATATGCAAGGTGAACTTCTAGACTCAGAAACTTGAAGCCGAACATCCTGAAAAATTAACAAAACTTGGTTTGCAGTGTGAGATATGAGGTTAGGTTAGAGGGGATCTATGCACCTATCAGTTTTTAACAGTTAAGTGCTTCCTTTGTCAAGGACAAGTGTTTAATACTACAAGCTTTGTGAGAAAAGATGACACTTTTTTTTAAAGATGAATTACCGATGACCTGCATAGTGTCAGGAAATCCTCTGACACTGAAATTTAGTCATCAGTTTAGGTTTTTTTAGCACACAATAAGGATTTTTCTTGATCAGAAGTTTGGAAGATTTAGACGTTCTAACATTATATCATGGAATCCTAGCATTTGGCAGTAATGTTTCCAAGTAATGTATAAACTGATCTGCGAAAACGATCCTATGGATGTTTTTAACTTGAGAGAGATGCTGTGATTTAACTCAGTTCTCATGCTGGGACTCAAAGACAAGTGTAGAACCTATCTGTACCTTGCACATAAAAAGTTATGGATCAGTAGTGTGCAGAAAGTTGCTAGGTTAAAAAAAATTCACTGCTCATAATCTTGATAGCTTACATGTCTTTAGGTTTTTTTACTGCAGGTGGAAGAAATAATATATGTGCTGAAATATTGATTGTTTCTTTATGCTAGCATTAAAATATACAATACTGCCAAATTTACAATTTGAGAGAGATGAACTTTAAGATTTAAGGTTTCTGGCTGTACATTTTCTTCTATGGCTAAAAAGGGTGTCCTGTCTCAAAACTGTTCAGTTGCAGGCAAGAACCGCATAAGTTAATACATCAGAAAGATGGGTTTGATTCCTTGCATAAGTGATTATTTTTCAACAATAATTTGAAAAACATATCAAATAATTGAGGGAAAGAACATAAAATGAGGTAATTTGCTACACAAATGCCAACTATTAAAATAATACTATTCAGTATAAATTTCATATGATGTTCAAAATTTTAAACTTGATCTTTCTGATACTTTACAGGTTCTATAGTTCATTTTGGACTGCTACTGCAGTCCAAATGCTATACTGCATTTTGGACTACTGCTTTCAGTTTCTGTTGTTTAAAGAGGATTCCCAAATTTGAGGCAAATGATGAAATTTTAAAAACCGATATGAAATTAATATTTTTTTCAAATTTGTATAGTAAGTTCCTTATTTAATATTTATTCATACATTTTTCCTAATAAAAATATAACCAAAGTCTGGGTTTTTTAATCAAATGCAAACCTAATGGCAATAGTCTTTTTGTCTGATTAGAAACAGAAATTTGCAGATAAAGTTACTGAGAGACACTCAGGTCAAGCATTCATTTTTGGAGTTATGAACTGAGTTATGAACTGCCTTAGCACATTATATATGCAAAAGCTTTGCATTAATTCAGGACAAATTAAGCAGTTTATGTAAGTCATAGAAATATTGATTGGAAGGGTCCTTCAGAGGGCATCCAGTCCATCCTCCTGCCCAAAGCAGGACTAGTCTGGTCAGCTATGGCTTTCTTTACCCGATCCTGAGAACTCCAAGACTAAAGATTTCACAAGAGTTTGAGTATGCTGTTCCAGTTCTGCCCTCCTTTATTGAAGGAAATTTCTTGTAAAGTAAAATCTGAATCTTCTGAGGTGTCCCTTGAATATTATGTCACATTTAGAAAATTTGGCTTCATTATCTTTGTAATGCCTCCTGAAATCATTATGGTCTGCTCTTAGATAGTACTTTAGCTTTTTCTTTGTAGGACTAATTAAGCCTAGCTGCCTTAACTTTTTACTGTAGGTCATGTGCTTTAAGCCTCTGACTAATCTCCAAACTCTTGAGTTTTTACCAATCTCTCTCTTGAAGTGGGAGGCAAAACATTTGGCTTCACCAGCTGAATAATGATTTCACTTGATCTGCTGCCACCACTTCTAGTATTGTTAAGTATATAGTTTTTTTATTCAGGATGAGAACATATTACTGATCAATAGTACAGAACATTTCATCTCTACTTGTTGAGTTTTGTGAGGTTTCTGTTTGCCCAGAGCTGGACTTTGTCAAGCTTCTGGATTGAAGATCTGCTCTTCAGTCTGTCAACTGCTTTTCCAACTTTAGTTTGATCCATAAATATATGGATCCAAAATCTCCTCATCAAGGCTGAGGATGGAAATATCATACAGGATCAGACTCTATCTTGATTTCCTAATGCTCAGGTTATTACTGTCCACCAGCTGAATATGAAGAGACTGATTCCTACTCTTTAAGCACATCTGCCAGGCCAATTTTGAATATATAACCTTTTCATCAACTCTCAAAACACACTGCAGTAAAAGGTGCTCTCAGAAACGTTGCTGATGTTGAGCACTGTTACACTGAGCACTGCTACATCTACCACTGGGCCATGAAGCCAATCATTTTGTCACAGAAGACAATCAAATTGATCAAATATAACTCAGCTTTGGTAAATTTGTGTACGTGCTCTAGTCCATGCTCTACTAGAGCACATGTTCTTTCCCTAGATCAATGTAAGATTCCTAGCATCTCCTTTCCCTTTTAAAAAGTTCATGTATTGTTACTCTTTCTACAATCTGTCAGAACATTTCATCATAGTTTTTCATAGATGACACTCACCTTGCACAGACTCAATCAGATTTTTCAGCAGCCGTTGGTGAAATCTCTCTGGCTGCCTGCCCTTGAATACAGCTGCCTCCTTTTACCTGTTGTTTCCCAGTTTTGGCTGTCCCTCTTCTTCACAAATCATGTTGGTACATACAGATACCTAAGAGCACTTCTGCTGTAAAAATTGATGCAGAAAAGGCATTTAGTGCTTCAGCCTTTTCCATATTGGATTTCATCACCACAAGATTACTCTGTGCTTTTTCAAATGAACCCACATCGTGTATGAACTTGCTTTTGTGACTAATATACCCAAAGAAACTCTTTTGCTCATCAGTGTGCCTTCCCAGTCTAATTAGTCTAAATTAGACTTTTTGAATGAGACTCTTAGCTTTAGCTAGGGTCTCATTCAAAAAGTCTAATTTAGTCACCCACGGACTACTAAATTAGTAGAACCAGTTCAGAAAGTTCATTAATCATAAATGATCAGAAGATGCATTATAAATGGTTCCTGTATTCTAAAGATTTTTCCTGAGCATTAACTTTTCATGGCTTTCAGTGTTAACATGCTGAATTAAATGGCCATTGCATCCACAGGCAATTTTTTTATGAATATATTCTGCTTCTGATTTTTTTTGGTATTTTCATACTATCCTTAAGATTTTTCTTTTCTTGGGGGTGTATATCTATATTGTATACAACAATGAACACCTTCATAGCTATATCATGCTTGAGTTCTCTTGAGATTTACAAAGCAGAAATAGTCCACTTGCACTTTAAGGGGCTTCATCTGATAAGCAGTTTGGATCAAATGTAAGTCAAGAAATCAAACCATCCTTATCAAACAGTCACACTATTTTTGGTCATTTGTTCCCACAAGCTGTTTTAGGACTACTCAGCCAGTTTTCTCTAAGCTAATACCTGCCACAGTTTGGAGGTTCTCCTAAAAACAGCTCTCACAATCTGATTTTCTCACTCCACAATTTTTAGTTCTTTAACATATCTGAAGGCTGAGTATGTCCGTACATGTCCTCCTGCAGTACCTCTGGATATGTAATAGATATCATCAATTTTATCCTATCAAGGGTCTTTTTTTGTCCTATAACACAATCCTTTCATCATTCGAGATTCTGTCACAGAAAAAGAAGATAAAAAATGAAAACTTAAAACTCGACTAATTGTTGCCATGTCACCACACAAACCCATGGCCTATCCTTTTTTAATTTTGTCTTAGACCTAATAATTATTTCCTGGTAATTTGCATGTCCTTTTTGAATCTTCATCATATTCACCTCATGTGCCTCATGCACCCTTCAATGGAGGGAAATGACACTTTATTATTTTGTACACAAGTTATTCAAACCTTTTTTAGTGAAAAATTAATTTCTCACTGAATTCTTCTAGGTCACAGATTAAAGGTATTGGAAAAAAAATATTGTCAGAAACAAAAAGAATCTCACCTTTGATCACTGTATGGGCCATTCACTTAAGAGTTGGACTCCATGACACTTGTGGTACTTTCCGACTCAGAATATTCTATGATTCTGTGATTCTCTGATACTAGAAAATTTGAAAAGAATTGAAAGAATTTCCATTTTTAAGAGTGTATAGATGGATAATGACAGCAAAATATTAAAAAATAGTAATCTTTACGATGCTTTCAAGTTCCTGAGAGACTCATTTTCTCAACATTTTCTTGACAAACTCTATTATTGTCTTTTTTCAGTTGATCTTCCATAGGGACTGATCTCCTACTCTTCCATTTTCTTTCTTAGACTGGTACTTTATCATCTGCATATCTAATTGCTCATATAGGTCACACTCACGCAGCATATATGTCACAGATTTACCCAGTCTCACTCTGTTTATGAGTCCAGTCATATGCTTATAGTCATATATTATTAAATATCAGTTTACTATCAAAACTGATTTGGACAAGTAAAGTGGACTTCATAATGTGAGTGTTATTTATACTTTTTGTAGGTGATAGAAATAATTATCATATTTGTACAGTCTTCATAATCATTCAGACCTCTGGGATTTTTTCCTGTTACAGTTTTTTTACCAGGAATTTAATTTTATTTGAAAATAGTGTATGTTCTGCTCAGCATTTCCTCTTCAAATCAGTCCATGGCTAGTTAAAGAAAATATATTTCCATGTTATTTTTCTTCAAGTATTCCTTTTTTTTCCCTAATAATAAAGACACCCAGATTTTTTCAACATGACTTTCTGAAGGGGACAATTTTGAAAATCTAATCTTTCGAAAGATATTCTTGTCTTCACAATTGCTACCTTTTGAACTTTCCTAACCATATAGTCTCTGTAGCAGCTGTGCATAAGTTTTTACATTAGTTACAGATGACCTTTGTGTTCCAGTTTTGAAATATCCTCCAACTCTTTGACCTGCCTGGTGGCTCTTTTTCCTCAGTTGCCTACAAAATCCTTTTAACCTTACATTGTAAGGGCCTTTACATTAAGTAAGCAAAAATTTTTTTTTTCAGCTTTTCACTTTTATATCTCTTTTTTTGGTGGATTCTGCAGCTACTTTTTATCCCATTCTTTCACATTCTTACTCAAACAGGAACTCTTTTGGAATCTTTTGTGGAGCTGTTACCCACTATCAAATCCTTCTTTTCTGAGATGTCTGTTCAGGTGACTGTATCATCTTTCATGTCCTCATTTTCTTAGTACCTATGTCTGTGTAAGACCCAGGTACTTCCCAAATTTCCTCAGCTATTTTGTGCTGACACCATTCCTTTTCAAGTATCTAACATTTCTAATGCCCTTATGTTAATTCTTCTTTTAAGTATCCATCTTCTTTAGTTTTTTTTATCTATGATAAAAATAATGATGCATTTGAGTAGATCACCTAAAAAAAATATTCTCTGGAATGTGTGCTCAGCCTTTTTATTTTTCTCTCTGCCTTTGCGAACTGAAGAATTGCAGCACTAAAATGGCCATCTATAAGGAAAGAAAAACAGGCCTCGTTCCTTGCAAGCCAAATCCTTCAGAGAAAAATTAATTTTAGTATGTCTTTTGGCAAAAATGAATGTCATACCTTGTGAGATCAAACCCAGATTTGAAGATTCCAGCCAAGTAAATATTGACACTTTGCTTAGAGAGATTTATGAACCATTTTTTTACCAGTATGTAATGTATCAAAGACAGGAAAATGTCATCCATCTGAGGAGGGCCAGATAACTACATGGCTTCCAATGTTATAGAGGAAGGCTGCTATAACAAACTCTTGGGGAGTTACTGCACATTTAATCTTAAAATACCCAGAGAATTGCATTCACAGTGTAGCCAAGATCTTGTAAGTCACGTGTATGTATAAAGCATTTTACACTTTGCAGCTGTGACACACAAGCCTTTAAAAACAGCAGGCTGAAATTATGAAGTGTAAGATACTGATGTCAGAGAAAGGCCTGATGTATTGGCTATTTTCAGCTGTAATCAGGATTTGAAACCAAATTATTTTAAAGGAAAAGATTATCACAAGGATATACATTTGATTTATTTAACTTTTCAAAACTGAATCCCTCTTTTCCCTCTTCCCCCCTGCCCCAATCATCCTCTCAGAAAAACTTAACAAACAACAACCAGCAAAAAACCCTCAAAAAACCAATCAACCAAAAAAATAACCCAACCAACCAAACAAAATAATCAAAACTAAACAACCAAAAAAGTTTTTCTGGACTTATTTCTTGTTTTATCCTGTGCTGTTTCCAGTGCCAAATGTCAGCTCCAAATGAAAAAGTACAAAACCTTTTCAAGGCAGTGTTACAACTCCATAAACAATCACAGCTAAACATCTAGAAACATGTTTTTAGCAATCTCTTTTTTTCTTCTATTAATTTGAGAAACATAAGCCAGTTAAATGAGCCAATCCTCATGTTCACCTTGTAACTTTCATTATCCAGTAGATCGTGTTACTGGCAAGTGTAGAGACCACTTCTATGACTTTAAGAATTCACTGCAAGCTTAAAATCTTTACCTACTAATCAAAATATAAAACAATGCTATAACTAGTATTTTTAAAATAATTCAAATTAGTGTAGGATGCTCTTATTAATAATATACTACTTTTAAATACAAAAAAAATTATTAATATCTAGCCTTTCTCTCTGGTATTGTGCTACTGCTTCCAATGAGCCCCAGTTCTAAATTCAAAAGCATCAGATTTCCTCAAGAAGAATTAGGGGTGGGAGATATTCACAGCATATTATTTATTTCCTGAGTTCTTCACTGGGAGAAATAAAATGTTTATAATGGGGATTCCTTTTTCAGTCTTGTAGTTGACCTTTCAACTTTTCTTCTAGGTAATTCCCCTATATTGCTTTCATGTTCTTTCCTAGATTCAATTAACATAAATAACTACTTTTAGTTACACAATGTCTAGGTTTGTCAAATTTTTACCATGTGGAGATCTGAAGTTAGGTCAGAAAATAATCACTTGACCTCCAAATGACTGTTAAAAGAGGTAAACCAGCTCCAGCCAAAGTAGGTCCAGAGAGAGCTGAACATTGTGCACTATCAGGCTAGTACATAGTCTTCAGCCTTTTACTATTGAAAGCAGTAATTGATGGATTACATATTTGTATTGTTTGTCAAGACCATCATATCTAAAGGAATGGAAAGAATGGACTGCTATCTATTTGTTAAAAGAAAAGCTTCTTTTTATGTCATTGTTTGATTTTAGCTTGGGAGCAACAGTACAGTTCTCCTGCGATGAAGATTATGTGCTACAAGGTTCCAAAAGTATCACCTGTCAGAGGATAGCTGAAGTTTTTGCTGCATGGAGTGATCATAGACCTGTGTGCAAAGGTAAACAGAAATTCTTACCCTCACAGTGATTATTCCATTTGGCATCTATCCATTGTTTGATAGACAATCCTATTAATTTTATTTGTAAGTACTTAAAATTTTAATCATAGTGTACCCACTTTGTTAGTAAAAAAGGGTTCACCTATTCTGTTTTGTTTAACATGAACTTTGTATTTCAGTATGCTTGTTTAACTAGGCTACTTACATTATTAATTTTGCTTTATAAGGAGATGACATGAACTTATCACATGCTAAATATTAGGACTTATCAAGATGGATGTCAAAATTGCAGTAATTTAATATAAAATCAGTAATTCATGAAGCTTCTTCATTGCACATTTTATAAACAGATAAGAAATTCTTGAATTTATAATAGATAAGTAGTGAAGTAAGTCTACACCTGGTTTTGACCCTGAGCAAATGGATAAAGGGAAAAAAAATCAGTAAAAGAAGAAAACCACAAAGGAATTTTGCTAAAAATATTTGATGACCTAATACAATGGCATGTAGTATGATGAACACCTGAATCAAGGAATGAAAGTATTAGTGTGTAGGTACATATCAGATATTAAAATATGTAATGAAAATAGTAGTGTGCACAAATACTCAGATATTGTCCTAACTACAAAGGGCTTTTTTCTGTATTTCACACTTAAAGTACTGAAAGAAAGTGTCTGTTAGAAATATTTCAAATCAGTGTAAATAATAGACATTAGGGGTCAAAGACTTAGATTTCATTCCACTATAGAGAGACATGGTTCCTTTGAGACCTTCACTATGCGGCCACACCAATAAAAGGTAGCAAACAGAGCTCATAACTCTTCTGCAGCACAGATGCAAAGAAGCTGGGCTTTACATCCCAGCTCTGCCCCAAAGGATGGACTCACATGTTCAGATGGAGCAGCAAATTGTCTAGAACACTCACTGTTTTTCCCCTCCTGATTTACTTCCCTCATACAGGTACAAGCTGCAAGGAGTAATACAATTTCTTATTAAACATATAGACAAAAAGCCATGCTTGGCATTAGTCTCATTCATGGCCCTAATGTCCTCAGCTACTAATCCTAAATGAGGAGCTTTCCTCTCACCTGTCTACCCTCTACTTTCCAGGCATCCAGTGTGACTTTTAAGACACTCATCACCAGAGCATTGTTTCTCTGAGTGTGGTGCAAAAGTGACATTCTTTCTAGAGGCTAATGTGAGGGAAGGAACAAGCCTTTATCCAGCAGCAGCTGCATCTTCCTGTGTTCAGTACTGATAAAATAAACATGCTTTGTGAAAGTGCAATTCAACTCTAGGATTACTTCACATATCTAAGTGTCTTTTTTTTTTAATTCAATTATGCAAGATTGTCAGAACACAGTGGATGAAATAGTTCTTTACCCTTTGCTGTTTATGTGGTGTCATAATAATCACTGGAGAAATAGGATAGGCTCATGTTTACTTGAGGTTGCTTGTCAGTTTTACATCTTCATACAGGAAAAGTTAACCAGTAGAGCATTCAGCAAAGATCTGAATATCAAGGAAAGAAAAATAGAATTGTTATTGACTTCAACAGACCAGAAATTTAGTGCCTTTAAAGTGTAATTTGAAAGCACAATGGAGACAGTTTATATCCTTTATATTATTTGTGACAGAGATGCAAGCTATGTAAATAAGATTTTTTTTTTACCTGACATGCTATTGTAAATAACCATATAGACTTTGATTTGAAAATAAATAGCCTTTGTAATATTTAGAAATAGATAACACTTTTTTGTGTTAGTCTAACTTTTACAAGCTTCCTTTAAACTTTTCAGTGTTTTCGCCAATGCTTCAATGAGTTGTACAGGGGTAATACTTGAAAAAAATGCTGACATGCCATATACCAACACATATGCACAAAAACAGCACATATGCACAGTGATAAAAGTGATCTCTTTTTTTTCCTACTATTTAAATTTGTCTTTCAAGACATTAGTGAAAGTAGCATAAGTTAGTCCTTGAAGAATTTTAAAAATAAATAGGGCAGTTTCTGTTACTGTAGTTACTGTTTTTCCTCCAAATACTTTCAACTTTTTTAAGATTATAAGTTTAGACACAAAGGAAGGTCTATTTTATCTTGTCAGAACAATTAAATGTTCTATTCTCTTGTAAGAGGTGGTTCTGTTTTTGTTCAATGGTATTTTATTTCTCCATATCTTGATTAGAGTAAGTTAGAGATAGGTTTATGAATCTGCTCCATGTACTTTCTGTGTGAATTAAAGGTGAACTTTCTTTTTGCAGTCAAAACTTGTGGATCCAATCTTCAGGGACCTGGAGGCACTTTCTCATCACCCAATTTTCCATTTCAGTATGACAGCAATGCTCAATGTGTGTGGGTCATCACAGCTATCAATACTAATAAGGTAGAGTTTTATATTCTGGTTTTCTTTAAAAAAATCCCACAAAACAAGCTAATCCCTCCCCCCCAACCCTAAACCAACCAAACAAAAGCACACATAGACCATAGCATTTTTCACTGATATGATTTATCTCTACAGTCCAAGTTTTGTATTAGGTGCATTTCAGATATTTTTAAGAAATGTCTGATACCGGATGACTATGGACAGATGTTAAAACCTTTTGTTTCCCCTAAGATTGTTTTGCTTTTTGTATGCCAAGTAGGTACTATCCTGTTTTTATGTGATTCTCTAACTTAATTCCCAGAAGCAGCTATCCAATGGTATGAGGCAATTTCATGGACCCACTAGTATTGTGTTATAAGCAGAAGAGCTACTTTGTGTATAAGACTGTTTATATCATGTTTGGCCTTCAACTGTGTGAGAAATCACTGAAGTTCTTGAATTTACTTTCCCTTCATGAGGAACTGTTCTGAAGATGTTTATTCCGTTGTCTGAACCACTGTATTAAAATCCCATGTACTTTATATCTGCACTTTAAAACACAAGTACTGAGAGTTCTGATAATGTCAGATGAGTCAAAGTAGAGCAATAAAAGCTAAGTTATGACACCAGTTGTCTTTAATTTCAAGAACTAGACACCTGGCAGCAATGGCTATATTCTATCTCCAGGTGTATCATTTTGTGTGAACTGAGTGTAATGGACTTGTTTAGAGGTAATAAAACATAAATTAGCTGTGCAGCTCAGGAATGTTTTATAAAAGACTATTATCATCTGTGTTTGCTGGTACAGAGGTATATTCTACCTCTAAATTCTGTTTTATATTGCCATCTGCATCACACTCCATTAACTGATCCGACAGGCCTATAGGGCCCACTCCTTTGCACCTGAATTCATCAGAGGATTCAATGAAAACCTGACTATTTTCAAAATTTCAAAGACCATTTAGCTACACTGCTGTATTTCTCACTCTAATTTTACAAAGTCCTGTGTGGAAGCCATCCTTGTGTTCCACTTTGGTAAAAGAAAAAAGGGTACTTATAAAACTGATTAAAAATTGATAATGAAAATTATAAAAGTGTTTGGGGGGTAGGTTGTTTGTTTGTTTGCTCGTTTGGTCCTAGTTCCAAGGACTGCTAATCAAATTTATCCAATTTATAGGTCATTAAAAAAGTGTTAAGAGACCTTGAAAAATGATTCAGTCACTGTTCCATAGATGGGTAAAAAGTTCAAAAATAATATTTTTACATCCATTTCTCATCCCAAAGAATTTAATATTTTTATTTCTTTAATTAAAAACTATTTGTGAGAAAGATGGAATATGTATACACATCTAGAATTTCTGAAAGTTTTGTGAAGTATGCCAGCTGAGAGAATTTAGTATCATACTATTTGAAGAAATGAAACACATTGCAACTACACTTTGAATCAGTTCCCTAAACAGCCTGAAAATATCCAGTGAGAAATTGAATGAATTTAAGACCCATAAGGCCATATTTTGCATAAAATGGTTTCCTTTCTTAAGTGCATCACGGGCATGTCTGCATAACAAAAAAAGCCAAATAAGATTTTAGATGTCCTTCTACCATTGGTAGAAGCCAACCCTTGAGCTCACCAACTGGTACGTATTTACTGGCAAGTCACATGTGACTGCAGGTTTAAGATATTAATGAGGGTTAAACTCCAGTGGTGGTATTCATGTCTTAATTCTGCCTTCCTCCTCCCTCCCTGCCAGTTCACAAAATGGTGACACAATGTTAGCTTCAAAACCTCAGAACTCCATTTTTACCAAAATGTTTTTATGGGAATATTCAAAAACATTATTCCTGAGTATTATTTTCCTTACAGATTTCCATTTTCTGCATTTTAAGAACTGCAGAATATTAATTGAACAAATGCATCGTCTCTGGATGTCAGTGTGGTTGAGAGTTACAGAATGACTGAGGTTGGAACGAACCTCCAGAAATTCTGTAGTTGAAATCCACTGCTCAAGCAGAGCCACCTCGAGGCTGCTGCCCAGACAGTCGTGAATATCTCAGAAGATGATGACTCCATAACCTCTCTGGGCAGCCACCTAATTCTCACTCACCCCCAGAGGGAAAAATTGTTTCCTTATGTTCAGAAAGAACCTCCTGTGTTTTAGTCTGTGCCCATTGCCCCCAGTCCTGTCACTGGGCACCACTGGAAAGAGTTTGGTTTCATCTTCTTTACATCCTCGCATCAGGAATTTATAGACATTGAGATTCCGTGATCCTCTTCTTTTTTAGGGTGAGCAACCCCAGCTATCTCAACCTTATGTGAAAGAAGTTCCAATCTCTTGTGCCCCTTCACTGCACTCTCTCCAGTAGCTGCCTATTTTGCTTTTACTGGGCAGGTGCAAATGTTTTCCTTTCTCTCAAAACACTTGAAAAAACAAGGTATTCCATATATAAAAATTCCAATTCTAATGAAAACAAAGTTGACCTTCTCTTTAGTCAGAGATCATACCTGCTATAGTTCAAATAAAATGTGCTTAGCTGTTATTCTACGCTGATTTTTTTTCCCCTGAAACTGTAAATACTGCAAAATAGCATATGACCATATGAAAACTGTCCTAGCACATGAATGATAGCACCATATAAGAACAGACACAGTTTTAATATTTGGGGATGAATCAGAAACTCACAGGTTTAACCTCTGCTGATTCAGGAAAATATTTCAGTATATGCATGCTTCAGTTTGATTTGATTAGTACCTGTGTTTTGATTTTATTTACAAAGCAAAGTTTCAGTAGCAGGGATGGCTGCAGGGGTGACTCTGGGAAGAGATCAGAAGTTGCCCCCATATCAGATGGAGACAGTTCTAGCTGGCTCCAAGACAGATCCACTACAGGAGACAGCTGAGGAAGTCAGGCAAGCCGGTGGCACCTCTGTGATAACTTATTTGAGTATTTGAAAGCCATATTTAGAGCAAAAAAAGGTGTACAACAGCAGCTGAAGGAGATGAATGAGAATACCCAAGAGAAAGAACCCCACAGACACTATGGGCAGAGCAGGAGTGGAAAAAGGTGCTCCATGTGCTGGAGCAGGGATTCCTCTGGAGTCTCTGAAGAGTGCCATTGATGCAGGTTATCCCTAACAGTTCACAGAGGTCCATGGTGGAGCAGAGACCTGACAGCCAGCTAAAGTTAAATTACTGCACCCTTGCATATTTATCTGTCTTCTCAAATATTTAACTGCTCTGAAGATATAGTGTGAAAACAATAATTAAGAACAGGTCACGTATTTAAAATTAAGTATGAACTTTTAGATAAGGCCATAACCAGGAATACCTGTTTGTTGGTGTTGTAGTAGTATTATGCCAGTAATAAGAATGCAAAGAAGTAATGTTAGGTTAAGCAAGTAATTTTATTTCAAAATATAGGTTGGACACTGTTTCTGAACTTCTGTAATATACCACCAAAATTACAATACTGTGAGTTAGATTCATCCTGGACAGACTGTAGTGCTAGGAGCTATATTATAACAGCTTCAGCATTACCGAGAAAATACTGTTCTTTGCATGGTATTGGTTGGAATAGTTATAGCTCCTTCATATTGCAATGAAATACAGATGCACAGGAATTATGGAGTTTTTAATCTAAGGAATAGGTAAAAGGTTTACAATGTTATCTGGAACAACATTCAGATATGTTTATAGTTTTCAGAAAAGCACTGATTAGAAGAACATTAACTTGTTGAGGTTAAAAGAAAATGGGATCTTTTTACAAGTTAGATAAACTTGTTTTGATGATATATTGAGGAACTTGCATGTATAAAGTCTTTGCTTATATAATCAGTGGTTTAATGTGTTTAGTTTTGATTCATGTTAACATTGCCTTACTGTTCTGAACACAGTACTGGTGGCCTTGTATGACTGCTAGAAGACATAATAATTGGGAGAAATAATGGGCAAAACAAGTTTAAACCATGTTATGAAGTAGAATGATAGTGGAGAATTTGTATCATAATTGTTGTGAAGGGTCCAGGAGTGGATTTTCTATAATCTGTCCTTTTGTTCTGTATTGTGATAATGTTATTTTTGGATTTGATATAGGAAACTTACTTTCTTCTATTTAGTTTAGTTGGGGTTTTTTTGTTACTCTGAGTGAAGGCTGTATGCTGAGTGTGGATTTTAATGATGATTTGGCCTTCAAGTCTAAAACCTCATTGATGTATAAATGAAGATTTGTCATTTTTTTTAATAATGACTACAATAAATAATGTGATGATATTCATTGTAACATGACAATATCTACAATATTCTATGCCACAGCTGGAGAACCACTATGAATTAGTGATCCAGGTACTTCAGAGCTGCTACTTGTTGCATCAGTTGCAACAAAATATCTCAGAAATTGAGAATCTTTTACGGGAGACTCAATAGATGTAAGACCCTAAAAGGCTCTTAAATGCTAGTGTAAATGGCTTTATCCTGAACTGAATCTAGTTAATTTTCTTCCTAACTGATTTCAGAAATAAGTTGGATAACAGCACCATATAGATGAAAGAAATGTTTCCCCAGTCAATTATCTGCCTCCTTAGCTTTGTGCTGCATTGTAGTCTCTTGTTCCACGCAGTTAATCAGATATACTTGCCATGCCAAAGCCTTGTTGACAGTGGAGTAGGGCCATAACTAAAAACCTCAAACATAGCCAGAGATGACAATGAGTTTACTACTGAAAAGCAGAATAAAAATTGTTTGTGAAAGGAAAGTCATGTGTATGGAGTAAAAAAAAAAGTAATTGATGAAGTCACACTGACACATCTGATGTTATCAGTGATATTCCCATATTTTCATTGTTCTTGTGCATGTTTTTTGCATTCTTCTATTGGGATCCTGTTTTCTGGAGCTGATCTGTTTAAGAGAAAACAACTAATTTTTTCAATATTCATTATTATGATTAGAATAATTATAATCTATGATGTACAAAGCTCTGAATAATGATTGAGTGGAGAAAGAAATATGGGCAATTGATATATAACTTTGCAACAACAGTGAAAGATCTATGGCTGCCTCTATGGTATCACACCAACATATTCTTTAAATCTTGATGGCTTGTACCTTGCTTTGTTGCCCTCTTAGGAGGGGTACTTGCAATTCTCTGTGAGGATCAATGCCTGCACAGTACTTCTCCAACAGTATATGATGGAGGAAATTCATGGACATTTTCCCTATTTCTGGGTTGTCTTAACATGGTTTTTATAGAGTGTTTTATATACACCAATGAAGTGATTATTGCCACTTTTATCCATGGCTACTCTGGAATCAACAAAAGCTTTGTTGATCAAAAATAACAAAGCTATAGTTACAGGGATCTACCCGAAAGAACACTCAAGAAAATCATACCTTTATGTGGAACTCTGAAGAAGCAACAAAACTTAAACTTCTTTACTTGTCCTCAATTGTGATGCACATATTATTAATCCCTGGGTCCCTCGAAAAAGTTCTTGTGAATATCTGAACAGAAATGGGAACACGAATTTCCAGTTTGGACTCCATTTCATGATGTCTCTCACATCTAGTAAGGGAAATGATACCTGAATATCTTGTGGGATATTGCATAAACTCACCACTTAGATTCTGGACCATGCTATGTAGTGCCAGTAATTTATTCTGACATTAAGTAATGGGATGATTTTATGTTTACATTTTAAGTGGTAAATCCCTGTATTTTCAAGATTTAATTTCCATCTTCTCCCCAGTGCATTTTTTGTACTTCTTTTCTCTTAAAAAATTGATATCTATTTTCCTTTCATTGTTTTATACAAACAAAACAAATCAAACAAAGAAAAAAGGTCTGCAAAATGATGAATTTTAAATTTAATGCCAGGCTAAAATACCAGTGAAATCTGAATTAGGGCTAAAGTTAACCAGAGTTCAAGTCTTATGAATTATACTTGCTGATTTTTTCTAATCAATGGTGACAGAAACACTGTGGAAAATGTCAGTGCTAGAATGACAGACTTTCTGACAGATTTCAACCACATTCACACCACATATCATTCCTCACCAAGCATCAAGAATAAGAAAAAAAAGCAAAAGGGCTCCTGTAAAAAAAAATCAAGCTGGTTTTTGTCAGAATTATAAGAAGAAATTAAATATGTGAGCTAACTGCTTATTTTAGATGGATCAGAAAACTAGGTCCTGGTTCTGTTAATTTTATATGACAGGAATTTTAAAAAAAGAAATTTTACCTCTATATTATCTTTTGATTGTCACAACCATATTCTAAATTTTATCTTGAGTGTATTTCAATCATAAAAGTCTCCTTGCTGCTTGCATAAATACATTATTTAAAATGTGTTCTT
Organism: Cyanoderma ruficeps; assembly: GCA_008694505.1. Classification (NCBI taxonomy): domain Eukaryota; kingdom Metazoa; phylum Chordata; class Aves; order Passeriformes; family Timaliidae; genus Cyanoderma; species Cyanoderma ruficeps. The sequence goes on along the minus strand of VZDJ01000346.1, from coordinate 14,360,627 downwards.
TAGAATATAGGCTTTTGAGATTTTGACAGTGTTCATATTCTTATCATTTATCTATTGAATTTTGAAATAATTCTGAAATCAAGAATGACATGCTTGTGAACTGGGAAATAGCTGACTTTTGATTTTGGCTTTAGGCATTTTTTAATTATTATTTTTGCTAAGGTTTTTTAGTTTTTGGAGGGGTTTTCATTCATTTGGTTTTTTGGGTTGTTATGTGGACATCAATTTTCTGTTAGGAAATCTATGATCTTAATTTTGTTGAAATGGCAGAGCTTACTGAAAATTTATATTTATTTATATTTATTGTTATTTATAACATGTTTCCAATTGCTGTAGTCCTTTACTTTCTAAGAAACTGTTTAAATAATTCAAAGTATCTGGGAGACTCCTCACATGACATTTTCTGGAAGTCTGGACAATTATACTGGAATAACTTGCAACTATTACTGAAATAGTATTAAATATGGTTGTCATTTAATCACTTTGTATTAAAATCTTTGTTTTTAATATGATTTTACATTCAATTCTTCCCCTCCTCCTCCTTCATGTCATTAAGTTGCTGTTTTCTTTCTGCAAAAAAATTGAGTCTTTCAGTTTCTGGGTTTTTTGCTTTTCGGCCGAGCCAAAAATAGGCAAAACAATATTCAGCAAAGTGCTGAGTATTTACATTTAATTTTCCACAGCTGTATTATTTTGTTCACCATGTCAAAACTGCCAGTGGAATATTTCCTAAGCTTGCTGTTAAGCCTAAACCTGGTTGCCATCCATATTTAATCAGGTTAACAGTATAAATCCCAAGCAGGCAGGGTGCTTGAGCATGAATTCAAAGATTCATTTCATGAAGTTTCTTTTGGTCAGGCCTGTTGGAACAAACCATACTACACCTCTTTTTGCAAGCAAATCCCTCACACTTGGCTTTTCCTAAGCCAAGTAGGAAGCTGTACTGTTACAGTTACAGGATGTTACAGTCAGTGAAATGATTAAAAAGTATGAGCATACTTAAGCTCACTCTAAACTGTATATTTTACCCATAATTATGTTCTTCATCCATGCAGATTAGAAAGGCTGCTCTTGAATTTATCAATAGTAGATAATGAAGTTTTATCTTGTATGAAACTAGACAGTGTAAATATATTTCGGTTCTGTTAAGAACGCAATAAATTCCTTTGTAGTGTTGGCTACACTATTCTTCCATATTATTCATGTATATTTTGATCAGTTAAAATATCTGAGTCACATGTATACTACAGTTAAAAAATCTTAGAAATATATGTGCACAGAAGGGAGATTCTCTCAGCAGAATAAGAGCATAGTAGGGAATCCAGCTATTCCTGTGACAAGAAGTTAACAGGTTTGGTTGTGTGGGAACAGACTCAAGTGTTGAATAAGAGAATTTGGGGTCAGGAGGTATGTGCAGTTGTAGAGGGATAAATGACTTGTCATTCCATCCTGAAATTTTGCTATAGGTCTTCATTATGAAAGGAGGACAGGGTCATTATCTTAATTTATTATAAATTTCTTTTCCTGCCATGTTTGTGACTATAGGAGTGATGTTTCACACTGAAAATATGAGTGACCCATAGTGGATGCGTAAGATTGTGCTTATTGCAATAGCTACAACAAAAGCAATTATTTCTCTTTGAGCCATTACCAATATTGAATTCTAGCTGTTGCCTGTATTTACTATACCTGGAGCTATTAACTTCATCTTTCGAATAAACTTTATGTAAAATTAAATGTCAAATTTGAATTTTAGTTCTGTTTGTTTTCTGTAAGTTCCTAAATTGGGTCTTAATTATGTCTCCCACCAATTCTGAATGCAAACATTTTTCTTACTTTTACTTATCATGAATATCCACACCCAAGCTAGAACTTTAAAAAAGATATGTGTATATGACTAAGAGACTTTGATAGCAAATTTCCAGTCCTTGCACTGTGAGCATTTGAGATGTTTCAGTCTTTTTTGTTTGATAAATTTTTGTCACAGAGACTTGTCGCTTTTCTCCATGGTTGAGTTCACTTGGTTGCACTTGCGAGTGATCTTTACAGAAAATTGTTCTGCTCAATATATACCTTTTTTGTGATATTAGGCTGGGAAATAGAGCTGATAGTAGTTTGCTTGTTTGTTTCTGTTTTCTATATTGGGACTCCTTTGAAAATTCATGGTACCATTCTATCTTGGCAGCTTGTCCTCCTCAACAGGACAGGGGTAGAAAATAGGAAGAAAAAGCTCACAGATGAAGACAAGGACAGGGAGATCACTCACTAGTTACTCTCATATGCAAAGCAGATTCAGCTTGGAGAAATCAATAAAATTAACTGCCAACTATATCAGAATGGAATACTTAAAAAAACCCCAAATCTACATTAGCACCTTCCCCTTGCCCTGCAGTACTACTGCTCCCAAAATCTTACCTTTTAAACCCAATACACATTCAGAGTGCAAACTGAAGGTTTGCACTGAGACTTAAGTCACAGTATGATTCCCATGTTTCCATCCCTTTCGGGATGTGTGGCTGCCCATCAGGTTAGGCTGACATCAGTTAGTGATCTCTCTGCTGTCTTTCGGAACAGATGGCTTACCCTCTGGGGGATTAAAAAGGGAAGATTCCTTTGCTGGGTGCAAGGATATCCTTTCTGAGTAACTATTGAAAGGAAGAACCAAAGCAGGGACAAGTTAATTTAAAGTCCTCAATCCCCTCCTATGATCATTTTGCTATTTGTGAATAATAATTCTTTCCTTTTTGTAAATTCTGACACTGAGCTCAGTTTTGTGAGGGAAAAATGAGTGTGATTTTTTTCATTGTGATTTTGTAAATTAATTGATTATTTTTCCTGCTTACACCTATTACTGTATCTTTAGAATGGTCCTGGCCAGTCATACTTCCTTTCAGGCTATCTAGAGCATCTTCATCTCCATATCTGTGAAATTTAAAAATAATAATTATAATAATTCTGCAATTATGCAAAGCAGCTTTCCAGCTGGATGGCCCTCATTGTGTTCTGGTATGTGGGGTAGCAAGTCTCTCTGCCCAGAGGCTTGACTTTGCACTTCCCTTTGTTGAACTTTGTGAGGCTCTTAATGGTCTATTTCTCCAGCTTGTTGATGTCCTTCTTCATGGCAGCATGACCCTCTGGCCTATTAACCACTAATCCCTTCTCACTGTTGTGGCAAACCTGCTGAAAGTACAGTCTGCCCCTTCATATAACCTGCCCCTTTCAGATAACCTATAAAGATGTAAAGAAAGACTTGTCCCAACATTGACCCCTGAGATACAGCATAAGTTACTGGCCCCTAACCAGACTTTGTGTGACTGATAACCATCCTCTCAGCCGAGACTTTCATCCTGCTTTCAATCCGCCTGGCTCTGCTGAGCCCACACATCAACAGCTTGGCTGTAAACGTCTTGACAATGCCAAAGGCCTACCTGAGGCCCAGATAGACAATATCCATTGCTTTTCTCTTGGCCACCAGGAGAGAAATTTAATTATAGAAGTCTATCAAAGTTTGTCAAGCATGAATGCCCCTTGGTAAAGCCATGCTGAATACTTCTGATGATTTTCTTGTCCTTAGTTTTCCAGGATTAGCTGCTCCATTGTAGCAGTAATATTAAATAAAATTATACCTAGTATAAATAATTTAAATAAAATGATAGTTAAGTCTTATAATATATTAATTCAATGTATTTTCATTCTGAAACTATTCTTCTATAATCAAATGCATGGTAACACAATTATTTTGATGGAGGGACCTGTGATTCTATGGAAAATCATGGCGATAAAGCCTATCAATCAGACAGCAGCATTTCCTCAGCTTGTAACAACAGATATAAGTGCCCATCGTCTACTTACTGGGAAGTACTCAGACATCCTCAGCACAAAAGCAATTAACCATCCTGAGGGCATATGAGGATACAGATACAAACAGGCTGTGTTTTCCTCGCCTTGCCTAATTCCACTTCTACAAGTGACAAAGGCAAACAGATATCATTAGGAGTCTTTAGGTAGCTTTTTTCTTGCTAAACAGTGAAAAATGGAGAAAATAGGTATTTTGCAAATATTTTTCAGTGAGTGGATTTCTTGCTGTTGCTAGTATGTTAGGATCATTCATACCATGGGTTTTTGCAAGATAATGTCTGCAGAAATCGATATTTTTTAACCAATAACCAATATCCTGGCACTGGAGAGGTGCCCAGAATGTTCAAGTTCTAACATTTCTTTTCTTGCCATCTTCTTTAGGTAAAAATGCTAGACCTACACCATGTTAAAGTTAGTTACTAAAGAGTTGTTTCCTTCAATGTATAGATTAAAATTTTTATCTTCTTTTGTAGTAGCATAATAAAAATAAGTGAAATTATCTTAATTTTAAGTACAACTACTAGTAATTTTTACAAGAAGAATGAGAGCATTTTCAAATATTAAGATATTTAATGTGAGAAAAAAATGTAAAATTCAATCTGAAATAATTGCATATTCCATCTCCCAAGATAACTTTTATCTAACAGTTTTTATTGTTTAGAACATGATAAACAGAAACTTCAGTAAAAGAAAATGTATTTGCTTAATGATTTATTTGCACTCATTCATTTCCCTTTGTGGAAATACTGAAAGTACTGTAGAATAATGTATTGCTCTGAATAATCAATCTCAGAAAATCCTATTGTGAATGCAAGTCAGCAAAATATGTCATACTTCTATGCAAACAGAAAACTATAACATGAAAAATTAAAATATAATCTCTTTATGCTGTTAATTTAATGCATTTGTTCTCAGGACAAGGTAGGACTATCCATTTGTTTTTAACTACTGTTCCTCCAAAGTAAAGGACTCTAAATTATATAATATATAATATAATGAATTTATGGTATTTTAATACTTTTCAGTTATCCTCAGTACAGACATCCACATATAAATGCCTAATCTCACTTTTTAGGCAATAGTAATAGGTAATTCTAAACTGTGGTTGATCTAGTGTGAATGATCTACATTTTGATGAAACAGATCACACTCTAGGCAGATTTTTTCACTTTTTTTGAAGAAGCCTACATCAAATATAGCTGTTTGCACTGTAGATGCCCACACTTAAATATGGTGAATCCTATTTCCAAGAAGGGGACTCAATAATAAAGTGACTTCCAACTGGTGAGAATTAATCCCCTGTAATAATAATGAGTATTTATCTTCTAGCTTTGATTTCTCTAATGTTCTGTGAATGTCCAAGTTTTCTTCCTCCTTTTCCCCCCCCTTTACTTTTCTTATCCTGTTTGACACTCAAAGATTTAGTTAAATTTGAAGGGACACAGGTGCTCTAGATTTAGGCTGTCTCATTTTGGATTATCTTTTGTTCATATAAAATGTAACTGCAAAAGAACCAACTAAACTACTGTTATGTTACACAACAGTTCTTAGATAAGTTACTTTATTGGAAGGATATTTTGATTCATATTTTTCCGTAATATTATCTAATATATAGCTCATTTAAGCTGTATCTTAGCTTAATACTTCTCTGGTAAGAGAAAAGATTCATTACACCTTTAGAAACGTCATTTATTTTACTGGTGGAATGTCGCATTTTATGGAGTGAAAATGTTACTACACATCTGAAAATATTTATAGAGTTACATTTGCCTTGGAAGACTCAGGACAACAGATGCACATATAGAAGTGTGTGCAACTTTGTATCTTTTCCCCTTCAGAAAGGGTTCTGAGGAACATACACTTGCCTCTGTTACACACCATTCTGCTTTGTATGTTTTAAAATTTTTAAAAGTTGAGTACTTCACCTGGAATACTTCTTTCCTTAAGAAATCTTCAGGGAGCTAATTTCATCAGGAACTAGATATACATATTGAAAAACTGTCTGGAAAATGTGTTGTCTGGAACACATCCTTCTGAGCACGCTCTCTCTGAAAAGCTGTAGGAAGTTCTCGAGGTAGTCATTAACTATTCAATAAAACCTTTTCCCATTTTTCTGAGCTGGTGTTTTGCCCAAGGAGTGGGTTATAAAGGATATATTTCAAGGCACAGAAAGAAGGTACACCTACAGAAATTTGTTAGAAATTCAATCTCTGCTCCCAATGATTCCTTTGAAAAAGTTCTTACAAAACAATTAGAGACCAAAGTACATAATTATAACTTACATAAAATTATTTTTCAAATAGGACTTTTTTTCCCCCTGTAGAGACTGGATAATACTTATTAGTGTTACTGCCTCTTATTTTTGTCTGGGTTTCTAACTTCAATTTAAATCAGGCATTTAAACTTATTCTTTGCCTTTGGGTTTATAAAGAGCACCCAGGATGTAAAGAGACTGTTGTCTTCAGTTTAGCTACTTTTTAGGGGTTTTTTTAGGAAACAAACCATGCACAGGTCAGCATATTTTATTTGAATAATTTGGTTTTTTATATAGTTTGTATATAGACGAAGAGAAAATACAAGATTCCTTTTTCCTCATAGTAGTGTATATGGATGTATTTAATAATATCCTCTGGAACAAAATTCAAGATATTTTTAGCCTATATCAGAACAATTGTAGCAGTCTGATACGTTCAGGATTTATCACAAATGCTACTATAAAGGCACAAAACTTTTAGGGACTACTGAGTATCTCTTTCTAAAAAAAATAAATGATAGTAATTATTATATTGCTTAATTTTAAGATATTCTTCTCAGTTCTGAAGCCATACAGATACATATCTGATGTAATTAATTGACTCATTATGTGTGAAATGATAGCTCAAGTCTGGTGGCAAACTGAGATTGGAATCTGAAATTTTCTTCTTCTGCCTTCCAGAACCAACTGAATCTTATAGATCAGGCATATCGTTGATGAAATATTTTAGTTCATAACATTGTTCCCTGATGTTATACCTAGTCGTTTGAAAATATATTTGGTCCCTCATTTTTTCTATTCAGCTTTGAAAGAGACTGTGGGGCAGTGGATAAATGCAATAAATGCATAAATATATTACATCAATAAACCCATGGATCTTATTTCGTTTATATTAATGCTTTAATCTTTCTCTGGGAGACTGGAAAAATAGACTTTACTGGAATGTATAGATCAAGAAAAGCACTTGGCCCTGTGGTTCTGATTGCTGTGCATCTACTAACCAGATCAATAGCAGACTTCAGTAATGCTAGTCTGATTTAAAAATATGTAGAATATAGCAATAAATCATCAGAGTATTCTCGGAAGTGTTTATTCTTATGAAAAACAGACTAAAAAGTAGAATTAATCTAAGGTTTTACTCTAACATTAAACTCTTTCAAGGATGCCACCCCACTTTGGTTTGCCATTTATAGATTTTTCAGAAAAATAATAAAGACGCTGTTAGATAACTGGTAAAAGCAGAATTTTTTGAAAGTTCATTAAAAAGTTTTAAGTTATTTACTCATCTTACCCAAATTTCATTTTTTTTAAAGGTTTCCATCACAATTAACTTTAAATGATGATATCATCAAAAAACCTTTTCAGTATTCTAAAGGGAATAATCAATATAATAAGCTATGAAAGTCCGACTGACTTTGAGTGTGATCAAACTAAAGCTGACATTGTAAAACAAGGACTCTGAAAACATAGCATTAAGACTACTTATTTTCTTGCTTGTTGGCATATTTGGAAGGATTTGAAGTACATTTTGTATTGTAAATTGTGTGTGTACTTTGCATGTCAAATGATGAATTTCCAAGAAGTACACAGGGTCTATTGTTACAGTAGGAATATGTAAAGGCTTGTACATAAATGTGCAGTAAATTAGTTTCCTGTTGGATATTGACAGCTCTGCTGTTTCTGCACATTACTTTTGTTCAATTTGTGCAAATTCCCTTAAAACTAAATGTCTTCAATAACAGCTGACAAGCACATTTGTTAAATAAAGGACGAGTTTACTTTACCAATTCCAAAGTTTGTGCTGTAAATTATGTAAGGTTATTTTAAATCTAAGTTTGAAATGGGTTGTGTATTAACTGTTACATACAGCTCGTTTACCTTTTAACGACCTGGACTTATGAAATACTTCATTGAAACTATGGCATGTTTGAAGTAGCATCAGCAACTGCATTTAACCCTCTTCCAGCAGGGATATGCATGGTCAACAAAACAATTTACTGTCTCAAAGAAAAATATTTTATCCTTTACTGTATATAAGATATGCTTCTATTTGGTGACTGCTGTTTCTGATTTTGATTTACTAGTGTCAATTTTTGCACAAAGATGAAGCATTGTCTAATTTTCAGTTTAATCAGAAACTTCTAAGAAGAAATCCTCATAATAGACTCACAAGAATAAGATTATCAAATGTGAATATTTCAAATTATTTATAGCCAGTTGTTAATACATATTTTATTTTTAATACATTCTAACAATTTTTGAAGTTATTTATGACATAGTTGCTTCTTACTGTCTTAAAAATGTGACTTTCACATAATATGATACAAGAGAAATGTAGACTAACCTATGCTCATATGGCTTTATAAAACTACAGTTTTTGATGTCATACCTATCCCATTATCACAGTTTTAGGTGATTTACAAAGAGAATGAGACAAAAATCTTGTAATTAAACATCTTTTTCTGAAAAATATTAATGGAGAAAAAACAAATTATAAACTTATTATATGCACTACTCTTTTGATTAAATTTTTTTTAAAAATATCTATCAGGGAAAAGAATTTCAGATTGTAGAAAAGTGAGAGATTATATCAGAGCAGACAGATTACAACAGAATCATCAATAACAGAGATTCACTAGAGACAAGTGGAAAGATTGAAGCTGAAGCCTAGTGCAAAGGTTAAAACTGAAGCCTATGCTTTGAACAAAAAAAAACAATTTTGATTATTTTTTCATGTTCCACGATTTTCCATAATGAGACAGATATTTTTCAGGGAGTTCTCTTATTTTTTATTTGTGGGCATTGTTAAAAAAGAATGACAAAGATCTTACTTTTCTGCAGTGAAATAAAGAGATCCATTTTTTTGTCATTCCTAATATAAAAAGCCCCATACCTTTAAACTTCTTTTTTCTTTAACCTCTGTCTTCTCTTCTGATGAAATACACATCACATGAAATGATGCTGATTTTGCTAGAGAAAATCTGTTTTAGCTTTTTGACATAATTTATGAAAACAAGTTATCCAATTACAAAGAGACAGATATCTTGTATCAATTTTGTGGTACTAAACTAACATAAAATATCTAGAAGGATATTATTTAAAAAAAATATTACCATTGCACTTACAAAAAAAAGCTCGACACTGGGATTAGATTTCTTCATTTGTTTAATTGTAAACAGGAATAAGATTTCTGGTTATGAATTAGTTATACAATTTTTATGCTATCTTCATTTTCTTCTTATTCTGTGTATAGTATTGATAAAATCTTGCACGTGGCAGAAAGGAATAAGCTATGTGAAGATTTATCAAGTCTGAGGGTTGGCCTGCAACTTCCCAGAGTGGCTTAATAATAGCAAGACAACTTCTCTGCACATGCTTTGTAAAACAAAGGGTTTTAATAATGACAAAAATAATAAACATCATAGAACAAAGAAATATAAGTCAAACACAGTGTAGAGAGCAATCTGAGGCTGATTAAGCAATCCAAAAAAGCAACTGAGCTCCTTCCTGCATTGTTTTTAATACCTGATGGTCTAGGTGGGCTGTTTCACACCTTGTCCAATGAAATTGGCAACAGGCTTTGAGAGACACTTCCAAAGCCCAGTCAGTGCTCCTGTGCTGGCACTGAGCCAATTACAATGAGCCAGCTATGGAAAATTCTAGTTTAACTTCAATTAACTTCTCGCTAAACTTCTAGTTTAACTTTACATGTTCCAAGGTAAGATGAAACTCTTGCCCTTATATAGAAACACCTGCTTGGGTGTGGAAATGCATTCCAACATAGTATTAGTGGTTTTGCTGCAATGTTGTTTCAAAATGTGTTTTACTGTTAATAAGTCAAATATACTTTCAAGGTGAATTCAATACTAACATTATTTACCCATGTTTTATTGTGGAGTCTTCTAATATAACTGCATATCTAGTTGCACAGAATTTAAAAGTGGACTTTTAAACAATGGACAAAAATAATGGCTTTTTTGTTTGGTTGGTTTGGGGGTTTTTGTTTCTGCTTTTGTTTTTGGTTGGTTGGTTTTTTAAGTACTGAGTGAAATATATGTCAGCCTTAAATGCAGTTATGGATTTCAGTTTAAATCCTTATCTTTAGTGTTACAAATTTTGTGGCTAGAACAGCACAAAATTTCCAGAATATTTTTTTGAACTAAGAAGATTAAGAAGATTTATGTGTGGTTTCTCCTCTTTACTCTATTAGAGCAAATGTGCTGCTTTCCTGTGCAATTTTCTGTGTCCTTTCCGTCTGCACCCTCTTAACTCTGTGTACTTGACTGTAGTCCCTGGGGTATGGTACATATACATGTACACACTCGTGTTTATGTATGTGAATGTGCCAAACTGGCTGTTCTTCAGTGTAGTTATATCACCACTTACACCTGTACAGGAAAGTGTCTCTCCTACTTTTGGAACAAATTGCAATCCTTGGAATATATGTCAGTTTTCCAACTTGCCTGTACAGGCTTTTGCTCATAGAAACATGTCCTTCAATTACCAGAACCCCAGTGTAACAAAGGAATATGAGCTCTCAAGGACGTGATAAAATCCATCAGAATGGCATCCACATCTTTAAACACAAATGCTCCCTGTTCTCAATTATAACTGTAATAAAAGATGATTTATTACAGTATTAAAATTCCTACATATAAGTATTCTGTCATTTTTATCTGTATGAAATTTTGAGGAACTAAAGACAGTTACCGTGATTAATACATGGGTGGAAACAATTTTCCTTTCCTTTCCTTNATACAGAAAACAAAGCCTGTCTTAGTAGTTTAGTTGTCCCTTTTTCTAGCACAGCACTGAAAAATCCAGAAACCTGATGGGAAAGACTTTGACTCTTCCTTCCCTTCCCTTCCCTTCCCTTCCCTCTGAATTTTTTATGCTTCACTGCAAAAATATGCCTAAAGCAGTTTAATTTACAAGATACTAAAAATGGCCATGATTCTGATAGTTGTATTTTACTCAACTTCATGAATTAAGAAAATTACTTTTACCTCTGATGCCTCTTTATCCTACTTGAGCCAGATTATAGATATCCAGAGTAAATTACATTTTTTATTCTTCACTGCATTTACTTAGTGAAGTACAATTATTTGGTTGGTGTTTGAAGACAGTGGTATTGCACAAAATGCAATTAGTTATCTTGCCCTTTGAGTATGTATTAATCAAAATGCAATGTGATTACATACAACTGTAATAAACATGTAACAACTGCATAAATAAGTGAAATCATAGTGCTTTGAGGAGGTCAGCAGAGTGATGATACCTAAAAGATATTATAATTCACATTCTATGAACCAAAACCGTGGGGTTAGTTACAGTAATTTATTGCGAAATATGGTAAACTTACGTGCAGTTATTAATTGGAAGATTGCTTTTGTTTACGCTGCTGAAAAGCTTAATTTACAGACTCATCTCTCAAGTACATTTATTTATTTCTAAAATATATTTACTTATTCTATTTTTTAGGTTATTCAGATAAATTTTGAAGAATTTGATCTGGAGATTGGCTATGACACACTGACAATTGGCGATGGAGGAGAAGTGGGTGATCCTAAAACTGTACTTCAAGTGTAAGTCTTTTGCATTTACATTTTGTGTGCATTGAAGGATGTCATTAATGTGTTTTGATGAGACTAAATAATTATTAGACTCAGATAAAGCTGAACAGAAACTAACTGAGCTTCTAAAATTACTAAAGGCGACAGTTTAAATATACTGCTATATGTTTACTGTTCTGAAGTCAGAAAGACATGACCTGGACATCACAAAAAGAAAAAGATGAGCTCAAATCAAAGTTGGCAGCCAGGGTGTGGACATTTATGTGTAGACATGTAAATTTTAGGAACTATTCCGCTTATTTTGTGTGTTCTCAAGTTAAAAGTGTATAAGAACATAATTGAAAATAGATATATGGACAACTTGTGCACACATTTTACAGTCTCCTATCAAGATTGGCATGACAAAAAATGAACTATAGCATCTTGACCTTAATTTGCTTATTGACTATTATTGATAACTCAGAAGAGCAAATGAACACAGTGAAGAAAATTACTACAAAGAAAGTGTGAATAGAGTGTTACCTAAGCCACATGCAAACCAGCACTAAGTATTGAATAGATTTTTATCATTCATGGCCATTTTTCTAGAATGTGTGAGCCCAGATATAGATACATAATATTCTTAACAATCATTGATTAACTTCAAGATCCATATTTCTCAAATATTTAGTTTGTGGCAGTACACTAACTATTGTCTCAAGAAGAAAAATTCAGAATTTTATTAGTTTGCAAAATTTTAAAGAGAGTGTTACAAGTCAGTGATTCTGTTTGTCCCACAGTCACTTTAAAATATCCAGAAGACGGTAATTAGACCTTATAATTCATTGTTTTATGTAACTCTGGTTCTATTCTGAACAAATCAGTATCATGTAGGAGAAATTAATGTCTTTTAAAGTACATTGCATTTGCTTTTTCAAATCTGAGTCAATTTTGTTTTAAAAATAAAAAGTGATCTAATGCTTAAAACCCATAATTTGCCTGTGAGGGATTATCTGCTATTAAGAAAATATTTTTTAAAGGAAAAAAAAATATTTAGCTTTTAATTTTAAATAAACTGACCTTTCAGCAAATACCTGATAATTAGTTCAAATGAGTTAATAATTGAAACACAGATAAGAATGTGATACAAGTATAGTAAAAAAATATATTTAATCATAAAAGAATAACAAAATTAGGATTCTTTAGAATTATATTCCCTGCAGTATACTTATTGGAAATGTATTTAAACAATTTTACATATTGTAGTTTTCCATTATTCACCATAAGAATGATCTCAAGAATGAGTTTTGGTTTTGTACACTGAACCCAAGGTTTGCCTCTTTTTCTGTCCTAATTTTACCTCACTAATATTTGCAATTGCAAAACTTTGAACAGAACATACATTTTTTTCTAAGATTTACAGATTTTTGCAATTAATTCCCCTTTAGATTTGTCTAGTTTATTTAATATCTTTATCAATAGTCTGAACAAGGGGTTTGAGTGCAATCTCAGTCACCTTGCAGATGACACCAAGCTGGACAGGCATGTCAATCAGCTGGAGGATAAACACAGAGCTGAAGCTCATGGGTCTGTAGTTCCCTGGATCTTCCTTTCTCTCAGGAGCAATGTTTTCCTCCTTCCTGTAACCATGTGACTGCCATGACTTTTCAAGTGATGGAGGGTTACCTGGCAACACCATCAGCAAGTTTCCTTATGATCCTGGGATGCATGTCATCAGGCCCCATAGATTTATAACTTTTCAGTTTCATCAAGCAGTCTTGAACCTGCTCTTTGCTTACAGTGGGAGTGACATCTCTCCCCCAAATCCCATGTAGAGGATCGAGGACTTGAGGGAAACGGGAAGCCGGACAGCCATTGAATACTGGGGCAAAGAACTCACTGAAGTACCTCAGCCTTCTCCATATTTATTGTGATCAGTTCTCCCCTTGCTTCTTGGGGGAAACACTCTCTGGATTTCTCTTTCTGACTAATGTCAGAAGGACTGGACATTGTTCTAACTCCAGACTGAAGAGTCTGCCCAGAGTGGTGTTGGAGTCAGCATCCCTGGAGGTGTTCAGATGTGTAGATGTCATGTTTAAGGACATGGTTTAGTGGTAGAATTGGCAGTATTGGTGTTACAGTGGTACTTGATGATCTTTAGGTCTTTTCCAACCTAAGTATCTGATTCTAGGATTATTATCCATGAAAACACCAGCATTTAGCCAGGTATTTATGGTGCAATTGCTTTGGGATAATGCAGTCTCTAAGTGGATGGTAGATGAGTTAATTGCTACCACTAAAAAATTTGAGACATGTGGAAGTACTGTAATTTCTACTTTTTAAGCAGTACTAATCATTCAAAAAATATTGCTGATAGTGCTAGAATTCAGTTTCAGCTATTAAATTTGTAAACTATATGGAATATTCTCTCATGTGGAAAGAACCTTTATTAAGTGCCAATTCATAAGTTCTTATTAAAATTTAATTAAATTATTGATACTAAATTACAGTAATGCATTAAGGCAAAGTGCAATAATATTTTAAATTTTGAGTAATGTGGTGGAACAGTCTGCTCAGATTGTATTGCATTGAAGATGTTAGCATTTCATAAAAGTATTTCTGATGTACCTTAGATTGGGGAAGAATGATAGAATTGCACTATTAAAATTGTCACAAATATAAAGAATCCTGAGTAATTTTTTAAAATTAAAAATGTTAATTAGAATTGTAAAGTGTTAACATACAATAAGAGAATCTGTTCTGTAAATAACTAGGTAAAAAAGCAAAAAATATGACATTCATTTATGGGGGTTTAATATTAAGTAACATTATACAATAAGACACAAGTAAATTATTTTGTTTACAAGTAGAATTATTATTCTGTGTTTAGAAGTATCAATGGTGAATTTATTAGGATTAAAATGCATAAAAAATTACATGGAAGATAATTGAGTACTGTAAAAAACATGTAAATCTTTTCTCTTGTGGGCCATGCAGCCTTTGTCTGAGGTATGATGCATAGCAAATAAATCAGCTGTTGCATAATTTAATTTTTGGATTTAAAATTTTAAAATAATTATTTTTCCCCTGGAAAATTGCTGAAGAATATTGGTTCAAACATGTCTGGTTTACATGTTAATAATGTGAAAACATTTATCTTCCAATTTATCAGAGTTAATCAGGAAACCTATCCAAGTGTTTAATCCGCTAGTTTTACTGGGCACTTCTTGATAGAAAGATTCAGAAGAAAAACTGAAGTGGAATTTCAATAGAATTATGCTTTCTAAATTTATAATTGCAATCCTGATTATTCCTATTCTGCTGATGTTAATCACCGAAGTAGCTAAACTCCAAAGCCTTTTTGGTGCTTGCCATTAAGTTTCCCTGGGTGCCTGTAATTCTGAGCCTGTATATCCAAGCACCCAGCAACGTGACAGTCTGCTCCAGCCTGGTGAGCCTGCACCCAAATGAACTTAAACCTGATTGCTATAATATTTTTAGTCTGCTTGAAAAGAGGATTAATATGAAGGCATTCTTAGTGCTTTCCCATGGAACTAAAATGCAAGATGGAGCCGTGTTAAGTGTTATTACCAAGGGGTGGAGGGGAAGAAGGGGAAAAAATGGGTTCTCCTTCATATATCTTTCACAGCACTTTTTCAGGATATTTGGAAGTTTGTTTTTGGCACCTTTGTCTAGCAATTGCTGCAGGTAACTTTTAATGCAATATCCATCTAGGCACTGGTTCTTGTAACATGCCTTTTGAAAATCCAGCGTACAAATAGTGAAATGCATCTGTCCAATCTTTTATTACAGGTTGTCTTCAGCAAATTAAGAGTGTTACAATCTTTTGAATATCCTCAAACCTAGTCTTCAGTGTACTCTCTCAGGGGGAGAATGTATGTCACTAGTGTGTGGGAGGAGTAGTTCTGGAGTCGTAGAGGAAGAAGTGGAAAACACCCTGCTGAGTGTTGTAACTGTTAAGCTGTTTAATAAAAAGGGAGACATCATAATCACATACTTCCATTTCTACTGCTGTCAGTGTTCACTATTCAGCTCCTAAAAGGGAACATGTACTTCCAGGAGAGGAATCTAGATACTGAATCCAGGGTAGAGGAAACTACATAAACCCCCAGAAGGACAGAAAGAATAATTCTCAACTGCAGACTTTCATTATTTTCTTAAATAGCTTCCTTTGTAAAATAATGTTTTTTCTGGTTCTTATTGCTCTGTGGCCTATTCTTAAATGTTTTACACGGACCCCTAAGGACTTAAAAAATAGAGCAACAAGTGATTTTTGTGTTCTCTTGATGTATTCTTTTTTTTTAATTTATTTTCAATTTTTTTCCTCCTGTACTATTTAATTGGAAAGCATTTCTTGTTAAAACTATGGACAAAAAATGTATTTATAATTAATTTCAGAAAATAGATATGCTGAACATTTTAACGGATTTTTATCATTGAAATTATTCGGTCTGACACAACAGGTTAATATTCTCAGTACCCTTAATATTCAAACTACATACTGTCAGTCACCGGTGACAATTTCAAAACTCTGTTAGCTATTACATCAGTGTTGTTTCTCAGAAACATCCTGTTAATCTACTAATTTGGCAAAGACTGAACTCACTGAAGACACTTTCCCTTAGTGCAGGAATGAGCAGTTAATATGTTATTTTGGCCAAGCATTTACTTGTTCAGTTCTGGCAAGAGTCTTTCTAGTAGCTCCATCTGTGAACACAGATGTGGGAAACAGACATGTTTTTTCCCACAGCAGACTATTTAATACAGAAGGAAGCTAAAAAAGACCGGAGGGAAGAACTAAAATTAACTGTAAAATACATTTAGTCCATTTTAAGTTTCAGATAGCTTTAAAGAATGGTTAGAACTTCAAAAAATGAACAGTTTTCACTGTTATACAGTATTGTGCTTGTGATCCACTTTACAAGAATGAAAAATTTCTGGAAACTTTTCAGCATTTCATTTTATGTAATGAACTATAACCAAATTTGAGACAAAATTTTGGGAAGAAAATGCAATACAACATAAAACTGCAGCTTTCACAGCATTTCCTTATTGCTATCACACCGTTCTTTCAGTAAATAGAATCAACATTTAGAATTGCACTGATTTACAATTTTTTGCAAACAATATTAAATTTTTAAAAAAGGAGAAAAAAAGGAAATCAAGTTTAGTTCTTTCTATTAATCAGGACCCTGTAACAGTAGAAGGTGTTAAAGTTGTGACATTTGCTAGTTTTGTTTATGAAGGAATAGACAAGTCTTGTCAGGCTGTTCTTGCTTTGTTGTAGAAGATGTGATGAGAGTAAGTGAGAGAGTGCAGGGACCACACAGACCTTCATAATAATGTTGCTACTTAAAAAAACCAGCTTTTTTTTAAATATGCAGGGCATGTATTTCAAACTGGGTAGTTGCATACCAGAAAAATCAAAGAATCACTGTAATGCCTCATTATGGGCTTTTAGCGCCATTGATATGCCTTCATGTACCTTAGTTATGGACGCTGGATTGTCAGATAAGGTTAAGGATTAGGGAAGTTGAATGTCTGTCTGAAGTAGCAACTGAAAGTGAGATGAAATATTTCAATACAACATAAGCAGTAGTTGCATGTGTTTATAGTCTACTATCAAATATCCAGTCACTGGAAATATGACAATTGTCTTGGCTGGCCAGTCAGTAAATAACTAATTTAGCGTGAGCTGAATGCAATGAATTTAAAAGCAAAAGTTAAAAAAATGCTTGGTAATTATTTAGATTTCTTACAAAAAGAAAAACAAATCTCCTTACTTAACACTTAATGGCTTTACAGGAATTTTCTTTTGTCCATAGGTTAACCGGGAGCTTTGTACCAGACTTAATTGTGAGCATGAGCAATCAGATGTGGTTGCACCTTCAAACGGATGAAAGTGTGGGATCAATTGGTTTCAAGGTTAACTACAAAGGTAATGATGCATTACTGGAAACAAATGTAATGGTGTACCTAAAATTAGGCCAATATTATGAAATGCTTTTCTTCCATATTAGTGGATGCATTCTATTTCCAGTTCTGTCAGTTTTAAAAAATATAGGAAAATATAAGCTGAATTGTAAATTAAAAAAAAAAAAGTTTATCTTAAAGGTCTTATGTTGCATGAAACTGCACATGTTTTGTTTGATGTGGTGTTACAGTGATTGAGTTTTGGCATATAGCTTTACTCTTATTTTCTGTTATTTGATATTGACAACTATTAAAATGAAATAATTCTGTGATTATTAAAAGATGAATGAGTAAAAAAATATTACTTCCTACATTCTTTGGAAAATTAATGCCTATCATAACATAAACAAATATAAAACCCACTGCAAGTGAACAACTTGAATTACTGCTAAGTTTTGAGCCAAGACAAAGAAAAATAATAATGTTCTTCTCTGTGGTCTTAAAGTGCATAATGCACTATTTGAACCATCTGTTGCTATTTGATACTTCTGGAAGAACAGACAGTTTTTAGAGCATGAACAGAAAAAGCTAAACTACAATGTATATATACATATATATGCATACCTGTATTATTACAGAATTAGTTATATTTGTTATTTTTCCATTACTTTTAACATAGATGTACGTTTACATGTTTTTTCCATTACTTTTATCATAGACGTTAACATAGATGCTTGTTTCTTACAAGAGCTTTTTTAATTGTGTGGTTTCTGTCTAGCATCAAAACCAGATAATAGAAAGTATGATTATTCATCAGAAAATGAGAGAGGAGAGGCAAAAGTTAAACCAGAGACTGTGTGTGTTAGAAATGGAGCTGATGTTACTGAGAATTAGCAGATGAATGAGCATATTGCAAATAAACCTGCACAATGTGACTTGCGGGGTATTTTTTTCTGTTCATAAATTTTCTGTAGTGTAAAGTAAAGCTCCATAGTGGTATGGCACAAGTGCACTTGTGTGCTCTTGATATTCGGATATACTGGACTAACATAGGAAGATTTAGTAGTTTGCTGCATGGTAATCATTAAGACCTAGGATTTCCACATTCAGGCTGTTGAAAAAAGCAAAAGAATGATTAGTATAAACAATTTTAATGATTTGCTAACGCAGAAAACTAGAACCATATTTGAGTGGAAAAAGGATGAGTTTTACATCTGAACTCTAATTTGCAGAGCTCAAGTTGTCAATTCTTTTATTTACATGATTCTTTCCTGATCAAATTAATTTTACCTGCAACAGTTTTAGTTTGCAGAAGGCAGAGGATTATTGTCTATTCTTATATGCTATGTCTTCTTTTATTCATGAGTTACATTTATTCTTAGAAGCTATAGTTCTGCAAGAATAAAATTAATTGAATATGAATAGGGAGAAGGGTAGAGAAAGGGTGAACATTCACAACAGCATCTCCATATAATCAACTTTGTGATTGTATGCCTAGATATTGAATCTATTTCTCTCTTGCCCTACAATGGTACTTTATGTTAGTTCACTAAATAGCACTTGAATCCATCAAGCACTCAATGGATATGTGCTCTGTGGTGGTGGTTGTGGGGGGGGATTGCCTGTTTTTTCTCCTTTTGTTTTGGTTTGGGTTTATTTTGTGGGATTCCCCGCCACCTCCTCACTGCCAATCCAGAGTATGAGATAATTTTTTTGTCTAAATTGCCTTTACTTTGATCCCTGAGAGGACGTGATCATTAGACATATCAGAAATTGGGCAATGGTCATAAAATAAAAAGGAAAGAGTGTCAAGGGCAAGTCGGGTTTTAAGGGATTTCTATTTCTGTTGTTTTTAAAACTGTGTTAAGTCTAGTAATCATGGAAGGAACTAATAGCAGGTAAATGGGTACTATTTTGGATTAGCAGCTGTTCTGCAATTTAAGTTTTGAAATTTATGAATTGGAAGTTGAGAGAAAGTCCAATGAAGTAAACTGAATATTTGCATTAGAACAGTGCAGAGCTGTGACATAATACTGAATTATTTACTAGAATAAAAAAATTACAAAGAATTTTCCTTTTTCAGAGACTTTTAGAAATGCTTAAGAGAATGATGATTTCTGGAAGTCAAGGTCAAAAGAAATTTCAGTTTAAGTTATTTCATGAATTCTTTAGAATGTATGCCTGACTTGCTTGTTCATCTCTTGACTAGATCAAATGTATTACTTTAACTTAACCTCTTCCACCTCACAAATTCCACAATCCACTTACACACCTAGCTAAGGCTGATACCGTATTTATTTATACATGTATTTATTACGTGTATAAGTCTTGTAAATTTCTGCTTACATGAAAGATACAAGTTCATGAGCATTTTAGGTTAGATCCAGCGGTTTGATTTTTGAACTGAATGTTCTTCTGATCATTCCCACTGCCTTCTTTTTAGTTTTCATCATGGAGCACTCTTGACAGGCACAAATTACAATTGTTCGGGGCAATTCATAAGATGCAATTGAATAGCACAAGGAATAGCATTCCTTCGGTGCTCCGGCTGCTAATGGGCATTTCTTAGGAACTTGTAAAGCTTCTTTCAAAGTAAAACCACTAAAACACAATGAAATGCATACAGACAATATGGGTACTGTATATTTTATTGTTTCACTTTACGGATCTGCATACGTTGGAGTTAATTACTTGATATTGTACTTGACAACAGTACTTACTAACACTAAAATAATTTACTACTAAAAGGTTTTGATGCCTAAATATCTGCTTCTGTGCTTCTCAGACTCAACTAACTAGAGGTACTGGAGATATCCATGCCTCATCTCATCAAAATTCATAAAGACATTCTTAAATCTAAGTGACATTTGGATCTGATTCTGGCATGCATTTTTAAGATTGTTCCAATTCCTACATGGAATATGAAGAACAAAAGATTATGGGATGTCATCACCCAGCGCCCTTTCCCCATTATTCCCCAAAATGGTATACTTACTTACACTGCAAGATAGAAGGAGAGCTTCTTTCTGACTGGAATAGAACTGAATATGCCACATCATTTTTAGTGATAGAAATAGACAAATTAATTTTTAAATACATTTGTATTTATCAGTTTTTAGCTGAGTAATTATTTCAAATTTATGTTATTACAGGAACTAACAGCTGATCCTCTTTTATGTGTCTGCCATTTGAGATAATCCAGGATAGTTTTTGAGAAATATTAAAAATTTTTGTTTACTTCTACATTGAGGTGTTGGATGTAGCGTTATTTAATGCTTTTAATAGCTGGATAACATTATAAATATTTAAATATTAAAAATAGATTTAAATATTTGTGAGACTATTTTAAAGTAAATAAATATTCACTCTTGTTTTGAAATCCCTTTTCCAGCATCCCATAAAATAAAACTACTTATAAAGGGAAAGTCATTAATTAGGCAGGATAGAAACACAAGCACTGCCTCACTACAGGTAATATTTGGTTTGCATCTTTTTCATGCTTCAAATGTATGTGTAGCATAATTAAGTAAAAACATGGAATATTTAGAAATTGTAAGTGAATTATTTTCATATCATAATTTTAGGGATTATTTGAAAACCATAATCCTTCCTTTAGATATGAGATTAGACTTTGGTTTTTGCATAATTACCAAGTAAAACAAATAAATAATGGATTATTTTCAGACTTCCCATATCAGTACTATGAAAAGAAACCACAAAATAATACTTTTAATGGTTGGCATGTTGGGTCAATACTTAGGATCATTCAATATTTCAGGAAGTGGTGCCATATTATCACAGTAGCACTTTTATGTCAAAGCCATGGTGAAGAAGAAAAACGTACCTGGCTAAACAGTAATAGAGAAACAATCTCCAACATATTCAAACACTGGAACTGAATGGTCTTCATCTATAATCAAGTAAAAAACAGCTGCACATAATATGAGACAAACTTAAGGCAGAGCCTTCAAAGAAACCCATTCTTCGAGGATAAGATTCTGCGGAATTGTGAATTTATTTTGATTCACAAAACCCTTTTATAATCTAGCAATAGAATATTGTAGTTCCTGGAAAACTGTATATGCGAATTTTTGAGTGTAAAATAGCTTTCATATATGTTTGTCTCCTTTTGTAACTTTGGACATGTATGAAAGATTAATTACAAGATATTCCTTATACACTCTTTCAACATAAACTGTATGAAAAAAAATTGGGATTAACAAATAATGTGAATAGTTATGGTGTAAATTAATAGAAATAAATGCTATAGGGAATGAAATCAGTAATGTAAACATAGTACAAAACAATTGTCTGTCAGCATCATGTGGGAAAGCTGAACTTCTGTTTGGGTCAGATTTGAGTCTTCTGAAAAGACAAAACTAACCTCAGGGCAGGTTTTCCTATAAGGTTCTGATATCATACCCTCAGTTTCTGCGCTGTGGTCAAATCTGAGGGATTTTTTTTCTCTTTTGGTGTATCTATTTCATTTTTATCTATTCTTTGAAGCCTCTTAAATCAGTAGGTTCTCCTGATAGTTCTGCCTCCTATTAGGACAAAATCTGTTTATTAACACACGAGACATTCTCCAATCTAATTGCATAAGAAAATAAAGTTCAGGGAAGTGACATTGACTGAAGTGCAATGATAGGTTTTAGTAGAGGATTATTCAAGATGCCAAGCTAGATAGCAGTGTAGGTAAAAAGAGAATTTGAAGCAAAATAGACTTGCTTGTTCAGTTTTCCACATTGATGATCTAATTTTAGGATGTGGGATTTACACTCTGACACCTAGTATTTCAGATTTCTTTTTGCTTAAAGCATGACATTCATCTTGCTTCAAGCACTATGGCTTGTGTTCCTGAGTGCTTGGGATACTAGTGCAGCCTGGGGTAGCCGTCTGGAGCTTGTGATCCACATTTCATCCTATTTTCCTAGCAGTAAGCACTGTGGTTCAGACACATCTGAAGATTTTTTTCACAGATGGCACAGAGATATTTTTCCATGACTAACTGCCCAACAGTGATTTCTTTTCTATCAGTGACAGCATACTGAATTATCTGAATCCATTGTTAGTCCTCCAACTATGTCTAGAAACATGAGTTTCAAATATGTGAAATAAGATACATTTACCATAACACAGACTTCAGGAAGGTCTCATTTTGACAAATTATGAAAGTAGTTTGTCTGTGAAACATATGCCCTCATGTTCATTCTACCAAAAAATATAGCTTTAATTCTTGCTGTTCTTATTATTGTCTAATTAAAAAAACAAAACAACTAAACCTCAGTGAGATTGTGGACAGTTTCATTATGTAGTTTTGGGTTTCACAAGACACTTGATGTGTTTCTTTAGTTAAATACTATGTAATGCCCCTTTTGTGAGGATGGGGGAAGTGAAGTTTTTCTGCTTTCTGCACATCAAAATCAGGAATTAAATCTATGACACATTTCTACTTTCTGAATGGATCAGTTTTATAAATTTCATCCATGATTTTGTCTGTTTTTCCTCTCAAGCGCACATATAATTTTAATATTCTAAATATTTTATGGCAAGGACATTTCAGTGAAGTATTTCTTTTTGTTCAGTATAGTTCTACTAGCTTCATCTGATGCCTTTTCTTTTTTTTTTCTTAGAAAATAAAATGCATTTAATCTTCTATTTTACTGCTTACTTGGTTTTGTAGGATCTTTCTTTATTTCTTCACAGGTCTCATTACTGTTTTGTATAAGCTATCATCAGCAAGCTTGGTCATTTCACTGCTTGCCTTGTTTTCCATTTTCCAATATATTGTCAGAAAATAAATTTAACTACCCTGACATCTGCTGGACAAGCAACATGGCAAAGCAGAAACAGTCCAGGAGGATCCTGGAAGGCACTGATGGCAGCTTTCTGACACAGATACTGGAGGACCCCACAAGGAATGGCATACTTCTCAACCTCATACTAATGAACTGGGAAGGCCTTTTTGGAGATATGAAGGTTGGGAGCAGCCTTGGATGTAGTGACCATGAGATTGTGAAGTTGAGTATTGGGTGTGGAGGAAGCAGGGCAGCAAGTAAAATTATAGCTATTGACTTCAGGAGAGATGACTTCAGTGTTTTTGGGGATGTTCTTGGAAGAACCCCATGGAAAAAGGCACCACAGGCAAATGGGGTCCAAGAGAGTTGGTTGATATCCAAGGATCACTTCAACCCTGCACAAGAATGATGCATCCTAACAAGTAAGAAATCAGACAGAGGGGACAAGAGATGAGTGTGAATAAATAAAGAACTCCTGTCATTACTCAAACATAAACAGGAAATATACAGGATACAAAAGCAGGGATGGAAGCAGCCTCTTGAAATGAATATAGAGAGATTGTCAGAGTAAGTAGAAATGAGATCAGGAAGGCCAAGGCCCATCTGCAATTAAACCTGGCCAAAGATGTCCAGGCCAAGAAGAGCTTCTTAAAATGCATCAATAGAACGAAAAATAAAAGGATAATGTTAGCCCATTAGGAAATGGAGGGTGACCCTGGTAACGGGATGCAGAGAAGTCAGGGTTATCAAATGTCTTCTTTGCATCATTCTTCCCTGACCTGATCAGCCCTCAGGGTTCTCTGACACAGACCAGAGTAAAGGAGCCTTGGAAGGAAGGCTTTTCCTTGGTGAAGGAAGATCGGGTTAGACAACACCTAAACAAGCTTGACATCCACAAGTCCATGGACTCTGACAGGATGCCTCCATGAGAGAGCTTCTGAGCACCGTAGAGAGGTCATTCACAGTCATCTTTTCAAGATTGTGGTGATCAGGAGAGGTGTCTGGAGACTGGAAAAAAGTAAATCTCACCCTGGTCTTCAAAAAGGGCAAAAAGAGGACATTGGCCAGTCGGCCTGACTTTAATCCCTGAAAAGGTGATGGAACATCTCATTCTGAAGGCCATCTGTATCCATATGGATGACAAGAAGGCAACCAGAAGTATTTAGCATGGATTTGCTAAATTGGGCTTGACCAAACAGATTCTACAGTGAAACAACTACCTGGATCAATGTGGGGAGAGCAGTGGATATTGTCTACCTTGGCTTCAGCAAGGTTTTCAACATTGTTTCTCAATAAATCCTCTTAGGCAAAATCAGGAAGTGTTGACTGGATGAGTGGGCAGTGAGGTGGATTGAGAACTGGTTGAATGGCAGATCCCAGAGGGTGATAATCAGTGACATAGTTTAAAGCTTTTCACTAATGGTGTACTCCAAGGTTTCATACTAGGCCCAGTATTGTTTAACTTATTTATCAATGACTTGGATGAAGGGGAAGATGCCTCCTCGGCATGTCCACTGATGACACAAAGCTGGGAGGAGTGGCCAACACCCCAGAGGCCTGTCCAGGCCTTCAGAAGGACCTTGAGAGGTTGGAGAGATGGGCAGAGAACAGTTTGAAATTCAACAAAGGCAAGTGCAGGGTCCTGTACTTGGGGAAAAATAACCCCATGGACCAGTACAGGCTGGGGGCTGACCTGCTGGGAAACAGCTCTGGGGAGAAGGACCTGGTGTCCTGGTGGGCAACAAACTGTCCACAAGCCCAGCAGTGTGGCTGTGTGGCCAAGAAGGCCAACAGTGTTCTGAGGCACATTAGGAAGAACAGTGCCAGCAGGTTGAAGGAGGTGATCCTGCCCCTCTACTCAGCCCTAGTGAGGCACATCTGGATGCTGTGTCCAGTTCTGGGCTCCTCAGTGAAAAACAGACATGGAGCTCCTGGAGCAGGTCCAGTGAAGGGCAAAAAAGATGATTAATAGTCTGGAGCATCTCTCTTATGAGGGCTGTGAGCTTGTTCAGTCTTGGGAAAAGATCTTGCAGAGGGGTTCTCATCAATGTCTGTAAGTATTTGAAGGGAGGGTATCAGATTATGGATTCAGGCTCTTCTTGGTGGTGCCAAGCAACCAGACAAGGAGCAGTGGGCAAGAACTGATGCACAGGGAGTTCCACCTGAACATGAGGAAGAACTTTTTTAATCTGCAGTGACCTTGCACTGGAACAGATTACCCAGAGAGCTTGTGCAATCTCCCTCACTCGAAATATTCAAGAGCTAGAAATATTCAATATCTGGACACTCTCCAGGGCAATGTGTTCTGGGATGACACTGCTTGGGCAGGGAGGTTGGACCAGATGACTCGCTGTGCTCCCTTCCAGCCTTACCCATTCTGTGATTCTGTGAAACAGACTAGATACTGAAGAAGTCCATTACTAACTTCTCTCCTCTGGCAGAACTGACCATTTACTTTTACCATCAGCTGACTGTATTTTAAACAAACATGCAGAAAAAGCCTGTCATTTTATGAAAGAGTTCCTAATCTCTGTCAGAAACTTCCATTTGCCCTACCTCAAATGCCCTTTTAGAACAGCAAATAGTATCTTTGAGTCATAACCCAGGTCTTTTCGTAGAATCATGGGTGCAGAAAAATTACTTAGCTTTTCTGTTATTGCTTTATGGCAGCTAGGCAAATTGGAAATTTTTGTTCTTTCTGATGGAGTACCTATGTTGTTTGATTACTAGTTATTGGTAGTTTTGGGGGGTTGTGAGAGGACTCTTTACAAGTTATCATGTGTTGTTCCCTAGAAACTAAGTTCTTCCAAAACTTTAAAGCATAACATCAGTAGAGTTTTTGTGGTGTAGGTTTCTTTTCTNGGAGGGGTGTGTGTGGTTTTTTGGGGTTTTTTTGGTTGGTTGGTTTTTGTTTCACTTGAGTTTTTTAATTGTTGTTGTTCTTTTTGCTTGTTTTGTTGTTGTTACTAGGATATTAGCTTTTAGTTACTAATTTCTTCCAGCAGGTGTTTTAACATTTCAATCTTCAATAGTTCCTCTTCATTATTAGAAACTTCATGTTTGTTGTACTGCTGAAACAAGGAATTTCCTCTCTTTATCAGGATATAAGTTTTGCATTCAGGTTTGAATAAAAAGACTACTGCTGCTCTACTAGCCATTTTCTACCCTTAATCAAGAGACTGCATGCAATTTCTTTGTGTACATGCGTATTTAAACACACACAAAGGTACTTTTAATCCAACAAATAGTCAAATGTTACTATGCAATTTGTAATTTTAAGTATTCAAAATTATATATTTAATAATTAAATTTATAGGGAGAAATATAAATCAACATTGCATCATATTTGATCTTTCATAATGCCTTAAGTGGTATTTCTGAGTATTTAAAAGACTATGCAGCTTTCATTATAAAGAAGGTTTTAAAAATATCATGTATTAGAGGGTTAAAAAATTACAACATTTTATGCAGCCACTGGAATTTAGCTTTTCAAAATTTTTTCCAGTATTTCTTGTAACTCTGTAATCTTTCAAAGCAGATATATTAGTCTCAGGTCATTTAGAACAAACAGCAAGCTGTCTCTCTAAAAGCAGTTTCATCAGAATGTATTTTAGTGTGGGATTTTTTGGGTGTCTTTTAAAATAATTTCTGGAAGGTGTATATTTTTGGTATTGAGAAACTTTCACTTTTCTGTTAACTTTCCCAATTTGGTAAAAATAGGTCTTCAGTCTAAAAGGAAGCTCTTAGAAAATGAAATTGTATGCTTTTTCTCCATTTCACCTCTCTAGTTCCCAAAATATTTATTTACTGGTGCTTATTGTAGATAAGATTATTTTTTAATATTGAGTTTTAAATCCGATTTGACTAATGGACTAGATTATCTCAGGTTGGACTAGGCCATCTTCAGATATCTCTTCCTACCCTAATAATTCTGATTCTCCACTTGTTAGTGCTGTTTAATATTATATTTTCCAAGTTGATTTAAAAATGAGGTTATTTGTCTTCAACAAGTCAATTTAATATTCATAATTCTACTTAATTGTTTGATTAATGGAAGGTGGCATATGTCTTATGATCCTTTTTCTACAATTCCCCTCCTCTCAGTGGAGAACTGGTCAGACAAGTTTTTATTTGAAGGTGACTCCCACGACTTTTTAATTTTGTTCAATAAAATTGTAGGTCATTCTTTCTGCTTTACAATATTTAATTAAAAGCATTTAGCAATCCAACCTTTTGTGATAGTGTTATCCATAAAGAAGAGGAAGGATTTTCACTGCTCTGACCTTAGTCGATTGGGCAGTATGAATACATTACGTGTGGAAAGGTCGTCTTTTGCTATGTCTGTAAGTGTTAGCTACTGCTTAAACCAGGACACTGGGCTAAGTGGCTCTTACTCTGATTTGTCCTCTGCAGTATTTCAGTTTGTATTTAACTGCAATTGATTTTGTTTTCTTCTGCATTAAGCATATGTGTTACAAGAGACTGATTATTTATCTTTGATTTGGGAGTAAAAAATATACTCAAAACAGCTTGTTTAAGTTAGAATTTTCTTACAATCATTTTTAAACTTTATCTCTGTAACTGAAAACAAAAACAAATATACAAATAATAAAGCAATTCATGGGCAAAGGGCAGAATTTAAAGCCTAACATGATAGAATAGCAATTAGGATGTCTTGACCTGAAAAGCTCTAAAAAGTGGCAGGAATATAGAGTTCTGTGTCCATACTTAATACCTTTCTTATCTCAGAGAGAATCTACCTCCTTAATTGCAATACACAGTTTTTGTGTTCTCTACCAACAGCCCATGATTCCTGACTTCAAACTTGTCTCTTTTCAACACATATTTTACAACACTGAGAATTTGCCATGCCTGATTAACCTCCTTTTACTACACTTGAATTCAAGTTGATGGAGGCTCCCCTCCTGGCTGTACTACATCAATTTTCTTGTAGTGGTGAAGGTCTGTGTGTGGCAGTCTCTGGAGATGTCAGCTTTCAAAACACTAAAATGCATTTCCTGCTACATCAGCCTGTGAAAGGGTGACAGAAGTAAGATTTCCATCTGCTTGTCTACTGAAGTAACATCATGGTATATTAGTTGCTTAATTTCTTCATCTGTTGGCATTGCATGGAACTGAGGGCTAAAAATGTATCTTTCTTGGACGAAGAGTGAAGCTAGTTATTATGTTTTATATATTTCAGTATGTTGGGTAGCTGCAAGCAGGCCAGCGCTGTATTTAAAATATAGTCAGAATTTAACATCTATGTATGTATAGAGAATTTTCAAAATGTTTCCAGATGATACACTCAAAAGAATAAGCATAACTGATTGAGATGTTGCACTTCTCTAACTTGAACTTCTGCATTTTCCATATTGCCAAGCATATGCCCTGAGAATATTCCTTTTTCCCCCTTCTTTTTCCTCCAAGTCAATAATTAATTTCCATGAGTGCTATTATGCTAGAAAACAACTACATCAGTGGGCTTTTTAATCATATATTTTCATATTCTGAGAAATTTTTATTAATTGCTTATATTGTATTAGAGTGTATCTTGCATTTATTGCTGACTTTTTATTTCGGTTTGCTATAGGTTGGCATTTTCTATAACATATTTCCAGAAAAATTTCCTAAAAGCTATAATGCTTTACATTTGCCTGACTGTTGCAGTCAATCCCAGCAGGCAACTAAATCCCACATGGCCACATGCTTGCAGTCCGTGCAGCAGGACGGAGGAGAGAATCCAAAGGGGAAAAGTTAGAAAACCCATGGACTGACATAGAGTATAATAAGTAAATCAAAAGCTGCAGATGCAAGCAAAACGAAGTAAGGCATTTTCCTTTTCCCCCTGTCAGGAAGATGTTTAGCTACTTCTAGGAAAGTAGGCCAACATTACTCATGGTGGTTACTTGGGACTGCAAACTCTGTATCTCTGAAAGTTCTGGTCTCCCTCCTTCTCCCAGCTTCCGTTGCTGAGCAGGACATCCGATGGTATGGGCTGTCCCTTGGGTCAGCTGGGATCAGCTATGTCCCCTCCTGCTTGTGCTACCCCAGCCTTTTCACTATTAGGGTGGTGAGGAACACCAAAGGCCTGGATTCTGTGCAAGCACTGATCAGCAATAGGTAAAACATCAGTGTCTTTTCGATGCTCTTTTCATTGCAGATCCAGAACAGCACCATGAGCCTCTGGGAAGAAAATTACCCCTTACCCCAGGCAAAACTATTACACCAGTTTACTACATGATGATGCTTCCTTCCAAAGATGTTGCACAGATAGTGCACTAATCATTAAATTACCTCACATTAAATTCATTAATTCTTTTTCTGAACTGATGAGCCTGTGCTTTCGCAGTAATTGTTGTTATTGCAAACTTTTTGTAAGTTTTCATCATATTTTTTTGGTGCTGAAGCAACAGGTTACTAAAATCTAGTTTCTTTGCCACAGAGAATATTATGTGAATTTCTGCTTGATGTTCATTTTTTTTGCTTTTTTTAAGTTTTTTTAAAAATTTTATTTTTTTAAATTGAAAATTATATGAACAACTATACAAAGAGAGTTTTAACTTAAAAGAAGGGTTATTTATGCTGATAATTCATACTGGTTATCTGAAATATATGTTGAACATCCCCTTTCATAATTTTATTTAATCTAAGAAATGAAAATGAAATAAAAATCTGCATTTTTCAATTAAAAATCCATAATAATGCTTTCTTTTTTCTTTCCCCTTTCTTTAGTCCTGCATGGTGTATTTCTATACATAAAGTATTTCATGACATATGAGAAATGCTAGAATAACACACTGGTGATCCCCATGGTTCAAATCTGTTTTTAAAGTGAGATATATAGTGTGAATTTGCATTCCTTAAAACTAAGGCAAAAAATCCAATCTCTAATATCGAGAGGACTTTTTTTTTTCTGTGTTGTCACATCAAAAAATAGACAATCATCTTTATCCTTGAATTCTAAATAAAGGATATATAGTTTTTTCTTTTATATCAAGACTTGTAGAAAGAGGGGGGCATCTGTCTTTGCCTTTGGCTTTAGCTGTTTTATTTTTTTTTTATTTAACCACACGCAGCATGTGCAAAATGCTGAAAGATTCAATTTTATCGGAAAACAAAATGCTGCACCAACTCGACGGTGCTCCAAGGTTGTGCTAAAATGTCTAAACATTGAGTCTTTATTTTCTCTAAACAGCAGCTCAAAATACATTTGTTGTTGTCATTATAATTGTTATTACATTTCTGTGTCTTAGTAACTGGCCATCTCTTTCCTCATTTCAAATTAATGGATTCTCCAGACATTGTGGAAAAGTCCTTCCATTTATACAGAAAGGTCTATTTGTCAGGGCCACTATCATCTCTTTTTTACTCTCTCCTTCTCTCCTCCTACTCCTTCTTCCTCTCTCTTTCCATCTCATTGTTCTCTCCTTTTCTTTTATTTGCTTTTTTTCCTCTCCCCTTTCCTCTGGGCTGATATGTTTTGCATATTGAAACTCTTGGAAATCCTGCAAAAAGTGAACTGCTAAGCTGAAGTAACACAAGGTGAAAGTAGCTGATCTGAAATTCCTTGTAACTTCAGGAATATTCATGAAGTCTGATTGAACACCTGAGAAAGTGGATGGCAGAGAAACCCTAGGAAGTGCCAAGGTGATATGATAGGCAAATGTAATGGTTTTCCAGACAACATGCTGCGGAGTTCAGTGCTTCTGATGCAGTCTTTGGTCCCATTCATTCTAAAAATACAGTGAATAAGCAGAATTAATTTTATTTTCTAGAATCTCTAAGTTAAAGTGAAAGAAAAAGTAATGAGAGGGCAAAAAACTTTTTCCTTTTGCTCTCCATGATAGCTTCCCTCTAGTACTCTGTTTTTAACTTTATCACAAAACACCTCAAGTTGCCAAAGAATTGTCAACATTTACATACCGTGTAATTCTGGAAAAAAGTCTGGGAAACTTTTTTTTTTTTCCTTTTCTTAAGCAGGAAAAAATGAGGATTTTGAAATATAAACTTGCACCTTTTTTTTTTTTGTCATTCCTCTAAAAATCATTTTCAGTTTTTTCTTGTTCTAAAATACTTGTTATAATACTGACAATAAAAACATTTTATATCAATCCAGTGTCCCTTGGAAAGAATTATCTGTGGTTTATTTTTGTCACATTGAGAACTATCAGGAAAATACCTGTTCCTTTGTGGTTTGTAACAACCAGAGTTCTATATTTTTCCTTTACCATGGAAAAAAAATTAGACTCCCTCAAGTGNATTTGCTGTTCTTTGATTGAAAAAAAAACAAAACCAAAAACAAAACCAAACAAACCTAAAAATGCTCACACAGGCTTGTTTTTGCAGTTGAATAATAGAACATGTATGTGCAATTTCAATTATATTACCTACATGAAAGTACAACTGCACTGTGAAAGTAAAACTGAATGAATTTGTAATTCTGTGGTGAAAACTGTATTAAAGCTGATTGACAGGTGATATAGACAGCTAATGAAAGAAGACCACAGCTGATTTCTCAGCTTAACTGAGTCTTGGGATGCTGTTTTGAACTACTTATAACTGGGGCTTAGGAGAGAAGCACTTGAAATTACCATGTCTTGGAAATTTGAAATTGTTTCAAGAAACTTCGATGATAGAGAAAGGCATTTAAAGTCTTTGTTTCAATTTTTGCAAATAATAGGGTTTCTCTCTTTTTAAATGGAGCCGGAGTTTGTAGTGGATTTGGGTTTGGTTTTTTTTAATGATTAACAAATATGGAAAAACATATAGAACCATGCAGTATAATATCAATTAAATCACCTTTTTAAATTACTTGGAAAAATATAGAGATATGAAGATGTGTCTCTAAACTAACAAATCTTGATTATTGCTTTTGTTAGCCACTTAAGACTTTTAAGTTGAACAGGTTGAATTGTTACAGAGAACCATTTGTGAAAAAAATGAACTTTACTAAATAGGTGTCATGATGAACATTTTAATTAAATGGTAATTAAAGGGATGTTACAACAACTTTCTCTGGCTATTAATGTAAATTACTGAACAAATACAGAAGTTAACCTGATGAAATTAATTAGATGACATGAAACAAGTGAGTTCATAAGTCAACCTTATAAGGTGATTTTAGTGGGCATTTAATAATAATGGAAATTAAAAGCTCTGTTGATGGTGTTATTTAAAACTCGACTGAATTCTTAGAAATAGTCAGGGAAACAAACTAATCTTATTCCAAATTTAAAGAAGGAATTTCAAAAATTTTTTGCTTGGTGAAATTTTGAACACCTTGTCCCTAAAATCGTGGGGTTTGAAATTCTTCCTTTTTGAGGAGGCATTTCAGAGAGGGGATCTGAAGAAACTAAGATGATAAGAGCTGTGTCATCCAGATATAGCTGAAGGAAGGGATAAAGAGCAACTCATACTTCAGTGGAGTGATACATTCAGTCTAAGCATAAGCAAAAGGGAACACAATAAAAAAGAACTAAGAATTTTTTCTTTGTCTAATTCACATTATAAGTCTAGCATTCAGATTGTCTAATTAAAACAGTGAAACTTTATTAACAATATATGTAAGATGGCACATAACCTTCCTAGTATCTGCTCCTTTTCCCTGGATTTAAATTCATTTCTTCCAGTGCTTTTGTGCCCTAACATTAATATTTGGCTTCCACTTGCAGAGGGCAATGGGGAGGAATGTACTACAATTTATCAGCATCCTGAGTTCAGTTCTTGGAGGAGTAGGATGATCCTAGTGGGATTCCCTTCTCCTTTGGGTGTCCTTAGGCAGTTATCCTTAAATACTTCAAACAGCCAGCTTGATTGTGGTTGGGTTTTTTGTGTTGTTGGTTTCTTTTTTTCTTCTTTTTTGATTCCCATTTACTGTTTTGAATTTGCAGGATACACTCCCCCACCTTTCACCCCTATTTCCACAACCACCAAGGGCTCTTGAATATTATACAGTGTCTACCCCCATTAGTCAGAGCTTCCCTGCAGGTGACTGGCACAAAAGCTCAGAAAGGATAAGTAATAGGTTATTATTAAACATTACCAAACAAATTCTGTTTCAGCCCAAACCAGTTAAAAAGCAGCTCTGGCCAAGGCAAACCCAGCCAAACACTGAACCTTGACATGGCAGGTCATTGCAACACTTGTGGCCGTTCAAGGTTAATGGGGTAGGAACCACACTATACAACCTTCCTAAAAAGAAACTTTAAATTATTTAAGACTAGGCCTCCAGAATCCAGAGTTCTCTCCAGGTTATTGCCTATGTGTTGCTAACCAGTAGGCCACTGCAATGGTTTCAGTTCTAACCAGGCAGAAACACCAATTCATGTAGTGGTTTCAAGTTCGCTGATTTCAATTTCCTGGCCAACGCACCATTTGTGTAGTGGTTTCAGTGTCTACCAGAATCACTTATTCTTTCTCCCACTGTGAGATATGATTAGAAGAAAAGCAAAACAGGCTCAGACTTAAGGGGTATGAAGATAGGTTTATTAACACACACTAAAAGAAGAAAATGAGAATCAAAATGAAACATTCAAAGCACTCTTTCTCCACCCCCCCACCCCTGACTTTCCCACTGACTGAAGAGACAAAACTCAGAACTCTTTGTCAGTTACCACCCATAAAATACTCTTTCATCTTTCAGTTCATTTGGAGAGAGAAGACTCTTTAGTCTGCCGTGGAATTTCCCCACTGACAACATAGAACACTTCTCTTGTGGGTCTTAACTCTCACAAAAACAGCCGCCTGGGAACCTGCTTTTGTGAAGTCCCTCCCATGGGCAGTTTTCCCGACCTGCATATGGGTCATGGACACAACTGGGGTGTCATTTTAAAATGGACAGTTCAAACGCATCTTCATCTCATGGAACAGAGATCTTTTTTCTCTTCTTCCGTGGGGCAGAGGCTTCTTATCTCTTCTTATCTCTCTCTCTCTCTGTTCAAACTTCTCATGGGATCACAGCTTCTTATAAGATCAATATTCACTTAGTCCATCAGAAATACCTTTGCTTCAATCCCATTTCCCCAATCCGTATTGTCCATGGTTTAAAGGAATATTCTAGCATATTACAGTTCACTACCATGGCTCATAAAATACTTTCAGACTAAAAAACCCAAGGAATCTTCTCCATCTCCTCTCAGTTAGGATTTTCTCAGCTTTATATGTGTATTCACAAAGTCACATCCAGCTTCCTCAGCGGTTAAACAATATCAGTATCTAAGAATTGGCTTCTGATAGGTCCCTGTCTTTTCCAAAACAGTTCCAAAGTGCTTACAGGGAACTGTTTCCACTTTAACTAAAAACCAAACTTCTAACTCATGACAGCCACATATAAATTATATCTATATATATATATAATAGCTATATATTAAAAATTGCAAAACATATAGGTGTCTGAATTAGTTCTGTTGAGAAAATGATGTTAAATGCATTCGTTCTTCAGTCTGAGGGGATAAAAAAAGTAATCAACATCTGATGAGATAAGGATAAGGGAAAAGTCAGACAAGTGGTAAAGGTCACTATAATTAAACAAATTGCTGCTTTTATAGATCAGATTTACAGTAAAGACATACAGGTGCATAGAGAAAATAGTTGCCTTAACAACTAGAAATTTCAAAGGGGATAAGAAATTGTGCTTGACTTTCTGAAAAAGAGTGAATTATATAAAAATTGAAACTTTTTGGTAGTAGCACTCTCAGTAGTAATGAAGAAAATAAAAATACCTTTCAGTTTAAAATTTTGGCTAAATTGAAGGGAAAACAAAATGTGATGGCCTTAACTGTGAGTGATAAAAATGGAGTGTGCTGTTGAATACAGTCACTTTCTTGTTGGTAAGACCTAGAGACTGTCACCAATTTA
Source organism: Cyanoderma ruficeps (assembly GCA_008694505.1). Taxonomy (NCBI): domain Eukaryota; kingdom Metazoa; phylum Chordata; class Aves; order Passeriformes; family Timaliidae; genus Cyanoderma; species Cyanoderma ruficeps. Next base: position 14,325,372 of record VZDJ01000346.1, on the reverse strand, counting down.
TTATTTATTACATACAACCATGCATTTTTTAGAATTCTGTCTTGCAATTACTTAACACAGATATGAATCAGATAGCTGTAGGTTTTGCACATAGATGCAATAATAAATCTTATAATAACCCTAACTGTAAGAAGTATGAAAAAAACCCAAACTCTAGAGCCTAAGTGTTATGGTTGCTTTCTACATGACATCTGTAGATCATATTTAGGTTAAAAAATAACTTCATATCTGATGATAGAAACCATTGAGCACTGGATGTCCGGCATATATAAAGATACTGTGTTCCAATTTGTTTATTTGAGCAGACTGTGCTAATATATTTTCTCCTCAAACTAGTTATTTTTCTCCATATGCTTAACCACTTAAGTGTATAGTTAGAAATAGATAACTAAAAAATAATCCTGAAAATGTACATTGTGTTAGTGTATTTATAATCTGGGAGAATGTCTTGTATTTGGGCAGTAGGAAGATACTATGTATTGAGTTAGCATGGCAATTATTACAGTTAAATTTTTATTTCAACCTAAAGGACACCTGTAATCTGACAGTCCAGCTGCAGGCTTCATAAAATGAAAGTACAGACACAGTGTAATAAATAACATTTGGCAGAGCAGTATGGTGCATTATTTCCTACTTGAGCATTGCATTTAAAAAGACTAAAAGCTGCACATGACAGAATTTAAGCCCTGGGCATAGTTTTTTCTCAAAATAAAACAATGTCTCCAAAATATTTCAACCAAGAAATAAGAATAATCTAAAAGCTACAAGGCACTTTTTTACAACTTAGTAGAAACCAAATCATTTCATCTAGTGTGACATATGTACTGTAGTATATGACTTGCCAAGTCAATTAAATCATTAATTGTCTGTTTTTAGGAAAGACAGATGGTGGGTCAAATTTTATTCACTTTCAACAAGTTTAGGTCCCACACCTATTGGTGATATGCTCATATTACCCAGCAGGGAGTAGAAAAAAGATTGTCAATGCCTTTTTCATACTGTTCGCTTTTCTTCTCCACTTCCATCCTTGTTTTAAGGTGTATTTAAAACTGGCTTTATTTTGTGGGTTTTTCTACAAGTATCATGGTGTTTTTTTCTTTTTATCTATCCAAAATGCAACTGTAGGTAAAAAATAATCATATGAAGATGTAGAATAGTGGTTGGAAGTTTTCTAGTTTTGATCTCTTCAGCCAGTTATTAAGAATTATAAAAATAATTGACTTTAACATGGCCTTATTACCCAGCTGACTGGTCCTGGAAATATTTTTCCTGTGATTTCTATAGTTTATATAGCTCTCTTTAAGTGTCTTTTAAAATAATTTTACAATGGCTATATTTAGGATGTCTGGCTAGACATGTGAACCATAATTAAAATCATTACATTTGTGGCGTGTTCTCAATTTTTAAGAGTTTTGTTCTCTCTGTTCTCTAAGTAGCAACTACCTTCCATGCCAGGACAGCAGTTGCTTAGAATAGAATCATCAAGGTTGGGAGAGAAATTCAGGATCATCCAATCTAACTATTCACTCAGCACTACCTTTGCAAACACTAAACTACCAAACCAGATCATCCAGTGCGAGGCCCAGACGCCTCTTAAACATCTCCAGGGATGGTGACTCCACCACCACTGTGGGAAATCTATTCCAATCCTGACAACTCTAACAGTGAATTTTTTAATTCTAATAACTAATCTGAATTCCCCTATCTCAGCTTAAGACAATTTCCTCTGGTCCTGTTGCTGCAGGGCAGAAGAGACCGGTCCCCACCTCCCTACACTCTCCCTTCAGGTACTTGCAGAGAGCGATGAGGTCCTCCCTGAGCATCCTCTTCTTGAGATTAAACAAAAACAGTTTCCTCAGCCATTCCTGCTAAGTCATATTTCCTAGACATATTTCCTAGACCTTACATGAGCCCTGTTGCCTTTTCCTGGACATGCTCCAGCACCTCATTGTCCTTTTGGAAGTGAGGGGCCCAGAACTGAATTCAGTACTTGAAGTGAGGCCTCAGCAATGCTGAGTACAGCTCTTCCTGCAGATGCCCTCTTTTTTCATACGTCTGTCTGCTAAAACAGAACTGTCTGTTAGCTAAATTCTGGAGTAAATACTTTTATTTAAATATTAGCCTAATAAAACTTGAAAGTATATTCTGTAATGTGAAGTTTTGTGCAGATAATGTATGGACAGCCAGCACAAAACTAGCTTATTCCTTTTGTCTCTGTGGTTAGCAAGCCAGAACTAACCTGACCAAAAGTTCCACTATTCCAGTCTTCCTCAACAACTTCCTCCTGTTTCCAGTGAGACCAATACTACTGAAAAAACTTAACACCTCACCTTTGTCTTAAAATATGGCGGTTTATCTATATTTTTCATTCAGCAAGTGGAGAAGTCCCGACATGGATAGTAATTTAAAAAGAAAAAAAAAAACCCTAAAAATTTAGGTTTTGTCCAAATTGGGCTATTCCTAAGACATTTGGAGAGACACAACTTGATATTACCTAAGATACTTTTGTTTCAATTGAGTTCTGATTGGTTTTGCTTTGTGCCCATGGATGATTTGGTCATAAGGTCAGCATTGCTATCTCTACTTTTCAATCTTTAATACAGTCAAAATTAATGTATTTAAATCTAATATTTCTGTGCTAAAGGATGTACTTATTGTCATCTATGATATGCATCTGTTTACAAAAAACTTTATTTTTTCCACTTATATTGGTTATGATATTTCTGAAAAGCCATATTTATTCTAAATAAGGAAGATTTCTTGTTGTTTGCTGACACAGTAGTTCCATTATTTTATTTTTCTGGAGCATTTGAAGTACCATTGTTGCCAGACTTAAATGTTCCTTTTATAAAATTGTCATGATTCTAGGGTATGGTTGAACCCTAGACTGATTTATTGGGGGGAAGTAAAGAAGATTATGGTGATTTTGGTATTGTGTTGTGACCCAAGCTTACAGTGAAGATGAATCACAGCAACATAACATCATCTGGGCCCAGTGCAGCTGCAATTTCACATTGCTCCCATCCCTCTTCTACCATTACTGAACTACCAGTAACATACTTGACGTACTTTAGAAATGAATGTTGTTCAATGATGATAGGTTTTGTTGCCACAGAAACCTCTTTTAATCAGCAGATTGCTTAGTGTATTTCAAATATAAATTTACTTTGTATCCAAGTTTCTTTTGTTCAGTGAAATGCATGTATACATACAGTTTCTGTATAAGAGCATAGCCACTTGACTAAAGGATAAAATGAGGTAGCTGGTTTTTTGGGTTTTTTTCTTAGCTCCTTCTCATCTTTTTTTATGGCAACTTGTCTTCAGAATTTTTCTATGAAAGGAAATATTTAGTGGCATATATTAAGCTTTAGAGAAATAATGAACATTTGACTTAAGACCTAAATTCAAATTCCTGTAATTTCTTTAAAACAATTGATAGCAAGTGAGGGTCAGTGTAAAGGAAAGTTAACTCCTCCTAAAAAATGGAATTGGTGTGAACAATCAAATTTAGATCTTGAGCAGTTTCATAGAACTGTCTATTGAGAAACAGGGGTGACACCCCACAGTACAGCATAACCTCTGAAAATCATACTGTGGATATGGAATGAAAATGTAAGAGACAAGGTGAATTATCAATAAAAGGCAGATCAGAAAGCATTTTGTGCAAAGAAGTGTTCCACGTCTAGTTATCTCGCAGAGCTGGAATTTACTGAGTATTTTAGTGAAATAATTAAGTGTGGGTAATATCCAATTAGATGTCTCTGAAAGGATCCAAGAATAAATGTTACTCTTTAGACTTCTATTTTTTCATGATTTCTAGTGTTATTTCATTTTTACTACTTTCCTACTTTTAAGTAGTCACTTACACCACTACTTCCAGTAGTAGAAGTGAGCTGATTATTGGTGAACATTTATTTTTCTTACTGAGAGATTCCAAATCTTGTTGGACATGCCACTGTTATTTACCTTAGTCAGACCTTTCAGATGAAAGTTTGGCCTGTTCAATACTGCCATCATGAGTTTGCATTTAACACTTGCATTTATGAGATTAGACAAATGCGTAGAAACACCCTTTTTCACCTAAACTTGCTGAACCTGCATTTGAGTAACTGGCATCTGCTAGAATGTATCTGACTTGTACTTTTTCTCTAATACTTGTGAGTCTTTAAATGGACAAAAGAGTTTCCAGCTGTAGAACATGAGTCTCAAATTTGATTCCTTTCTCTCCAAAGAGATTCCCTTCAACAAAGGACATTTCTTATTTCTTTTGCTAGCTTCATTAAAATACTAGTCTTCACAAAGGGAATGGAATTATGTATTGAAGAATTCGTAAGTGACATTGAGGACCAACTTATGATAATATTATGTCTTTCCTTCTCTCACTCTTTCATTTTCTATTCCTTTAGTTCATTTTCAGGCTTCCATTAGATGACAGTGGACATATACATGGTATATTCTTAGTCTCTAAACCTATAGCAAGCCCAGTTTACACTCTGCCTCTTGAATCAGAGGATGTAATTCAGTAAGATTTAGGAATCCCCATTTAACTTCTATATCTAGAAATTATAGGGAGCTGTCACTAATAAAATTCATTTTAATAGACTGTTATAAAGTCTAACATAAATGCTCAGCACTTGATGTTTTCTGGCTGTTTTAAAGCTGTTTTTTTGGTTGTGTGCATGTGTTTCAAATCACTAAAAACAGTAAAGGCACTTAAAGGGAATTCCAGGGGATGCAAGGATGTCTAAATTATCTGAATTTCAATATCTTTTTTGGTGGTCATGAGGGGACTAATTTTGTTTGTGAGTTGAAGAGGAACACATGCTATTTGGAATTCATTGTTTTATATGCTTTTCTCTACTTTGTCTTTGAGGTCATTGTCTGCTTTTTAATTTCCTTGTCATGACTCCATGACTGTTGCAAATGTTAATGATCTGACTTTGAAATTGCAGGAATGATGTAGAGATAATTATGTCACACTTCTTTTTTTTCCCCTGATCCTTGCTGTAAGTCCAAATGATTTTCTGTTCTGTGGTAGCTCAAAAATAAGGCACACAATTTTTATTTAGTTTTTCCTTTGAAAAATGCGTCATCCATGATTTTGCAGTTCTAGAAAATGAAGAAGGTTTGCAAGCTGCATAATTTCCGAAGTCCCTCACATGTCCTTCTTATAAAGTGATCTACTTAATCTACTTAATTTCCATGGAAACTTTTCCATAGAAAAGTTAAAAAACTGTGGTGACTTTTGACAGGTCTTAGTTGTGGTAACAGCCTTGCCTGCCAACCTTTATGGCAAAATTGGGATTCTCTGAAAAAAAACAAAAAAAACCAAAANTTCTCTGAAAGAAAACAGAAAAAACCAAAAAAACCCAAAAACAAAACCACAAAAAAACTGGATTCTGCCTATCATTGAAAAGCAACAGTCATTTTATTTTTAGTCAGTCTGTGCTCAAATGTAGGTCCATGAGGTTGTGTTCTTTGTAGTAAACTTTTTACACATGACTGAAGAGACTGTATGTACTACATTATGCACATCAATAAATATCACAATCATTTAAAAAGTCCTGACAGCACAAGTTAAAGTTACAATAAATATTCTGGCAGTAGTTTTGGTATGTACTCTCTCTCATAAACTATCGTTATGATTCAATTAGTGAGAGAAGCCTCTGCCCAAATTAAGATGCAAGAGGCCAAATGCCAAAGTCAAAAATACAGAAAATAGTTACCAGCCATGGATCCTGCAGCATTCTTTCTTCACCCTGGGCTTCGCAGTGATGGGATTCCCAGAACTGTATTTCTGGGGGTATCACTTTTATGCAGTCCAAGATCCAGATACCCACAGGGTGCAGATGCTGCTCTCATGTCTTAGGGCAATACATGTCCCCTGAGATTAGCTCACTTGGTGCTAATAATGCCAAGGTTGTGGATTCAATCCCTGTCCGTGCTGTTCACTTAAGAGTTGTAGTCAATAAGCCTTGTGGCCTCTTTCAACTCAGGATATTCTGTGATTCTCTATATTAGCAGTTACTTTCTTTCCCACCCTTGTCCACAGTGGGAATTTTTGCCTGAACATGTGAACCAGGATGTAGTAACCTGATTGCACCTCCTTCAGGCCTGGATTTAGCATCTTCCTGTTGCAAATTTCTCCCTCTGTGCTTATCGCAAGTTCCTCCTGTGGTGGCTTATTTTATGTCAAGTTCCTTTTGTGACCCTCACAGTGCTTTGAGAGAGACAACTGTTCTCTTTAAGTCCTTAGAACCATTATAAAGAGCAATATCTTAATTAGTAAATATCCTGCCACATAACAAAAACATGACTACAAAATCAGAACTTATCTGATAACTGCTCATCTTTTTCTTATTTTTATAATCTTTAATGCTTAGTTTTGATAAAAATATTTGAATAGTCTTGACCATAATAAAGCATAAAAAACCTGAAAAATTGATTTTATTTGAATGTTGTTACTTTCCAAGCCTTAACTAGACCAGTGACTATACCTAATGTAAGTGTACACAAACCTCATTGAATAACAATGTTTTGAAAGCAAGACCATTTCTTCATTAGCTAACTCACAAAAAAAATCTACTTTTAAACCTGTGTGAGATTGGCTCCTTCTCTTAAAATTTAGACATTTTTGATTTGTTTCTGATCTAGAATAGAGTATCTCTTTCATGATTTTTTTAAAAAAAAACTAACTCTTTCTGTTTAGAAATTTAAGCTCAAATGTAATTAATATTTTAAGTTCTGACTGAGTCCATAATTACAGCTTTGAGGTATTTAAAGTGACTTCTTCATTTTAGTAAAGAGATACTCATATACCCAGTACTATTTTATAAATCAGAATTGTTTCTCTAGAAAGAAAAGCGTGAATCCAAAACCTGTTTATTCTCTCGAGACTTCTGTGTTATTTTGATACCTGAATGGCTGATGTTTGAGAGATGCACCAGCACAGGTCACAATGATCCTTTTCCACTGTGCTGGAATTAGGATTTCTCCATAACTTGTTTATCATTAGGCCTCTGATTCAGTCTGTGCTGCAGTAGTTCATTTTCAAAAACTACTAGTGAAACATTGTATTATAAAGGTGAAAAGTTTGTTTAATATTTGAGGTTTCTGTCTTTAGCTTAACCTACCTATGGAGTGGATTGAATTAAAAAACTGTGGGATGGGTTTTATAGAAAGTAGTCTTTTTGCAAAGTCGATTTTTCGAAAATTAAGAAGTGTCACTATGTAAGTTACTCATGAAGGCATAATTCAGCCTCTGTGCACAAATTCATTAGCATAGTCTTTAATTACACAGTCACACAGCATTTCCCTTAGGCTCCCTGCCTCCTTCATTGCATTGGATGAATGGTGTCTTGAGTATGTGGCAGCTGTTTAATATTTTTAAGTTCATCATTCAAGTGTTGGCCTTTGCCTTATTTACTGCACACTCTTTTGAAGCCTGAAATAAGTAGACAATTATTCTTTATCAGTTTTAACATATATATGATTTATTTTCTAATTATAACAAAGATCATAATAATTGTAATTGTAAAAACTGAGATTCTTTCTTCTCCACTTAAAGAGAAAAAAAAAATCATTATTTTCCTAGTGTTATATGTGGAGAAAATGGGATAAGAATAAACCAGAATTAGTGGCAAAACCAGTGTTATAACCTCTTATTGCATGATGAACAACTCAGGCTTTATTGTTGCTAACTGAAGCACAATATTAGGTGATGTTCTTTATCTCTTATGTACTTTCCTGATATTTTTTATTGCTGAGGTGCCAGTACCTCAACATAGACACTCCAGAAATTAAATTCACATGAGAGATGGTCAAATGTTAAAATTGTGGCTTTTCATTCTCTCCAGGCTTATACATTATCATCCATTTAATGGTGATAATATAATTAACATTTATATCACATATAATATAATCACATATAATTATATCACATCCATATAATTAACATTTATATCATAACACAGCATCCAACATCTTAGATTCTTATCACATTTTTACCTGCAACATTGTGTTCTTGTCTTCAGGTGTCTAGAAGGATGTTTTACTAGTTACTTTCTCTTCTCTGTAGACAATATCTCAAAAATTTTCATCTCACGCTGATTTAGAAGAGTAGTCTAACTTTTTGAACAAGAGTAACGGACATAAATAAAACTGCATTCATCCATAAAACTAGTATTTAAGAAACTGCTATAAATAAATTTATTCCATCCACATTTTCTCCACAATAATCCTTTATGTCTTTTTTTTTAATACAGATTTAATGCCTAACTGTAAATATACTCATCTGCCTGCCTAGCAGTAACCCTTTTGACCAAAGCAATTCTGCTTTCTTTGTATTGTAGGTATCTGTTAGTTTGCCTATATGCTTCTTTCTCAGACCAAGCTTATAGTTACATAATCAAGGAGTGGTATGTGATCCTAATGGCTCCTGATAGCTCCTCCCAATTTAGTTGTCCTTCAGGTGATTTTCAATAACTCCCAGAACAATCTTCTCCATAGTTTCACCAGGCACTGAAGTGAGACAGACAGTAGCTTTCAGGGTCTTCCTTCTTGCTTTTCTGGAAATCTGGGATACATTGGACAGCTCCCAGGCAATTGGTACCTCTCCATTCCTAAGAAGATTCAAAAATCACTTAGAGAGGTTTCCCCATGATATCAGTAAGTTTTTTGAGTATTCTCAGGTGAATCCTACCAGGATCCAGATGGAGCAGCAGATCCCACACAAGTTTGGAGTTTCCTAGGAGTTTATCATGCTTGCAGTCAAGTCCCTCCAGCTCAGGGCAATGGGAAACCCATAGCCCATAATCAGTGTTCAAGGCTGAAGCAAAGGAAACATTAACCATCCCTGCCTTGTCTATGTCCCTGTTTTTCAGGTGATTGTCCTCATGCTGCAACAGAATGATGTTATTCTGTACTGCCTTTTGCTATCAATGCATTTTAGAAAGCTTTTTTAACTATCCCATAGTTCTGGCCTGATTCAACTCTAATTGAGCTCTGGCAGCATGAATTTTCTCCCTGCAGTGGCAAGTAGCCTTTCTGTATTCCTCCTATGTCACCCAACCTTGCTTTCACTGGCAATACATTTTATTTTTTCACCTTAACCTCAGAGGATCCCTGTTCAACCAAGTCAGCCCTCTGCTTTGCCTGCCTGACATTTTGGAATTGCCTGCTCCTGTGTACTAAGGATGTGGCATTTAAAAAGTGACCAGCACTGATGAATCTCAGCAGCTTCAAAAGCCTCTGTTCTTCTTATGTTCAGAGGTGAGGTTTTCTTGACAGTTTTCCTCCTGTCACCAGCTGCTTTATTGCTCCTATAGCCAATGTGGTCATCAATCACATCTTGACCCATAAGTCTGTTTATGATCCCACTTCTGACTCCAAAATAATGTTAGGATAAGATTATTAAGAGATGCCTCTGCCCGAATTAAGGTGGAGAAAAGACCATATGCCAAAGTCAATACTATGGATTTTATTTAACAGTAAATGTGAGGTAGCAAGATAGATAGGAAGAAAAGAAAGGAAGAGGGGAGAGGGAGAAAGGAAGAGGTAGGGGGAAGGAAAGGGGAGTGGAGGACAGAGTGGGGCGGGGAGGGAAGGAGGAGAGAAGAGAGAGAGGGGAAGGGGAGAAGAGAGGTAGAGAGTGTGTAAACAAAAGATGCCACCACCTAGGTTCCTGCAGTATCTCACCAGGCTTTCTTCTGATCCTCTCAGTGGGCAGGGGGGAAGGAGCAAGAGGCATTTTTATTTTATAGAAATATTTTTTTTTTTATGTTTTCCGAGTCCCAGGTATCCACAGAGTGTAAATGCAGTTCCCACAGCTTGGGATGGCATGTGTAAGAGGACTTGCTTCCTTTCTCTCAGTTTGCCATGGTGGGAATTTTTGTCCAGACAGGTTACCCAGATCTGCCTCACCAGACCTGGCATTTTCCTGTTGCCATCTGTGCTTTTCCCACAGTCTGCACAGTACAGTTTTGTCCTGTGTGCTAATTCTAAACCTTCACCCTTTAGGTCGGGTATTAACACCTTTCTTTTTGCCATCTGTGCTTAAGTTCCTGTATAGCAGCTTATCTTGTGGAAACATCCTTCTTTGACAGTACTTGAGACAGTTCATTGCCCTCTTTAAGTCTTTACAGAGGCCCCTCTATTAACAATCAACAAATCAAAGAGAACACCTTTCCTAGTCATCTCCTTTAGCACCTATATTGAGAAGTTATCAGCCAAGTGTTCTAGAATCTTCTGGACCTGTTTCTATCAGCTGTCTAGTGTTCACAGTTAACATCTGGCAAGTCCCCAGTTTCAGTTTGGTTGGAGAGAAAGCCTTGATGCTGTACCAGGACCTCTTGGCAGTAGCCAAAACACTCATGTGTCATCAACATGTTCTAGCTACCAATACAAAGCACAGCCATATGAGATCTGTTGTGGGGGAAGGTGACTCCACTCCAGCCATACTCCACCCACTTTACATCGCTTACTGTTGGTGTGGAGAGTCTGTCTTGCACTGTTTTCTCCTGAGATTTTTCCATGTCAAAACTGAGATTAGTTTATTCTGCTGCACTAGAAAACAGCTTGTCCTCAAGTTATATTCTTAGACAATTCTCTTTGGAGTATGTGCACCAAAGTGATTGCTAAAAGACGATTTAAATCCTTCCTAGAAGAGAAATATCGAAGGAAATATAGAAGGAAAAAGTTTCATTGTTTTGAAAAGCATGTGCTCATAGGGGAAGCAAATAATTTTCTGATGCTTTCCTTACATAATAAAACCAAACCATACTGCTTAATGCAGAGATTACTAATCTCTGCAGGTGAAATAATGTAACACTTTTTTTTTTCTTCTGGAAAAAAGAATTTTAAAAAGCTCTACAGTTCTGTAGCATTTAGTGAATATTACGGAAGCCCAGACTAAAACTTTCTTGACAACCTTTGTATTACTTTAGGATAAAGTATGATTATGTTTATTTTACTTTGTGGTGTGGGCATCTGCATAAATATGCCCACACGACACGCAGACCTTTAATTTTACCTTAGTGTTACCAGTTCTTTTACTGCTTTACCTAAGGTCTCTATGCTGACCTTCAGCAGCCTAACTCCATTGTAACTTAAATTTTAAGGTTGGAAATAAATATATTCACCTTTATTAATAGTTATTTATATTTTAAAAATATTTTCTAACTGAAGAATATTGCTTGACTTATTAATTTTCTCTAGTGGAGGAAGAAATTCCTTTGTGTAATTTAACAAGAAGCCTATGACGCTATAGAACACAAAGTTGTGAATGTTTTCAAGACATTTTCTCTGAGTTTTTGTTTTGTAAGCTTTCTTTCAAATATCTTGTGAGGTCTTCAGTCTCTACATTAGCTTAAGAGTAGCATAGTGACCTTTTTGCAGGAACAACTCTTATTTTCAGGAAAATGTCCAGTACTAAGGAGGTGATCTTTGGATCATAGTAACTGTGGGCTCTTTCGAATACTTGGAAGAGTGGAACTATAGTATAGCAGATGATGTAGTGACAGAAACACTACTTCTGACCATTTATGACTGGGCAATAATCAAGTGTTGCATGATAAAATTTTCCTACAATGCCAGTTAAAAGCTTTCCCTAAATATGAGGAGTAAAGGACCAGACTATAAAGGCAGTGCAGGCTCTAGGTCTTGCCTGAGATTGGAAAGTAAACAGCAATTTTTATCAGCTTCTGGTTGAACATTGAGTTCTGACAATGAGAATAATTGCTGCATAATTGCTGTTCTGTTCTAAGAGTTTGTTTATTTGCCGAGACCCAGGTGTATTTTATTTGCTGGCATATCACTTGGAATAATAAATCTGTAATTATCTCCATCTATTTTGTGGGGAAAACTCATGCTGTAGTCATAATGTTACAGCAGAAATGGCCAAAGGTATTTGAGGTTGTTAGGCTACCTTGTCAGGAAATCATGCTCTTTGTCTTGAGTCAGAAACAGTAAACAAGAAGCTATAGTTGCCCTCTTGACTCATAATATTTATCACTACTTCAAAATCAGTGAAGCTTCTGAGAAAGATAACAAATTTCTAAGTGCTGTTTAACTTCACTTTTTTCACTTCATTATTTGTATTATATTTTTGTAAGTAAATGAAAATGCTAATAGGCAGCCTAAAGTAAACTTTATGGCCATCAGGCTATTCACATTGTCATTTCTTTAATCCTTTCAACTCAGCTATCAAGTGATGTACGCACAATTTGAATAAAAATCATTGTATCTTCAAGTTTTTTATAGTATCATAAAATGGTTTGGCTTGGAAGAGACCTTAAAGGTAATTTAGTTCTTTCTTCCACTATAAGCAGGGATGCCACTCTTTCTTAGGACACCATTCAACATGTTCTTGAACCCTTCCAGGGACTGGGCATCCACAACTTCTCTGGGCAACCTGTTCCACTGACTCACAGATCACAGATCTTCCTAATGTCTGATCTAAATCTCTCCTCTTTCAATCTAAGGCTATTTTTCCTTGTCCTTTCAGTACATGCCCTTGTAAAAAGTCCCTCTTCAACTTCCATGCAGCCCTTTTAGATACTGAAAGGCTGCTGTAAGATCTCCCTTCTCTAGGAAAAACAACCCGAACTTTCTCATCCTGTCTTCATAGGAGAGGTGCTCCAGCTCTCTTATCACCTTAATGACCCTCCTCTGTAGTTGCTCCAATAGGTTCATTCCTGTGCTGAGTACTCCCGTGGGGGTCTTACAAGAGTAGAGTAGAGGGGTAGAATTACCTTCCTAGACCTGCTAATCACATCCCTGTTGATGCAGCCCAGGATAGAGTTGGTTTTCTGGGTTATGTTGAGCTTTCTGTCAACAAACTGTCCCAAGTCTTCCTCTTTATCCATTCTCTGCCCAGACTACTGGTTACCTTGACTCAGGTGCAAGACCTTGCACCTGGCCTCGTTGAACTCTGTGAGGTTTGCACAGGCCCAACTCTCAAGACCATTAAGTACCACTGAAGGTCATCTCTTCTCCCCAGCGTGTCAACTGCACTACACAGCTCGGTGTTGTTGGCAAACTTGCTACAGATGCCCTCATTCCTGCTGTCCCTGTCATGGTAAACAGTGCAGGTCTCAATGACCGACCCTTAGGAACCCACTCACAGCTGATAATCAGCACTACTGGGCAGCACTAGTAAGCAATATGAAGTAGCATGTGCAGAGATTTGTATTACAGGACAGTAAGCTATTATTTGACTCTGTCTTGTGACTTTTATGTGATGCTGTACTTTATAATAAACATCATACATCGATAAGATTCCTGAAAAATATTTCCTGAATTACATGAACTGTATTTTCCCTTTCTCATCAGATTTAATGGAAATGCCATTAAAAGAGACTATGAAAAATGAGGTCATTAGACCTAAACAAAAGGCATTGAATTGTGTATCAAGGAAAATTAAAATGTTAATGAACTATTATAATTGAATATGTTTTGAATCAGTCTGAATCAGTCATTTTGTTTTCTGTGATCCTAATTTGTCTCAATAAATATTTTCAATAAATAACTTTACTATTTATATTCCTAGTTGTATAGGTTGTCAGTAAGGTTCAGTACAGCAAGGGGGTGGACATGAGAAGGAAAGAACAACAGGAAGAAGAAATGAGGTGCTTCTATTTTTTTTTAGGTGGTTATGTTCAGTGTCCTGCCATTGATCAAAAACTTACAGTTTAGAAAACATTAAGCCATCCATTAAATATCTTTATTTTTGAAGCCACACTTTTAGTTTCAGTCATTATTGATTTTTGTCTATAAAATTTGATATTAAATTGGATGTAAATGTAATTTGGAATGCTACACTTTCCTCTCATGGTCTTTAGATATTGGCCTTTCTTTTCCTGTGCAAATATGCATTTAAAGCAGATCACATTCAACTTGTAGATACATTTATTTCAATACAGGGATATAAAAATTTACTCTCATAATCACATTGACATTTTTCCAATATTTTAATATTACAGATTGGACACACAGTCACAGTGGTAATCTTCCTGGTGTAGTGGGGAAGTTCCTGTCTAAACTGCAGTTATTCTTCTCCCATACATATGCAAATAAACTCTTGTCTCTAATTTGTATATTTTAGTCATAATAGAGAGTGAAACAATAAAACATATTCTTGGCAAAACAAATTCATTACTTTGAGGTTGAATCATCATTTCCTAAGTAAGATAAGAACTAATTTAATTATTTTTACCATTTAGAAACTGAAATTTAACTGGGTTTTGGGCTGAAATCATCTGTACTCAGTAGCTATGTCACTTGAAGTTCTTATGAGCAAATTCAAGCAAAACACTTAGTAGCTTTAAAGACCATGATTTCAGGAAAACGTGACCCATTGTGCCAGTAAAAAAAACAACAAAGCAAAAAACTCAAACTTTTTGATAAGTTCTAACTTTCTTGGACATTGAATCGGTGACCTGAAATTTGGCAAGGGGATATCTATCCCAGATTCAGTTTGTAAAATTTTGATTTGCATAGGCTTACTCACTTGTTTAAGAGGATTTAGCTTACAGAAACTGAAATCCCCAAGAGCTCAGTCCAAGCTGCAGTCTTATCAGAGCTCGTAGAAAGGTTTCTCTCTCTTATTATTACTTGCTTTTTTGGGGGGTGGGGCGTGTGTGAATACTTTATTTCTAACTTGGAAAAAGTCTACATTCGACAGCCTGGTTTAGATGAAATTTATATGCATCTCTGTGCTGGGTAACCTTGGCTGACTGCAGTATGTCCACTAAGCTCCTCCCATTGCCCCTCCTCAGCAGAACAGGGGAGGAAAATAATATGAAAAAACTCATAGGTTGAGATGAGAATGGGAGATTACTTACCAGTTATTGTCAAAGACAAGCAGACTCAACTAAAGGAAGTTTAATTTGATTTGTTGCCAAAGAAAAACAAAGTAGGATAGTGCAAAGTGAAAGCCAAACAAAAAAATATCATCCACCTCCTCTTTTTCCCAGACTGCACTCCTTTATTCCCATCTCTTCTAACTTTTTCTTCACCTGGGCAGTAAGGCTGGATCGGGAATGAGGAATGTGATTTGTGGTCAGTTCATAACACTTGGTCTTTGCCATTCCTTCCTCCTCATGCTCTTCCCCTGATTCAGTGGGGAGTCCTTTGCATCATCTGTAGTTCTTTTAAGCTGGTCTAGCATGTGTCCTTTCCATGGGGTATGGTTCTTCAGGAATGGACTGCTTCCCTAACTACAGATCTTTTCAGGGCTTATCCACTTTTTGCAATGTGGGGTCATCCACAGGCTGCAGCAGAGACCCCCCTGTGCTGCAGACAGCCTGCTTCCCTGTCGTCTTCACCATAGACTGCAGGGGAATGTCTGCTCTGACCCCTGGAGCACCTCTCCTCCTTCCTTCTCTGACCTTCATGTTTGCAGGGCTGCTTCTCACATATTTTTATTGATCTTCTGTCACAGTTGCTTTGCAGGATTTTTTTACTCTTTCTTAAATATGTTATCACAAGGGCACCGCTGTTGTTTCTGATGGGTTCAACTTTGACCAGAAGTAGTTCCTTTTTGGAGCTGGCTCTGTCCAACATGGGAGCAGCCTCTTCTCACAGAGGTCACTTCTGCAGACCCCTGACTAGCAAAACCTTGTCATCTAAGCCCGGTGCAAATGCATTAAAAGACTATTGGAGCAAACCCTGCTATGTGTTCATAGAGTTCATCTGGGAACTGTTTTGTGTGTGTGTGTGTTTGGCAGACAACGGTATCTGTTCTGTGTTTTGGGATTGGGGTTTTTTGTGTGTTTGGTTTTAGTATGTTGTAGCTTCCTTTTGGAAAGGTATAGTTGCCTTGTCTCAGAAGGGAATAACTGATCAAACTAGAAAGAAGCAGGTTGAAGGATCATGGGACCAGAATCTTGGGAAAGAAAACAAGCCACATAAATAAGTCTTGGTAACTGTTTCTCTAGAGACTTTCCTTTTTGTTCTGTTCTTTGACCTTCTGAAAAAGGCAAAAGCAAGGATGGAACTAACAGTCTTACATCCTGAGTAGATGTTTACCTCAGCAAAACTGAAAAATTTTAAGTGAAAAAGTTGCTACCAAATTAAAACTAAACTAAAATTAAATTGGTGGTGTTGTATAGTCACATGTATATTCAGAATATGATACAGGCAATCATTATTTAATGTATCAGAGGACAAATTTATTGATTGCCATTAAGTAAGAGTTTCAGAGCTAGTGCAGGTTGCCTTAATCAACAGATCTGAAAGGTTCAACAGATAATATACTAGCTCCAAATAGATTCATTGTTGTTGCAGACCAACTCTGTATGTATCAGGAGATACATTCCTGATGATAGCTTCAACAGTCTTGGGTTTGGACTTCTATCTGCACACATTTACCATTAGAGATGAAAAAGAAGAGCACTATTTATAGCAAAAGGATCAAAATTATCTGTACAATGCTGACTCCCATAGTGCCAGAAAAACATTCCTTCAATTAGTTCATTTTCATTTGTATATTCTTCAAAAGCCTACTGGCAGTTGGAGAGGAAGCTATTTAGTCCAATGAAACATTTTATTTTCCTAAAGATTTTCTAAAACAGAGTGAAAGGTCTTAGTCAAATCATCAATGACACAAATGAGATTCTTGTTACTCATATTATTAAAATAGGGTGTTACATGTTCTTATCATAACCTAGAATACTTTGTAAACATCAAAGGACATTCTCTACAGCTTAATTTATTTATGATGGTTAACAACATGCTCACATTTTATTTAGTCTGTGGAAGAAAACCAGCCTTATTTTAAAATGAGAAAGGCCAGACCACTTAAATAAAGATCATTCAGGCACAGAAATTATAGAATTTGTGTAACTGCTAATAAATGGATTTTAGTCTTAATGCTTCCTTGAAAATTATTTCAGACATTACTGTGTATGGTGACTACCCATTCACATTGTTTTTTCCTTTTGACAGGTCAAGCAGTAACCACTGGTCTAAGGGATATTCTGTGTATTCACATTAGGAAATACCCCAGTTTTTGTTAATTTTTTATATGAATAAGAAGTGTCACAATGCAATTAAATTGTTTGTATGAATAGAGTTCTATGTAACACTTCGTTTTCTAAACTTAAATTAAGTGAGTAACATTTTATTGGAGGTGTGGTTATTATTTAAAGGCCCACAGGGCTTTAGTAAGTAGTAAATAATGAAATAAGTAGTCAAGTAATGAGTAGTAAATAACTCAACTTTAGATATAGAACACAGTCCTGAATAGGAAGAGAAGGAATATGTATATCCATAAAGTGTATAAGTACCTAAAATATATAATGGAACATAGTTATGAAATATTTTAAGCTACTAATGGAAAACTTCAGATAAATTATGCAATAAAAATCATGTTGATGTATCTGCTGTCCCTCTGAAAAATATATTGTCATGAAGAATGGCTGTAACCTGTTTTCATTATACTAGAAATGTTAAGTGCTTGTGATATACATAAAATACTACTTTTAATGGTGTCTGGCATTGTTTTCTTACTTCATTCTCAGAGGAATTTCATCTGACTTTCCTATGAGTGTCATTAGACAAATTATCCTCCTTTAATTAATTATCACCCTTTTTTTCTTTGTGAAATGTTCACATTCTGTCTCATCAGCTTCAGGGAATGAGAAGTACCCTGACAACTGGCATAATTCAGCAAGGGCAAAGAAGAATATAACTGACTCTATGCTCTTGAATGGCTGTTCTGTATAACACATTGTAGACTAAACATCTCATGAATTCATATAGGGAAAAGACTGTATGGTTAAATCGTCTTCATCATCTCCTTTCTTCCCTTTGCATACCTGTTTCTTCAGTAGTGGGACCCAGGGGTACAGAGAAGGTGCTGCAGTACTGTAATGGGTGTTTCACCTGGAGCAGTTAGGCATAGGTGGAGTTTTCTCATAGTTTGGCTACAGGCATTGTTCTGTTCTGTTTGTGTTTACAAACAAGGCAAGATCTATTCCCTATCCTCACACTTGCCAATTGCTAAAAAAAATAGCCATTCTACACATTAGACAAGATCCTTCTTTCCTATATTTTAGGCAAACAAGGAAGAAAAAAAGAATAGCAATATAAAATAGGTATAAAACCTATACTGGTAAGAATTGAGGGTGAGAAAAATCACACTAGTTTTTCTGGGTCAAAATAGTAGTTAAGGTGAAAAAAGGTTTTTTATATATCTGGATTTCCCAGGACATGTAATCTGTAGATAAAAATCTGATCATTAGAAGGAAATAAGGGTATTGATTACCTTTAAAATATAACTGAAAATCACATGGCAATAGATATTTTTATTCTCTTGCAAATGAACTTCCATTCTTTGTTTATGAAAATATTCACTCTTTAACAGTAATAGGTAATAGACTATCTCTTTTATTTGAAGATACATATAAATATTATAATATTTAGGAGAAGGTAACATCTGTTGGGTGATTCAAATTTCTGTTTGCTTACTGATGCCTATTACAAATAAATGTAATCAATCTCCAATCCATTACCATGTAAATTGGTAAGCATAGTCTAAGGCTTCTGAATTTGGTCCAAAACTATTTGTCTGCTATGTATCTTTAAGATATGTTATGAATACATATGGTGTAATTTACACTATTTATCATCCTGGTTTACACTGAGAAATGTATATATTCTTGATTCATAGGTTATTAGTTTTTATTTTCCTGATTTCTGCTTTTTCTGTGCCTTTTCTCCGTAATATTTAAGTTTGAATTTTCAGGGTAAGATAGATGATGTGGTGGATTGATTCCAGCTAAATGTCAGGTGCCCACCAAAGTGGCTCTATCACTTCACCCCTCAGCAGGACAGGGAGATTAAATGTAACAAAAAGTTTATGGCTCCGGATAAGGGCAGAGTTACTGATCACCATCAGATGCAAAACAATCTTGACTTGGGAAAATTAATTTAATTCGCTGCCAATCAAAATCAGAGTAGGATAATGAGAAATAAAGAACTAAGTCTTTAAACACTTCACCCTCGAATCCTTCCCTTCTTCTTGGGGTTAACTTTATTCCAGAATTCTCTCCCTCTTCCCTCTCAGTGGCACAGGAGAACCAGGAATGGGGACTGATCAGTTCATCACACGCTGTCTCTGCTGTTGCTTCCTCCTCATGGGGAGGGACTCCTGACACTTTTCAGCTGATCCAGCATGGGGTCCCTCCCATGGGCGGCAGTCTTCCACAAACTTCTGCAATATGGGTTTTCCCACAGGCTGCAGTTCTTCTCAATGAGCTCCACCATGGGATTCCTTTTGTGGGTACAGTCCTTCCACTACCAAAGCTTTGGCACACAAACCTAAAGATGATTATACTAACACTGGTTCCTTGGCCTTTGCAAGCAAAAGTTAGACAAATTGCCTCCTTATTTGAGATATTCAAGAACTGTCTGGACACAATCCTGTGCAATGTCTGGGATGACCCTGAGCGTGGAGATTGGACCGGATGACCCTGAGCGTGGAGATTGGACCAGATGACCCACTGTGCTCCCTTCCAGCCTTAACTATTCTGTGATTCTGTGAAATATATGATGGTATATTTTTCTAAAATTTTGAATAAGAAAATCCTGCACTGGGAACATAAGCACAACAATTTCACAACTAAGTTAGATATATGTATTCAGTAATGTGTATATAAATTGTACATACCATGGCATTTCAAAGTAGGATTACATCGATTTCTTACAAAATGGCAGTGTTGATATATGGTGGTGAATGCTTGTAGCTTTTGCATAAAGAATTAAAATATCAAACAGCAAGATTTATCCTTTTGAATCACATGCTTGAACTTTTCTTTCACATACTAGTAGTTAGTTTGTTCAGTATTTTTTGTTTCAAAATATAGTATGTAATGGATTCAAATGCTCTTTTACTGTTGACTAAACAAATCCAGTTGTGTGTCATATTTCCTTTGATGCAGTCAGTAAAGCAAATAATGGGCATTATTCTGAGACGTTGTTAAAGTAAAGAATGATCGGTCTTTCTTGGTGTTTTTCCTTGAAGGACTACAGATTTTGAATCTCTGCTGAAGTGATAACAAGCCTTCAGCATTACACTTTCCCAGTGTACACCATTGATGTCTTTTCTTTCAAAATTCTTTTCCTTATAGGAATCACATTCTTATCTTTTATATACTCTTGAGTTACAGGAACGCTAAGATAGACAAGTTACCTTTTCAAACCCCAACTCCAGTACATTTCTGTCAAAATGTATTTGTGTAATAAGTGACCACTTCTTTTCCCCAAGACCCCCTTTAAACACTTCCAAAACAGGCCTGTCCTTCACAAAGAGAAAGGGTAAGAGAAAAAACCCCATTCCTATTTCGCTATACTAGGGGCTACTGTAGTCTGGGGCTCTCCCTTTAGTACATCATTGATTAGAAATCTGCAAAATCTTTCAGTGAGATATACAAAAGTAGTGTAAGGATAATTTAAAATGAAAGGAGATGGTTATCTTTTATATTATTATTTTACTATTCCCTTCACCTGATATGTTTTCTAGATATTTCTTGTTAGAAAATACTTTGACAATTATTAACTTAATTCAGTGTTGTGAAACTGCTAACTGTACAAATTTATTTAGGATAATTGCTTTTTCCAAACTTAGTATCCTCAATAGTTTCAACAGGATTTTATCTTTTAAAAAAAGATGGCTTTATAACATCACCAGAAATCATCCCTCCTTTTACTGTTAATGTCCTTCTTGGTGAAATAATTTCTGAAAAAAAAATGGATTTTCTTTTTTGTCTCTAAAACCTTAAAATCCAAAGAAAATGCCTGATTCATTGTTAACACATTTAACAAATTATATTTATGGGTAGAGGTTTTTTTCCCTTTTTGTAAGGCTACAAAGGAAATAAGGACTATTTAACTGAAATAATGTTAGCATGAGGTATTGGCTTTTTCCTTAGGCACAAATAGCAATACTTATCTTTTGTATCACAGTGATAGTGATCGCAGGAAAACAAATATCCCTCCTGGTCATCTCATTGTAGCTAAGATGAAGTGCAAATCTCAAAAAGCAGAATGAATCATAAAAGAGAAACAAAAACCAATATGCAAAACTACACAGAAACTAAAATGTAAAATAAAATGCAAAAAATGTGCTTAACCAATAAATTTACTTTTGACTTGTCAAGGTAGCTGATATATATAATAAACTTACTCCAAATGCTTACACTAAGATACTGCAAAAATAGTGTTTCCACTAAAATACACTCTATAACAATTTCTGCTGTGAATTGCACCTTTTTTTTTTACATCTGCATTATATGAAAGGGAGCCTTATGATTACTAATATTTTAGTCCAACAAATACACTAAGCAATGGACTCCTACATGCAGTTTTATTGATAGGCGTTCAAGTTACATTCCAGAAGAGTAGTCCACATGCCTGTCTCTTTCTCTTCACTATTTGGTGCCTCACACTGAAATTTCCAATTTTATAGTGCTGGGGTTTTTTTAAGTTTTAATTATGGTGTTAATAATAAAGCTGTCTAAAAATTTACTGGTTTTCTGCTAATCGCAAAACAACAGTAAATTATTTCTATTTATCATGAATGAATTATTTACAATGAGGGACCAGTATGAGTTTATCAAGAAGAGAGGCTCTGTCAGGCTCTGAACATAACTGCTTAGGAGTTTCTGAAACAAAATATGTAGTGCAGGGAAGCCGAAGCACAAGTCGTAGAACTAGCAGTAAAAAATGTGAATTTAATTTACTTCTTAGTGAATTAAAATAAATAAAAATTCAAAAAAATATTAATATACTTTCCTGAAATCATACTATTTAAAATGTGATTATCTGACAAAGGCCCGGGAAGCAGCTTGTTTTTTTTCCCTTTTCCTCTTTTATTTAGGAAGTTTATTGACATTCTGTAAAAAACCTAAGTATTTGCACTTCAATAAAAAGCAAACAAAAAAACCCCAAACAAAACAACAACAACAAAATAGCAACAAAACCCCAAACAAAACAGAAAATCAAACCCTATCATTTCTGCTCCAGTGGAAAGCTAAGTAACAGAAACAGTCTTTTTCAAATTCAGAGATGAACTCATGCTAATATAAAATTTAGAAAGTGTATAAAATTGTTGTAAGCAATGCATTCAGGAAAGTTTTAGAAGTAATGAAGGAAATATTTGCTACAAATTTCAATTAATATAAATGGGGGTTAGGGATGGTTTAATTAATTTAAATCCATTATTCATACAACATTTTGTTCAACTTGATTTTGTTTATGAAAGCAAATTCAGCGTAAGGCTATAACCTCTCAAATACACCAATCACATAGAACATTTTTCCAACAAGCTCCTGTAAATGATATTACTCTGCCTAATAATTTTTTGAATGCAGAAGCAATTCCTTTAAGTCCTAAAAGGGATAGTTTTGGTCAGCTATGTATCTTTTTAAATTTGAGAAAAAAACATGGAGACTCTTGTCCAGCTACATCAGAATAGAAACCCCAAAAGAGAGTAAATTGAAGTAGATATAAATACATTTACTGCCTAGTATATATGGTTTGAGAAAACTACAGTACGTTACATGATATAGTCACTTGCTGGAGAACTAGTAATAGAATACATTTGTTTATAAAATATATTTGTTTTCCCAAATGAGATATGAAATGACTTAGAATAGTATTAACCTACTGGGACAGCCTAGGAAAACTTTGTATTTCTTTGTCAGTTAAAAACTGAAAAACTGAGCAGTTCAGTAGGTTTGACATTAACAGTCCTACAAAAATTGGAGACAGGAGAGTGAATTTGTGTGTTTTTTGAGATAGCTTATATTGTTTCTTCAGTAAAGCTGTAATTTCTTTTTGTTTTGTTTTTTGGGTATTTTGTGTTTTGTTTTTTTTTTTTAGGTGTTAAATAAATCTGATAAATCTCAGGATAAATTGAACCTGGTTTTATCCTTTTATAATAACGAATTATATCAATCCTCTCCTAGAACTGTTTGGAAAAAAAACCACAAATAAACCAATAAGTAATGTTCTTTTTTTTGTGTGGTCTTTATTAGATGATTTTCTTTGCTTTTGAGTTTTCTTTATCCAAACACAACAATAAAGCCTTTCAAAACTCCATGGAGTACTTTTTTAAAATTATCTTCTAGTCTTTTTCAGTTTCTTGTTAAAATGGAATGTTCTTTATTTGTTTCTTGTCACATTTAATTGTATTTAGAATCTTAATACCTGAAAGCTTTGAGAAATCAAGTGTATGCTGCTGAAAATATTACCTTAGAAAAAATGTCTGAGTTAAATTCAAAACACTTGCTATTTTTTTTTGTTGTACTCAAACTATCATATACGGAAACGTGGGGACTAAAAGAAAAAAAGGAAAAGAAAAGAAANGGAAAGGAAAGGAAAGGAAAGGGAAAAAAGACTACAAGACTTTTAAAGAGAAAACCTCAAACTATGGTACAGGGATGTTTGTTGCTGTCATTACATGTAAATTTTTCAAGGATTCTTCCATGCCTGTAACTACTGAAAGTGCAGCACAGGATGCAGCTTGAGAGTATCATAGCTCTAATATTTGTAGAAACAGTAATCATTCAAGTTCCTTGCAGTTAAGACTACTGAGGTAAATGTTATTTCACTATAGAGAGATTACTTTTTGTATATGTTTACATAATGTATGTGTATATAAATTCGTATATTTATGTCTAGCCTCATTTTTACTGCAGGCAATTCTTTTGGTGTCACGATTCCCTTATTTTCCATGCCATGGGTACCTCAGTTTGAACTGTATTGAAACATGGACAGTGCTTACACACTGGGAAGCTGGTCTCTGTTTCTACTTTTAAGAGTTCATGTTCTACTGGCAGTATTTTACTTAATGATATTGAAATAAAATAGGGCAGAAATACCTTTCCTCATAGCCTTTAATTTTCAAGTATATTATAAACACCAAGAGTTTTGATTTTTCTAATCCCTTGCAGTGGTTTAACTGTAACCAACAGCTAAGCCAGACACAACCACTCATTCATTCTCCCTGGTGGGATTCCTCATGCAGAATTTCCTCCCTAAGAAGCTGGGGTATAGAATCAGACTCAGTGCTGCATTTTGACAACTGTCCTTACATAGATGATTTTATTTTGCTTAAAATTTTCTATGTGTCAGCATATGCATGCAATGAGGTTTTATTCTTCTATGAATAAATTCCTTATTTATTTCAACAGAAATTGAAAAAGAAAGCTGTGGAGATCCTGGAACACCATTGTATGGTATTAGAGAAGGAGATGGATTTTCTAATCGTGATGTTTTAAGGTTTGAGTGTCAGTTTGGATTTGAATTAATTGGAGAGAAATCAATCATTTGCCAAGAAAACAACCAGTGGTCTGCAAACATACCAATCTGTATTTGTACGTACCAAATATTTTCTTATTATTATTTTAAGGCATTGTGATTAGCTTTACTTGTAGGTACTTATTTGTGTGATTGATTTCAGAGTTATTGAAATGTAATTAACTCTCCTGACAGGTTGAGTTTACTTTTTTGTCATGTTTGCCTAATGTACAGGTTCTAAAACTGCTAAAACATTTTTTTCTCTTATACCAACTCTTAAAGCAATTCTCTTTATGTGCTTTGATATAGTGATTGATTATTGGTCTTTTTTGGTAGCATTCTGTTGATTTTATTATATATATTATGTATGATACAATTTTGATAGCTAGTCTTATAAATTAATATATCTCCTCAGATTAGAAGTCACTGAATTGAAATTAAGAGTTTAAATTATTTGCATTTCCCCCATGTATTTTTATATAAATACATATTTGTGCTTAAATTATCCTATTTACAGCTCTCTTCCAGTTGCATTATATATCATAAGTAAAACATTTGCATTATATAGCATAGGTATATACAGTGTCGTGATACTTATTTGTTGGCAGCACCTTTCCTAACTTTTCCACTAAAATAGTATGGATCAAATATATTCAGAGTGCAATCAGTTGCTTTCATCTCTACAACTCAACTTAATATGGCTTAACTGAATTTATTGAATATAATATGTTATCCTGATAACAACAAAACCTCTCTTGTCTCTTTGAGGCTCCTTAATTTCTAATGCCTCTGTGTGAACAACAAAGGATAAGGGCACTATTGACTTTCTGCCCCTTCAATGTGCTCAGTGGGAGGTCTGCTCATCTAAACAGCTCTCTGCAAGAGAAAATAAGTGGTGCCAAGTGATTGTTATCAAGGGGAAATTGTAAGGACTGCCATGGATTTCCAATGCAACAAATATGTTCTTTACTTCTTGTGGGCTCTGCTTGGGAGGTAGTTTTATTGAGAGGAAGGGAATATGAAGATTGAAAAAAAAAAGCCTTCTTTCCAGATTCACATATCACCACAAATAATGAATTATTCAGTTGAGGTACTCAGCAAGTTCTAAAATTCCTGGCAAAAATTTAGCACTAGAACAGTCCTTAATGAAGTGTTTTATTCTGTTATCTAATTTAGCTCTCCCTTTTTTGGCAGTTCCTTGTCTTTCCAATTTCACCGCACCAATGGGAACAGTTCTTTCACCTGATTATCCAGAGGGATATGGGAATAATTTAAACTGTATCTGGACAATAATTTCAGACCCTGGGAGCCGAATTCATCTCTCCTTTAATGACTTTGACTTGGAATCTCAGTTCGACTTCCTTGCAGTTAAAGATGGTGACTCTGTAGATTCCCCCATAATTGGAACATTTACTGGTGCTGAGGTTCCTTCCCATCTGACCAGTAATGGTCATATTTTACGTCTGGAATTTCAAGCTGACCATTCAATGTCGGGACGTGGATTTAACATCACTTATAACAGTGAGTAATCGTATTTCTTTTGTGTGTGTGTGATTTTGTTTTCAACATACAGTCTAGGAGATAGGTGTAAGTATTCAAAAATGATGCCATGGTAATACACCTTCAAGTAAATTGTATATACCTAAAAATTCCTAACATAGGTGGTTGGCTTATTGCTCAAATACTGTGCTAGGGCTGAAAATATGTGTATTGCGCTCACTTATCTTTAGAGATCATTGTGATAGGAGTGTTTGGCAGACTGACAAATCAGGCCAGTTCCAAACTGTATAATAGGACTTTACTAAATTTGCTGACAATGCAATTTGTGCCACATCATATTAATCACCACCAATGCCTGTACAAAAATGTTCTTGAAAACTCATACATTCAGCTGTGAACATATGTAATATCCTGGAGCTGATGGCTGCAATCCTTGCTAGCTCCTAGTCACTGCAGTGAAGTGAGCAGCCATAGGAGCTCTTTGATCAAACCACAACAGACTGGTCTTTTATTTTATTCTTTTTTTTTTTGCTGTTTTACCTTCCATACTTACTGACCACATAGGAATAGTTGAAGGTGATATCAAATATCTTCTCCAGTACTAAATACCATTAGTGCTAAATACCATTACCAAAATTAAGTTTTTGCTGCTAAAACTGCTACATTTCCTCTGAAACACATATGAAGAGCTGCCTACCCTGCATTGGTACTGAGTGATTTGGTATTTATTGCACACTAAAATCCAGACAGGATATATTCCCAGCTAGTGCAGACGTGTTGATACAAGGCCACAGCATGAATAATTGCAAAATACACTCTGATACTTTCCTGGGAGCATATGCAAAACTAAATTTTGCCACTCCAGCAGTATCCTGAAGTATTAGATTTGCTGCTATGTGTAGAGCAAGATAGGAATAAGAGAGCATGTAGTAGGGGGTTCATCATGATACCCTTGCCTGTGTTACCTGCTGGACTGTATGAAAAAAAATACTTTGTTGTTTAGGTTTTTTACTCTAAAAAACCTAAACTAACCCTTAAATCAAAAATAAAATGAGAGATTAAGTGAGGTTGGTAATTGAGAGACCTAGACTTCACATTTTTCTCAAACAAATGTTGACAGTTAATATTATTTTCATAAAATTTCAAGTACTGAATTCTCCTGTGGCTGTTTACTTTCCTCACATCATCTTTCACGTCTCAATCTTTATTTTTTCTCCTTTCCTTTTTTGCTTTGATTTAGGTTGTCAGTCTTTCAGAGAATTATTTATTAAGATCTACATTAAACATTGCTGTCTGAAAAAGAAACAGATAAACTGACACCAGATTATTCTGTAAACATTATTTTTTCTGATGTTGTCTTATATTTCAGCTCAGCCCTCTGATTCATCCTCAGATCACTTCTCACAAATGTAGAATGTAAGCATGAAGAACATGTGGTGTCTTACTGGTTTTTATAGGTACCAGTTATCATTGCAAACTAACCTTTGACTCGTAGCTACGTATCTCAGGACCATATCTAAATATAGGAAAGTCAAGGGTTATTCAGAGCTACTGAAATATGAAATCAGTTATAATGAAAATGAGATATTGAATCCATGGTTCTTTACAGAAGTTTTAACATTTGCTCTTTATTTTCTTTTGTCTCATGTCCTTTTAACATTTATAACAGTTCTCTTTACTTTAAAGTTTCATTGTAGTGTGCTCAAGGCTGTCAAGCCTAAATCTAGAGATGAGAAAACCAAAATCAGCTATTGGAGGATCTAAGGTGGTCTTCTAGGATAAAAATTAAGGCTGTGTATAATTGGATTTTCTCAAGTCATCCCATTTTGCACAACTAGAACTAAATATAGGTCAGTTAATGCAGAATTTATAGTAAAAATGAAAGATGGAGAAGATTAGCAGGGAATGTTCCTTATATTTAGTTTGTATTTTGAAATTAATTAATTCATCAAACACTGTCAATATTTCAGATTTGACATTTCAGTGACACAGAAATATACTTATCACATAAATTCTGCTTCTTTAAAAAATTTGCAACTTCCTTGGGCATGTAGAAGTTTCATCATGCCATTTAAATTATGCACCAATAGTATCAAGTGATACAATTTTAATTTCAGAAAGAAGCCACAATCCAATATTGACTTTTAACAGTTGTATAATGAAACCCTTTAACTCTGAAAGGAATTTAAAGTGTTTTACACATTTGAGCACTTTAACACATTCATGCTTTTATTTCTTTTCATGAAATGAAAAGAAAATTCATTTTCTTTTCATTTTCTTTTCATTTATATATTTATTTCTTTTGGGTGTGTTTGTGCATGTGTTTATTAGACTCTGTAGCTAAAATCTACTTATAAAACCAAAAATATCTCCAAATAATGTCTCTACTGTTTTTTCAGTACAGACATCTGCAATCTGACAAATTACAGAAGTAATCTTTCCAAATTAAATAAAGGCCAAAAGAGATGATAAAAAAATGAGTGAATAGAATTTCACTGTCTTAGCATTTGTAAACCAAAAGTTAATTAAAAATATGTTTTCTGCTAACACTCCAGTTGATACATTCCAAAGCTATCAGTCTCTTTTTGCCACTTTCAACAGTAGAAACAGTATGTCTTGATCAATCTTTTATAATAAGAATGTAAGCTAGCAATGTAAATAACTTTAATTGATTTTTTGAGGTATAGAATGGAGAAGAATGAAACTGATTTACTATTACATAATCTGATTGTTTAATGATATTTCTCAAAAACTATTTTAATGGCATGTTTATTTTTATTTACACAAACATATGTGGTCTCAGGTAATTACTCTCCTTCCAGTAAAATTGTACATAAATCTAACTTTTGTGGAATTAATCAAAAATTAGATTTCAAATGTGTCATCTTTGAGTTATTGCACTAAGTCTAACAGAGATTTTCTATTTAGTTACATTTTGGGACAAGATCTTGGAAATTACTTGAAAATGGATGATACAGAGAATATTCCAATAAGCAAAGGAATAGGAACACAATGGCTATGATTTTCTGCTTGGAAAAGGAGTCAGGAGAGTGTTTCCCTAGATGCAGCAGAACACAGGGACATAGCAACCAAAAACTGCATTGGTTTAAGTTGCTATGGAAATGCATACTTACACCTGATTCCTTGTTTCCCCTTTATATCCCAAACCCAAGAACTGTTAATGATATTTCTGGTGCCTGTGAAGATATTTATAAAGTCAGTCATGCCCTAATCCTGCCTGTAATGAGCTGTATGCATTGAACTACTCAGTTCAAGGGAAAGCATGAGCCTTTTATCAGAGTTGTGACTCCTCTATGAATACTTCCCACTTTATGTATATCTTTGTTTAATTATGGAGAACAGAACTAGACACAGTATTAAATATAGTCACATAAGTTACAAGCAATGAATTTATATAGTCTCTTTGCTCCAGTATAGATTTCCTAGCTTAGGTTAGAACAGAAAAAAGGCACACTTAAAGTGCAGTGTGATAACTGAAGCCATGTGACAGAGAATGCATATTTACTTCCCGTGACAGAGAAGTTAATGCAGAGGAAACTCAAAAGTTGCTGGTCCTCCTTCCATGGGCAGGCATTCCATAAACCAGACTCATGCTAACCTTTCTTTGGGCTGAGGTGGATGAGTGTTCTGAGGTGGAGACCATCTTCCAGGTTGCTTGATTTATGCTAGCTGTGGACTTCTTTGAGCTTTTCCTTTTTGATTGGGGTATAGGAAATGCTGGGAAAATATGTTTGAATAAGCTTAGACCTGCTGTTTCTTGTTATGTAGATATTGTTTGTTACTGTTTTCATTACAGCTGTTTAATTGTGTTAGCAAAAACCTTATTAACTACATAGCAGCCTGACAAAGGTCAAACTATGGGCCTCTGACACCAGCCTAATTACTCTAGTCATTTCACTTCAGTGGTCCAAGACGTGGACGATTCCAGATGATGGGTTTATATCTAAAGACTGATTTATTGTGATTTATTGCTGTGTTAGAATATGTTCATCACAGCACATTTTTCCTGCCAGTTACCTCCTGTTGTTCCTGCCAATTGCTCCTTTTTCAGTCTCAGTACTTCTCGAGCTAGAATTGTTCAAGGTGTAGTGTACTAAAAAGAAATATGAGTTTACATGTGATGGTACTGAATAAGCCACCACTTGTTTGCATAGCTTTAAATAGTCTTTCACAATAGTTTTTAGTATGAAATCTATTATTATTTTTTATTCTCTTAACTTTTGTTTTTTCTCTGATATTTTCTTCTGAAAGTGCTACCTTTATTTCAAAGCTATTGCTATACTTACCAGCTATAACTCTTGGTAGGGCAATCCACCAAAACAATTAACTGCACCAGTGAACTGCTCTTTTCTAGCCTTATTTAAAGGACCTTTCAAAGCTGGCTTTAGATGAGATGAGTTGTGATTAGCAACATACCTGTCTCCTGTCTCATGAGATCTCTGCAGATCCTTCCCTTCTGTGGTTTTTTTTTTATGTTTGTTTTTTAATGCAAAATGCATATTTTAATATCCTTTTGAGATAATAGCAGAATTTCACCCTTGCCCTCATCTGTGATTATATTTCCTGGCATTTTTCCAGATATTGCTTAATATACCTCTACTGTCATGGTAGAGGTATGAGGATAAATGCCAGGAAAACTGGATATCCTCTTTACATGTAATTGCTAATAAGGAACTTTTCTATGGTTTCTTGATTTGTTGAGGATTAGTAAAATATTAATTAATGATATACGTATGTATATCATGAACACCATTTTTCTTTACAGTCTAAGGCTAATATTTAATATTAAAACTCCTTCACGAAGCTTTTTAGAAGTGTCAGCAGATGAAATTTTGCTCATTGAGTAACATCACTTTAGCCAGGTTAAGCTAAGAGTGACTGCTGTTGGTGGGACAGATTGTCTTTCACTATCTTGCCTCCCAAAGTCATTTTATGCAGTAAAATTAATCACATAGGAGCAGCAGTGGCAGCAGTTCCTAAGCTGAAATATAGAGCAATGAATTGATTTTTCAACCTTAATAAACTGGTGTCACACACAAGCAAGCTAAACCTGGAGTCAACATTTATCTACATTTATAGATAACAATATTGAAAATCTATCTCTGGGTTGTCTAAAAGTAGTAAGAAAAACAGACGATCAATGCCTTCCCTAAAAGTGATGACTGTGAACAAAGAATTGGAAAAGTTTTTGTAATTCCTCTGAAAAAGTATGGGATTACATCACTTTTAATGCCATCTTCGAATGGTAGACAATTATTCAATGAAAGCACTATTTTCATTCCCAATATATATGGCACTGCCCAAGTCAAAATGTTGATAAATAAATGCTTTCTCTTGTCTGTTATTATGATTTTAAAATACCTCTGTAATGGAACATCTGACAAATCTTTCTACTAAGTTATTGAAATACTACTTCTTTTTTAAAAAATCATTGGGGGATTTATATATGTTTTGTCTCACAGATATCTCTAAGACTGCAGGGAAAAAAGTGAAAATCATCTTTTTAGGACTTAGTCCTTTCTGATGTCTCCACATGTAAACATATTTATGAAGCTACAATTTGCAGTCATCATATGTGAGGAAGATGGATATTCTCACTGAAAAAATCAACATTTTAAAAAATATAAGATGTGTGTGTAGTATTCATCATCAATAAAACAACAAAATAAAATAACTAACTACTGCATAATCATTTAATGATATTGCTATAAATATGACTTTGGTCATTTCTGTTAGGAAGATTGTCTTCTCCAAAATTAAGGTATTATCCTGCAGTAAAGACATGAACAGTCTTTGTCCTACTACCCACATCTGTACCGGGAAATTAATTTTTTTCAATTCATCCAGACCTAAACTTGAAATGTTCAAAGTGTCAAGTTTTCTTTCTTTGGTCAACATAATCATTTTTGTCACTGTTCATCAGCTCTCAATACAGGAAACAAAAGTAACTATGGTAGGATCAAGCCCATGAAGGTCAGTATGGCTCAAATGGTATGATGGTGAATTACATATACCAAAGATGAGTAAATTTTCTGTATCATACGTAGATGCTTGCCCTGTCCTTCTGCAAGAACATTCTGTCCCATTTGAACACTAAATAGGATGAGTGTTGTTGGAAAAGGAGAATATCGACATCGCTGAAATCTGCCAGCAACAAGCTGTCCAGGCTGAGATCCATGCTGGTGCATCTTCATATTTTAAGCAATTACTTATACTGTTTTGCATTTTCTGCTGTTGAGCAAGTTTTTGTTTCTTATTTTCCCCTTCAGTTTCCTAATATACTTGAAATGCCATCTTCCTTGAAAGAATTCTATGTCCTCCACCACTTTTCTTTTTTTTTCTCTCAAAAAGCATTTGGACACAACGAGTGCCCAGATCCTGGAGTGCCAATCAATGCTCGGCGTTTTGGTGACAACTTTCAGCTGGGGAGCTCCATTTCAGTTATATGTGAAGAAGGATTTATTAAAACACAGGGAACCGAAACCATTACGTGTATGCTAATGGATGGAAAAGTAATGTGGAGTGGGCCTATTCCTAAGTGTGGAGGTATGTATAATATTTCTAAATCAGGAGAGCTTGATGTAATGCATTTCAAATTGTCACCAAATGAAGCTGAGATTTTCTGCAAATGAATAGCACAAGGCTTCTGTTATTGCAGATACAGTATTAGATTAGAATGAAGATGTTGATCTGTTCTGGGTTTTTTGCTATGGTCTTTAAAACCTAAAATTTATGTTTAAAATGTTTTACCTCTCTGATACAAGTACTGTTGCAGTACTTGTGTTTCTTCTTTTCACAGTGACTCTAGACTGGGGAAGACTCTTAAAAATTGATTTTTTTTTTAATAGAAATTAAGTAGTTCTAAACCCACCACAGTGTTATGCATTTTTTTTTTTTGGACTTGTTTGTACTAATTGACAGTAAAATATAATCTTTGCTTCATTACTTGTCTACATTCTAGGATCTTTGTATTTAAAGGGGGAAAAATTAATTCAGCTGTTTGTAATGATTAAAAAAAAAATCAATGATAGTATAATCTCTGGTTTGTTAGCTTTTACTTTAAAAAACAGTTTAGTTCTTATTTTCACTATGTAACTGCCTTCCTGACAAAATTTGAACAATTTGAATATATTAGTGTGACTGCTTATAATATGCTTTGCATCCATGTTTACTTTTTGTGATTATTGTTTCACAGATATAAGGTGTGTCAGTTTCACTAGCGAAGGTTGGCTCTAATGCCTTTTCTTTAGTGAAGGGGTCCTGCTTATGCTGCTCCCTGATGATTTTGAGTTTGGGATTCCTGTCCTCATGCCTTTCATCTCTCCTGTGTGAGGGATATATGAAGGATTTTCCTATAATCTGTTCTAATATTGTCCTGTCGCACCCATGCTGAAGCTAGCCTTGGTCTTCCTGCATAACTCCTGTAAGATTTATTATCCTGCCATTCTCTAGCATTAGTGATAAGCTCTTCAAAACAAACATTTCTAAAACTATGAATCTACAAGATGTTTAATGATTCTGTGAATAGCCTGTCATCCTAAAGGCTTTTTCCATGCTCACATACAGAAATTTCCTGTTTGAACCCCTGCACCTTGCTATATAAAGAAATAAATACAAATGACTTTGTGAGAATTCTTAGATCAGACTAAGATTGTCTTTTACTATTTGAGATAAGCCTGTGCTTGATAAAGAGATTCTGCTTAGTGACCACCTCTAGTTGTGTTACATTTCTAGAGTTTCATTTTGAACACATAAACCATGAACATTGGGTATGAATCTGTCAGACAACTATCAAATAGGACTATAAGAAAGAAGAGGGGATTAAAATCAGTGTAGAAAAGGTTAGGGAATCAATCTTTTGGCACAATGACTGGACAGTTTTATTTTCTAAAAAACAAGGCTCTTTAAGATAAGCTCAGCTATTCTGAAGGGAAGTACTCCTGGAGTTAGGAAATCAGCATGTAATGGTGAAAGTCAAACAAAAAAAAAAAAAATCCATTAAATATTTATCTGCAAAGAGCCATAACCAGAGGGCAGATAAGAAATATTTTCTTTAAGGAAAACTGGCAGCAAAACACTCCTAAATAAAATCGAGAAACTATTCCAAATTTAGGCAAACTTACAGTGTAGATTATTTTCAATGCACTATTAATAGGAATATTTTTGTAATAGAGTTTTGGAGCTTTTTGTATTCAATCTCTGTCATGAAAATTTGGTGCAAATATGGACCTTTATACAAGTTTAGTAATACTGTATTGTAACTATGGAGTATACTGGCTCAGGAAAAGGCCATCTGGTTCCTATTCTTGTCAGTATATTTTGTAGTTTATAAGCTCCATATGTATTATGAATATTTAAAAGTGCTTATATACAATAAAATATAGATATTATGAATGCTCTAGAGTTAACCTTCTGAGGTGGATATGAGTTTAAATAACATTGTTTGACTCATACTGTTTACTGAAGATAGTATGAAAAAAGAGACTTTAAGATAAAAGGTGAGAAACACCCACTTTAAATCCATCAGTGAGTAAAAAAAGGAAGTATACATCTGCATATTTAGAAGTGTTTGCAACATACTGAATTCTGAACTCTATGACTTCTAGAAACCCTTTCTTTTCCATACACAGTAGGGAAAGATGGAGCATTATGTCCTAAAATAAAAATAATAATTAAAAAAACAACAAAAAACAAACAAACAAACAACAACAAAAAAATAAACCAAAAAAAGGAAACAAAGATATTTACCGCAATTCATCATATATACTTGGTATTCTCCTGAGAAAAATGAAGATCAGACAAATATGTAATAATTCATGGTCTTCAATTTGAAGTTGTGTCAAAGAGAGCAAAATTAATCTATTTTTTTTTTTTGTAACGGAGAAGTTCAGAACAATATAGACAATTATATGTACTGTTCTACTTTGTCAAAATGAGCAACCAAAACGTTTTGCAGGCTCTGCTAGGTGAAATAACCATAAACAGAAATGTAATACATAGTCATGCTTTTGTCAGAAAATGTATATTTTACACTGTTTTTAGTAGAGAAACTAGCTTGTCAACAGTACAGTAAGACTGATGCTGTTTTACACCACAACGACACAGACTCCAACTTCAGAATGCTGAAAATGACTCTTTTATTTTTGGGATGTATCTGCCTTATATACTATTCTACACAGACCAATTTGATTGGTGACACAAGGACAAACCTCTTCAATCACATTGGTCAGACCAGAGGGACATCAAGAAGAAGCCCCTCCTAGGAAAAGGGATGAAAAACAAAGTACAGTTACAAAAAACACTTCTCTTGTTTACAGAAAATTCCCTGGGAAAAGAATTTCAGAAAACCAAAACATCTCAGGCATGAAATCAGGGCTACATAAGACCTTTCCAACTTCTTTGCAATATACAGTGATATACACAGTTAGCTGTGACACTAACTGTGACGTAGCGTTTGTTTCGTTATTTTTTTTGGAGTAGACTTGTATGCATAAAGGCCACTGGAACCATGGTGTTATGAAACTCTTTGGTGCAGCCTTCTCTTCCTGAAAAGTAACATGATTCTGCTCTCTGTCTAAATGGAAAAGGCCCTGGGTGTCCTGGCAGACACCAAGTTAAACCTGTGTCCTTGATGCAAAGGTCAAGGTATCCTGGGATGGACAAGGCAAACTGTTGGGCAGGCTGTGGCCAGTGATCTTTCCCCTCTACATGAGTACTGCTTGCAGAAGTATAATTGCAACATTTATATATATTCCAAATAAAAAAATTAGCAACTAATCTTGTAAGAATGGTGAGTATGCCTTTCTCATGAATGACGAATCTGAACTGCCAACAAGCCAAGAAAAATATATGTGGTATGACAGTGAATTCACTGATGTCAAAGTTAAAATAACAGTGCACTGATTTCTAGCTGTAAACTCAGCTGAAATTTTAGCTAGTTTTTCAGGTCTCTCTGTCCACAACTAAAAGCAAAGATAATGATACTTTGTAGAGATTATGTTTTGTTTATGTTCTTTAATTCAGAAAATGTATTATATATATAAGAATACAGCAGGAAAAAAACCTTTTTCAGAATTATTGAACAGTTTATTTCATCATTTTAAGGTCTTAATTCAGTTATCTCTGTCTAATTCTGAACACCACAGAGCCTGTCCACTTTGAAACAATTTCTTGTTCCTGCAACTGGGTTTTCAGTATTTGTTCATTTGAATTGTCCTATATTGAAAGCGATAAATATGAGTTGCATCTAATAGTTCTGTATTATTTATTATTACCTTTCTCTTTGTTTCATTTTTAGCTCCATGTGGTGGGCATTTTTCATCTCCAAGTGGAGTAATCCTCTCTCCAGGCTGGCCAGGGTATTATAAAGATTCCTTGAATTGTGAGTGGGTGATAGAAGCTGAACCTGGACACTCTATCAAAATTACATTTGAAAGGTCTTGGCTAATGTTTTTCTTATTTAAACTTTTCCAGTTTTTGCAAAGAAGCTGGAGTTATTAGCTTTATCATAAAATTAATTTGCATCATCTCTAAAATCAAGCAATTGTATCATCATGTGGGACTTCTGGGAACTCCTTCTGAGCAGATATTATCCTGTGTAATTTCTAATTTGATATACTGAAAACATTTTGAAATTTCTACCCTCTTGTCTGTATTTAAACCTGTCTAGCCCAGTAAAAAATGTTGTCTGTTTTTAAATATTTTAATGTTTCATTTGCTTGTAACTATATTGCTACAATGAATTACAATCGCTAAATTCCTTTTTTCTCTCAAAATCACACAATCTTCAACTCTGAAAATCTGAATCGACTGTGAAAACTAAGTTAAATGCAGTCATAATTTTCCCCAATCTGAATATTTATCATATCAGCTGAGCTATTGTTGTGAAAGGACTCTCAAGATGGAGTTCTAGTGTCCCCTAATTACTCCAGCATTCTGCTTTTCCTAGACTGATGTCTGTTACTAAGGTCCCTTCCTTATTCAAAGGATTGAAATGTGCTGAGCATCTTAGATTTCTCATGATAGCAAGATGTTGGCATTTAATTTGAACTCTTTATTAGAGAACAGGACAAAAATGTAACAAAGAATGCTATTATTCTTATGTTTTAGATGTTTTTTAATTGTAAATATTAAAAAAAATTAGATGACAATCCAGTAAAAAAGTGTCACTGATGATCCAAATTATAGTGTACAAATATCATACAAGTAATTTTCAGCTGATATTTATGCAGCATGTTTTGACTAGGCCTGCTCACACTTGACTTAAAATAAGGCATTTCTTCATTGTAATACACTTCAAAAGTTGTTTTTAGCAAGGGATGAAATTCATATTCTCTTTGCAAAATTTGTCATTGTGATAAGATTTTAAACTCTTTTTTAGTACTATAGCTTATACTATAATAAAGTGTTCATGGGACAATAAAAACAATCAAAGGACAGGTAATATGTACACTTCGTCTTACCATCACATGAAAGCTAGTCTTCCAAAATCACTAGTATATCACTTAAAAAAATGATTTACCAAATTTTTGCCAATTAGAATGCATTAAAACATTTAATAACTCCCTCCTGCTATAACTTCTGTTAGATTTCTGAAAAGAATATTATAATTTCTAATAGCTGATTTTTAATTCAGCAATTCATTTAAAGTACATACTTGATGTGGACAGTCATTTCAAAGTAAAAAGCATTTGCCTTTATATTTGCAAAATACAATGCCAGCTGCATTTTCTTTCTTTGCACATGAGTTTTACTAAATCTGACACTGTCTTCCATACATTGTTTTTAGTACATTAATGCCTCTATTACTCTTGTAAGTAAGATCAAAAAGAACAAGATGTGGTCCCTTCGGGTCACAGGGAAAGCTTCTCTCCTCTTTATGACACTTTTTTTTCCCTGTTGCTGCTCATTTTTGACACTCTTATCACTTGTCAGAAATTGGTCTTTGGTACCCCTATTGCTCAGATGCAGCAATCCAGAGAGGTCCTACTCACTTTTATGTATCTCTACGATGCATTGTTATATATACTGCTATATATATTATAGATATATATGTATGTATATAATACATACAGAGATACATCTCTGTATTAAAAATACAGCTATGTGTGTTCATACAGATGCACTTATATATAGTTACATGTCTGGATGCAATGACAAATCTATAAATCACAATGATCAAATTCTATAAATCAAATGATGAAATAAAACTTTATAGTGTAATGAAAGAAAACATTTTGTAAACTACTGTTACATTTTTTACTTACACTTTATTATTTTTCACATAGTTTAAATTTGCCTTCTGAGTCATTTATACATTAGCTTTTTTAAGACTCCTTCTAGTCTTGGCTACCCTTGTTCTGCTGCTTCTGCTTGCAAATTTTCAGCCGCACTGTCTTATGAGAAAAGGATATTTTTGTTGAAATACACAGTTTTAAAACTATAGCCAAATGACTTTCCTATACGATTAAAAAACCCCTCATATTTTTGGATTTTTTAAGTTTCCTTCTTGAAGAGTAGTTTCCTTTTAATCTTCCCATCTTCCTATATCTTCTCTCTTACAACATTGGATAGGAGCAAAGTACTACATTCCATGACTGCATGCTAAAGTGTTCCTGTGCCAAGGAGACAGAGACATGAGAAAAGATGATCTACAGACAAACCAAATTTTAAAAAAACTATTAAATTTTGTGCTTTCGGCATGAAAAAAATATTTTTTTCATATATAGTTATATGACTGTTCATGCATTTTTTAAAAAGTTTATTTCTATTCTACAAGCATAACTAAGATAGATTATCTGTTGATATTTTGTTACAAATCAGTGTCTTTTTAGGCTCAATTGAAATGACAGAAGCGAGAAATGGCAGTGCCATTCTTGATTGTAATGAAGTGTTTATCATGAAGCTTAATTATGAGTATTTAAATGTGAGAGAAGCTGATAACAAACTACTGATTGGAGTACCAGTCACGTTTGTCTATTGAGCATATACTGTGCAGCAGGAAATCCTGACACTGCATTGAGTTGATAAGGGTGTCTCTTAGAAACAAAGATGTGTGTTATAAATATTCAGGCACCTTCATCTACTCAAATAAGGCCTCCTAAAAAAAGCATATGTGGCATCTCCTGTGTTAAAACTTGTTTCACGCCTGTCTGCTCGTGAGGCCTCCATAAGATTAGACGTCAAAGGGCAATAAGACATCCAGGTTAATTTAACAATAGTGATCAATTAAGTAGGAAGGAACATTGGAAGGGTCTTACATGAGCAATGAGCAAAGATTATTTCTTACTCAGTTTCCTAAAAGCCCTTACTGTTTTGTCACACCGGAGGGAAAAATGTATGTAAATATAGCAGATGTGTTGAGCATCAAGAGAAAAGATATTGAAGAAAAAACTGAAACTAAGCATGAAATTTATAAACTAAATTTAAATTGACTAGCTTCTGAGCCAAATGACCAAGCAAAAGCATTGAACATAATCCCCTCCTCAAATTTGTTTCACTTAATCTCTTAAAAATGGTTCTTACATTTTCTTTCATGGGTGATTATTAATTTTTTTCATCTTCATATTTTTCTGCTGTTTGTGGTGGTGCATATAGTCTAAGTAGTTTTGGGAGGATTTCCTTTATGTCTTTGGAGATTAAACTTAATTTCAACTTGACTTGATTGAACTGGTAGTTTCATTACATTTATAAGATCCATGGCTTTTTACATCACCTGACTCAAGGATGCTTTTGATATAGGAGCTAAGAAAGCTGAGCAAGACTAAATGATGTGTTTCCAAGATTTCTCCTGTGTTGTATGGATTGCTGGAAAAAAAAAATTATTGAAAAGAACAAGTTATTGCCTAGTAGTTTAGTAGCATGCTATTGTGAGTTACTGTGGGAACTAACAAAACCCAAAATTTTCAGTTTTCCTGCTTCTAGGATTATCTCACTTCATTTCTGTAACTCCCTATTACTTTAGTTCTGTGCTCTTTTATACATTTTTTAGTGGGAGCAGAGCATCAATAAAAGAAAAAAACATGTTTTGTAGGTTTAATTTGTCTTGTCTTTTGCCAGACTCCTTTAGATCTTTAGGCTCAGACTTATGGGACATAAATACTGAAATACCAAGGACCTCAGTACACTGGCTTTACTCATGCAGTTCTTTGAATGGATTTCACAAAGCTGAATTTGGTGTCTAAGTAAATCAGAGAGAGAATTAAGACTATCTAAGGGTCCGTAGAAGATCCTGCTGTTAAGTATTGCTTTTTAATTCTGAAAAGGTTTTTCAGTAATCCATCAGAGTCCATTATAAGGCAATATGATTGATCTAAAGTCTTTCATAGCAAGGAAGAGATAAAGCACTGTCAAAATACCAATCAGGTGTTTGGAATTGCTGATACCATCTGAAACAAGTCAAGCAAGGAGATATCTAGCAGCACTATCACATTCAGCTTTTCCTTGCCAGGGAGAGCACAAGTGCTGTATTTAAACAGGCATTTTGTTTTTTAGTGCTTTCTAAAAAGGATTTTTAGTCGTGGGGTTTTTTTTTTCCAAATAACTTCTGTCACAAGTCTGAACTGAGTCAGCTGGCAGAAAGCCACTGCAGTCAAGAGTGAAGTAATTCTATCCCTGCTTATACATAATTGTCAGGTAGGAACTCAAGAGTATGAGCCTTTGATGGTACAAAGTATCTTGATATTTTTGACAAATGTATAAACATACCCTCCATACAATTTAATTCATTATTCCAAAAAAGAAAAATAATATTTCTATAAAATGGCACATGAAATTAATCTTTATTGACAAACTTTTTTTAGCTTTTGTTCTCTGTCATACAAACCAGTTCAAGGAGTTTAAATTTATTTCTTATCTTTCTAAGGAAATAACCTGAAATATTATTATTGTATAAGTTATATAGGATAATTAATATTATTTCATTGATATTGAAAAATAGATATGTGGAGAAAAAATATTATCAGGAAAGGTGCATAGTTTAAAAATATAGGTTTATTGAATTTGTTTTAACTGTCTCTTAAATTTGTACCTCTGTGTGTTTCCACAATTCCAGATTTCAGACTGAGCTCAATTATGATGTTTTGGAAGTTCATGATGGACCAAACTTGTTATCTCCACTTCTGGGTTCTTACAATGGTACACAGGTCCCACAGTTTCTGTTTAGCAGTAGCAATTTCATGTATCTTCTCTTTACAACTGATAACAGTCGTTCCAACAATGGATTCAAAATTCACTATGAAAGTAAGTACTTGTGTGCTGTATTATTTGATTTCCCCTCCCCTTCATTGCTTACCCTAGTCATGTACAAATATCATCTTGCATAAATTCCTATTATTTCCCAATCTGAGAAAGATTTATTAATGTTAAACTGCAAAAGGGATGACCACCAATTTTATTTATATTTAATGTCATTGATGTACTGCTCTGTGTTTTAAGAATCAAAAGATGACAATGAGAAATAAATGCCTTTCTTCTGGAGGCTGCTTTTATATCTTAATATTCTTATATTTTATGCAATGCATTTTTGTGGGTGTAAAGCATGAGATGGGGAAGATTATGAAAATCTAAGAAAATAACTGAATTAGTGTTCTGATTGATTTATCTACAGCCGAACTGAAGGTGAGGGGAAATGCAGTTTACATAATGCCCAAAAAATCAAGAAATGAAATTGGTTGATTATGGACTTTTAGAGTTCTAAAAACCTGCATGTATGATTTTTTTTTCTGACATAGAAATACTCTTATGTACTTATTATAGTCACATAAACTATGCTGAAAAAAGTATTTGTAAGATTTCATACTTTATAAATTATTAAAAGTCCTATTTTTAAATACTATAATTTACATTTTGTCTTTCTGAATATAACTTCTATTGTAATAATTCCTACTTATATGAGAAAC
Organism: Cyanoderma ruficeps; assembly: GCA_008694505.1. NCBI lineage: Eukaryota > Metazoa > Chordata > Aves > Passeriformes > Timaliidae > Cyanoderma > Cyanoderma ruficeps. The sequence goes on along the minus strand of VZDJ01000346.1, from coordinate 14,283,652 downwards.
AATATTTTTACTATAATCACTATCTTATTTACTTAGTAAAGGTCATAGGCACATTGTTTGTACTTCTACTTGTTGGATTTACCACCAAAAGAATTCCAGATGTTCCTAATTTTTAACTTTTTTTTTTTTGCGATTTTCACTATTCCTGGCCACTATAAGGATACTAAAACTAGTATGCATGGGGGTGATATTGCCTGATAAATTTGGATTGAATGCCAGTGAATGTTAAATTAAGGCTGTTTATTAAAAAATAAACAACAAAAACCCACTCTTATTATACCAAAATTATTACCCATCCTAGAATTCACCCACAAACTTCCATTTGTATCATCTTCTACATTACGAACGAGTGATGATTTTGTTAAGTTTTCATCCATTCTGAAGTTTGAAGGAAGGCTATTATAATATACATCAGGAAAGCTAGATTAAGATTGGCAACCAAGATGACTAATTTAGAAAGACAAAATAATGTAAAATGGTAGAAATTATACTTTGGGAATGTCAAGAGCAAAAAGAGGAAATCTGCATTTATTGCAATGAAATAAAGTTGAAAAGCAAACCTGAAATGTCTTTATAAATAAATTCTTGAATTTCATAATAAAATCCTATTTTTTTAAAACTGATCCACACTCCACAGTTCTCTAGAGTAGTGGAGAACAAAAGCGAAATTTATACTATCAGAGAGCAAGGAAAATATATATTCTTACCATTTGTACACAAAATAAACAAATTTTAGTATTTTCTTTTCTGTTTAATAGCCCCTGCTTATACACAGAAATCTAGTATTCATTTTATTTTTGTTTAATTCTTATTGGTTTCTCATCTTGTATTATCCAGTACAATACAGTTCTGTTTTACTTTTTGGGAATACAAATAATAAGGATCAGTGGTCTCCTATTCATCATTTCTTCTCCCTTAAAATACTGTATTGAAAGCCAAGATCTTTGATATGTTCTTAACTTTTATGCTAATTAGATGTCTCCACAATGAATTTCTTTGTAAGGAGGGATTTTTTCATGACTTCTCTGTAGGAATAAAAGCAGTAACATCCATTAAAAAATCTTACACTGAATACTTCTAATAATGTATTAACTTCAGTTTTCTAATCGTAGAGGGTTGGCTTTTTTCATTATTATTATTATATAATTGACTTCTTTATACGAGCTTTATATATTAACAGCTCATAAAAGGTTTAATTTTTTAGCACACATTGAAATTTCCTTTATCAAATCAACTTGTCTTTACTCTTTGCTGCTATTCTTTATCTTCTCAATGTCTCATATATCAAATAACACTAGGTATGAGCGTGTTTTTTGTATATTATTGATCTATGTAAATATTTAAAATATAAGTATTAAAAAAATTTAAATAAATTCAGCTAGCTAGCAAATTTTGATCAGGAAAAAATACAGGCTGAAAATCAGAATTCTGTGTGATCATCAAAGCTTTTTAATATCAGTATCAGTTACAAAATCATTTGATGTTACTGAGACAGCATCAAACTAGGATCAAAACAGGATCCTGTAAATTATGGGATATTTTTCTTATTTTACTCTGCAACAGTGGCAGGATTCAAACTGTGATCCATGGTATCTTTTAATGGTAACACGGAGAAGAACAGTGGGAAGATAATTCACTGTAAATGTGCAATAATGAAGCCTTCACCTCACAACCATCACAACCAATTACTTAAATTAATTTTAGAAAATCAATAGGTTCTTTATTAACTATTTTCTTTTCCCTTTTTTTAATTTTTTTTTTTAATCTAGGTGTAACTGTTAATACTTACTCTTGCTTGGATCCTGGCATACCAGTGCATGGACGCCGTTATGGACATGACTTCTCTATAGGTTCCACTGTCTCGTTTAGTTGTGATCCAGGTTATAGGCTGAGTCATGAGGAGCCTTTACTGTGTGAAAAAAATCACTGGTGGAGTCACCCACTCCCAACCTGTGATGGTAAGGATGAACAGATTTAATACAGAATACTTTAAAATATACAAGTTTTGCCAAACTATTATTAGTCAAAATGGGTTAAATGCCAGAGCCTGTAAAACCTATGTTTTTAGGAAAGAAAAGGAATAGTTAGAGGAAATAAATGACATATAGCTCTGTGATGAGACATATGATCATTAAAGCAGAGAATGATACATGGTAATTTAATCTTATAGATTACTGAAGGTATGTCTATCAGAATTTATGTAACTGTGAGCTAACTGATTGCCAAGTTTGTGTATATCTGAGTGTAAAGCAGTTATTACAGCTTAAAAATATTTGTATTTGGGTATCCATCTATGGGCACAGATTGCTGACATACAAAACATGAAATGAAGTTTATTTGCACCTGACTAAAATTTACTCCTGTTTCATGATGTTCACTCTGTTTCTAGCTCGACACCCTTCAATCACTGTGGAAATTTATTTGGACCACATTATATGTGGCGATTATTAAACCAGACAGAAGTGGGACTGAGTAACAGGTCTCCTGCATATCATTAAATCTGAAAAAATTATCTAACATTTTCAGTCATTTCTTTTAATCTGAATTGTTCATTTTAATGCTTTCCCAGTTGGGGTCATATCAATTATATGTGCTATTACGAAAATAGATTGTAATGTTCATTCAGTTACATTATTTGAGATGTTTTCTTCTCAAAACAGTTTCCTTCATTGGAGCATAGTACATGTTTTTGATGTCAAAAATGTTTTCAGGAAAAATACAACCTTTTAATTCTAGGGTAGTATTTAACCAGAGAAAGTCTCCTGAGCTTTTATGAGCTACAGAATGTACATGATACAGTATTTTTCTAATACTGTTCTTAGTGTCTCAGGACACTCTTTTGAAAAAAAAAAAATCTGAATGAAGACTGATGAAGAAACTCACTGAATCATGTGTGATTTGCCATATGGAAGAATATGCATTCCCACTGCATTACTTTCGAAAATGGTAGGGACTTCCTTAGCCTTCAAATTGTTTTGTTAGGAAATGCTTTGGGTTTTTATATTTCAGGAGGTTGAAGGTGTCAGTATATGATAATACTCAAAATCTGTGGTGGTAGGAAGGGATGTGAATACTCTGCTGAAAATAGCCCTCTGTAGTTCTGCAAACCCACTTTCTGAAAGATTCTACATCTCTATCAGGTTCTTGCAATGAAGAACTGCAAGGTTTCCACAATTTGCAGTCAAGGGGACCATATTTTGCTGAATAGACCACAAAAGTAGGATGTGTTTTCTAATGGTGATAGGCACTAGATGGTAACCATGTAAAACAAACAGTATAAGCACACTCCCTGTGAATACTGGGCTTGGTTGTGAAATGAACTTACATATTGTGATCAATTTCTTCCTAAAGATGCTGAAGTAGCATACAGGTCATTAGGTAAATGAGGTTTCTTTTTCTCCAGAGCACATTGCTTAATGGCAATTGTCCATTCAATAAATATGTTGTAAAAATAGGATTGAGTACATTTATTTTACTAAATTTAATCAGTTTATGGTTGATGTAATTTTCATTTCATTGCTGAATTTCTTTTCTGGTGGAATGTTTTTTTAAAACAATCCAGAGTCCTTGCACCCCAGGCACAAAAGGGCATTTGCTAAATGGGTTGTTCTTTGCACAAACTAGGAGTATGGGTTTGTATTAATTGTACCACTAATTAACACATCAATCAGTATTACTGTGCATTCAGAATGTTACTCTGATGGTTTCTGAGGAGACAAGTTCTTTTTGATTGTTCTTTTTGATAATGGCATGTCTTTTTTTATAACATCATGAAGTGATGTGAAGACGGATCATGGTAATTGTGCAGATAGGGCATGGCAACTCATGAATGGGTGTGGTTTGGAGAAGTGACTACAAAAGGAAAAATTCTAGACTTCTTAAAGCAAGTTCTTCCTCAAAGTAGGACATAGACAAAGTAGGACTGAAATTCTATATTTTGAGGGAGTGTAAACTAAATTTTACACAATGTCTTTCATGTTGCACAGATAAACATCACAAAAAAGAGATAAAATAGATGGTTATGAGCTTTGCTGAGAAAGCACTGCTTGTATTGCATCCATACCATTCTGCTAACTACATATGATTCAGTTTTTACCTTTGTATCTGGAAAGCCCTTAATTTCTTAACAGTAATCACCACCCAGTGCTTAACTAAAAAGACCCAATTATATCTTATAATGTCCTTTCTATATACTATAAGAGCATTTTGCTTTTAAGCTTTGAATGTATGCGAGGAACCCTATTCCACGCAGTATATGAATTATTGTAGTAATCCCATCAAAAATTACAGGAAAATGAATGTAAAAGTTAGATACCTACTTAAGAGTGTAAAGAGCTCTTTATTCCCTTCATCATAACATGAAATTTAATGCTAATAGATAATTCTTATTCATTATTTGAATGAAAAATAAATATTGTCATTCCCCCTGATTTTCATTTACTCAAGAAAATTAATAAATAGAATGAAAATAATTCAAGCAAGATAAAAAACCTTTAACGTTTATACTGGAAACCCCTAGATGTCCAGATGAATTAGCAAATATTACTTATGCAGTACATGAGGAACATATTCAGGGAATAATGCAGAGGTGCTATGTCCTTTCTGTTGACATCTCTAAAATAAATATAATAATTCCATTGAAATACAGCTGTTAAAAAACCTGCTTCAAATACTCATTGTAGTAGAGGCCGGAATTGGAAATGGAGAGCATGTCTAGTCTATTTCAGACTTAAATGAGAAGGTCAAAATGGAAGTTTATATTGTGAGTAATGTAGGTTACACTACTTTATATTAAATTAGGCTCTTGTGTAATATAGCTCAAGTCCAAGGTTTCTTTCTTGAAGCTGAGTATGTTAATTTGATATCCATATCCTTATTTATTTACCCCTACTGAACTACATCCCATTTCAAAATACATTACACTTTCTATAATTAGGGAAGACAAATGCTGAAGTTTCTTGGTCTATGAAGCACAGTATATAAGATTCAAACTCTAATTCACAGTTTCAATAATTTTAAAGTCTATTTTATATGCCACTTCTATTATGCAATTGCACAATAAATGAAAATCATCTCAGAATTACATTTTTAGTTGGAATTTAGAGTCAATTAAACAAATGAATGTAATGAGGCCTCTGTGTGTTTGTACACATATATTTGTATTCAGACATATATATGCAAACATATTTCCATATAAATAGATTTTTCTCTTTTTTTCCCTGCAGTTCTTTCTAAACTAGCATATGTTATTAGTCTTCTTTGATGATGCTTAAAATCTAAAGCTAATTGTTATTACTAATCAATTATATTTGTGTGTTTTCTCTTCCCATTACCACTTAAAACCAAATAGTTTTCAATTATGTGTACTTCCAACAAACTGAACTTATGGAAAGAGGTTGGGTTTTTTTTTTTTTCCTGAAAGCTTTTCTTCTTCTTAAGAGTATTTTATCTTTCCTGAGAAAATTGAGATACATTATTGGATGTTAGTGTCTGAGCTGAGGTTGGTGATCTGTGGCTAGTCACTTGAAAAATCTTTACGTAAGAAAATAATAGGTGATACCACTTGAAAATGTGAAAATGGCTCATTTCAGACATCACCATCACCAATCAGGCTAAAAAAATAAAATATTTTGGGGATTTTTTAAAGTGAGTTACTAACGAACATTCCATGTTGAAATACACTGAGAAATACATTAATATATACATATATATATATTATTTTGTTTTGATTTACTAAATAACTCACACATTTTCTTCGTATTTTCTATCTTTTTTGGATATGGGGACTGTAACGATCTGATTTAAACCCAGAGGAGCAAAGAAAGCTGAGTCTCTATCTATAAACAGAAAAGAACTTCAAAGGTTCAAAATATACCCCAAAATGAGATTAAAAGCAAACGAGGTTAGATGTTGGTGCCAAAAAATTGATTTATTTTATTTAATAGTAAAAGAGGCAAAGAGAAAGAAAGAGAAAAGAAAGAGATAGAGAAGGAAGTGTGTTTGGGAGTGGGGGACAGGGAGTGAGTGACAGGGATTATTGGAAGCACATCACCCAACCATGTCTCCTTGTTCCCCTCCATCTGCTCTTCCTGCTGCTGAGGGTCCCCCGCCGGTGCCACACACTGAAGAATGCAGAATTCCATGGGTTAATGTCTGCTTTGGGCAGGTGGGAATGCCCACGTTTGACACTGTCTCTTGCAGCGCTGAGGGTCTGTGGCATCATCTCTGGAGCTCTGGTCCAGGCTCTGGGGACCCCTTTGGGGGCCCTTTGATGGGCTGTGTCACCCCCTCTGCTGTGGAGAAGCTTTTCCCGGGGTGAGGGGCCCTCAGCTGGGCTCCTCTGCACATCAGAGGATGGGCGGTCACTGCCTCTGACCAGAGGCTTCCCAACACACACCCAAAGCCTCTCTGCCCCACCCCTTGGTGGAGGGTCTGTGCCAGCCTGGCAGCTGACAGCCCTGGGGCTGTGGTCTCCACCCTGAAGGTATTGGGTTTGTGAATGTCTGTGAATGTCCCCACTCCTGAATTGTTACTTTATCTTATCTTCATCAGGGAAATGTGTAGGGCCTCTCAGAGCCCCATTCAGAGTGTGGTGATCTCCTCTGCAGCTTTTGTTATACAGTTTTGAAAGGCTTCATGAAAATGTTTGTCATAAACTATAATATTTCAGTCTCTGACAGGGACCCCCTTTCTCTCATATCCAGCTTCCTTCACATTTCATATCACTATACTCTTCATAACTCTGAGACTGACTTGTGTCACATCAAAACAAATTAGTTTTAGATAGTAAATTGTATTTGTAGACCTCTAGTGACAGCAAACATAATTAGTGGTTGTTGGGTTTTTCTGCATGGTATAAAAAAGCAAAATTTAAGAGGGCTTTCTGTGAATAAGTGTTAAGCTAGCTGTTCCAGCTGACCCTGTGCAGGAAAAGAATACACAAACTGACTTCTACAATAAAATATAAACATATTAAAAACAGAATAGAGGGCATGCGAGAAAATAAAATGAAAAAAACCCCAAAGAAATATGAACAAACATGTCATAATCTAATGTGAAGTGTCCTAGAAATATGTTTCTGTAGCATAACTGCTGTGACAAGACAGCTAACTACTTGCAAGTGTTAATGCAGGGGTCATAGAATTGGAAAATATATCTGATTGAAGTATATAAAAAAACCCCTGTCTCATTAATGATCCAAAATCATAAATTCTTATGTGGTTTGCCAGCCTTCCTAAGTGAGACCCCAAGAGGGAATAGAACATAATGACAGTTTAGCAGAAGATCAAATGGGTAAAAACAGGCTATGAATAAATTTAAGCTGGAAATTATAAGGCTATTTCTCGTATTGCAAGATTGATTTCCTATAACAGTTTTATAGTAGCATGAAATATGGTCTGAAGTGGAACTTTGCTATGAATGACATAAGTCAAGTGTTTTTATTACAATTATTCATGTATTTTAGGGATGAAACATGGCCTGCATGTCTCCCACTGAGGCGTGAGTAGCCTGACTAAAGGTTCTGAAATTGTTGGGGCCAAAAATTATTTTCAAAATATATATTGGACCATTCTCTAGGCTAGGCTTACTTGCTCTCACTTTTTTGTGTTTGATCATGTTACTGAGCAAAATGATTGTAGTTGCAACAAAAGAAAGTATGAGTAATCAACGCAGTATTGTAAGAATTTATTTCAAATGAACATCGGGACCAAACTTCACTATTAAATCGGAATCTTCATTCATAGTTATCCAAAATTTGCTTCTTAAATGGTTGCATCATTTCTGATCACCACAGTGCATACTTCCAAGTACCTATCTGTATTTCATACAGTCACTTTTATATTTTGTTCTGTTTACTTTTTGCTCTTTTATTCTTGCTGTCCTGTGTTTTGTTGTTTCTTTTTTAATTTTCTTTTTATTTTGATTCTCTCTATTTGGAAAACAGTAATGCAGGCATGTCTTGATTCAACTTCTCTGGTTGCATAAAAAAAGAAAATTTTAATTAGTGTGTTAACATAATGTTCCATTTTTCACATTAAAAATCAAAAGTAGTGTTTCAGTATTTCTTATGAATAGAATTCTTATTTCTTATGAATACTTATTCATTCTACTTTAACTATTAGCTTCCATCTCTGTATAATCAGATAAAGTGAAAGAAAGGTAAATTTTAGAAATATGTGTGTTCATCTTTTGCTGTTTTTATTTTTATGTGCTCCTGCTTTCCTTTGGACTCTGAAAACAGTCAGATACTAGTAGTGGTATTACATGCTTGGGCTGTTAGCCATCTTATCAGGGCCAGTTGCACATCTACTATTTCAGATTTATCAGCTTGGCTTTGTTTTCTAAAAGGCAGCTCCCTTGATGCCTTTTTTGCCATCTGCTAGCCTTCACAGAGTCACACTGAAGGCCTGATGGCATGCCATAGATGTTTTGTCACTATTTGCATTTCTGAAAGGCTTTCCAAACACTCTCTATAAAATGTATTATTTATTTGGTCTATATCCCATGATTATAAAAACCGACTGTATTTTTTTTATTTAATGGATGAAGTGGATAGTTACCATCAGGAGCTCCAATAACATGCTGTCACAGCCCTGGCTGTATTTTGCTAGTGTCTGAATATAGGAAGATCGGATGATAAGGAGGCAGTATTTGCCTTCACTGTCTCTTCTTTAGAGAAGTGAGGAGGAAAATTAATATGGAAGGAGGTTATTTGCCTGTGGCAACAATGAAGAGATTGGGCAAATGTGGTCCTAGAATGTCTTGTTTCAGCCTGTGGTACTGGATTTGCAAATTTCCATCTTACAACTAGGCCAACAAAGGCTAGAAAGCTGGCAGGAAAGACAGCACATACAAAGCAATCATGAGGCTATCCAGACAAGTAAGCATGTTTAAAACAGAAATATAATTAGTTAGATCAAACAAATTTTAGCTAGGCAAGATAAGGCAGTCTTCATCCTAAGAAATTCAATTTCTGATTTATAAAAAAAGTGTTATTAAATGTATACTTCTTTTAATGCCCTGAACACAGTGATAGTATGCAGTGCCATAACCTCATTATGAAAAAATAATTGATCTTTATGAGAACTTTCCACAGTGCTACTTATGTGTCTGGAAAATACATGTATTTCATTGACACAACTGTCTGCTTAGGTACAGGGTGAGATTGAAGGTACATTCTGGATATTCTCGTGATTCCCTGTCTGCTGTGTCCTCAAATCAGCTATGAATTTACATCTACAAGCAGAAAATTGTGACATGTCTGTATATTCATTCTCAAATATACAACATTAATAGCAAAGGCATAATGGGTATAACTTCCATGGTTTGCTTCATCAATGTCTAGCAGAAATTGCCATAGGCAGCATAAATATCAAGACATAGCAGAAGAAACAGAATGAAGCAGCAAATTGCTCACAGCACCATTCTCCTGAAGTATGTAGATGTTTGAGCACATACTGAAAGGCCAAACTTCTCTCCTCTTTACTAGTCACACTGTTGAGTGCTGCCTTAGCAGTTGCTACTGATGTTTCAGGAGGGGTAGGAGCAGGTTAAACCTACTAGTGCAGGTGGGGCAGCATCTCTTAGAAAGCAGCATTGCTCCTCCAACCTCTGACAGGCTCCATCCCTCACCCTCATTGCTGTGGTGGTAGGGTGGGAAGCACAGACATGAGCAAGAAATAGGTGAGTGACCGCTTATAGAACAAGAAGAATGTTTAATATTTGTATCAACTGGAGTTGCAGACAAGTAGCTGCCATCTACATGTCTCCAGAACTGCCTTTGAAGACCTTTAACATCTCCTAAGGATAAAAGAAGAATTTGTGTTAATTACTTTGGAAGGACTGCTCTTATGGAGAGCTGCAGTCAACTTTACTAGAATGATCTAGATTATTTGACCTGAAACTGGTGACAGTAGTTCAATTTTTATTCTAAAATATTTCTGCAAAATAATTTCGGTAATGCATATAATTAGGCTAAGGAAAATAAAAGGAATAGATGCTTTTAACCTTGAGGAAAAAAAAAATAGAACTACTCATTTGTTTTATAATGTATGCCCTTCTGAGATAATCTATGTTCAGAGAACTCTGATGTAATGACTTTGTAGTGAATTTTAATAACTGTTATTGATATATGATAATTCTAAAATGCAAGACTTTTCCTTACTAAAAATTACTTGATTAATGTTGTATTTCAAAAACCCTGGAATAGAAAATCATTGAGCTGTACATTTTTGCCAGTGTTGCAATGATTACATTTTTGTATTTTGCATTAATTCAAGCTGTAATTTAATTTTTGTATTGCTCAATTACCGATTACTTTTATAAAGTTGCTAATGGAACTATAGAAATGCTTATTCTTATATTAGAACCTGTCATTAGCACTAGCATCAGAGATATAAACTCATAGCCAATAATTATAATTGTATACACAAAGCCATGTCAACCTTCCCTGCACAAATATTTTAAGTAAATAATTCAATAGCCAAGGTCCACCATTTTAACTCTCCAACCTTAGCCTCTGCTTAAGTGATTTTGTTTGGCTCTGTATCATCTGCCTTCGTCTCTCTGCTGAACTTAATGATTTTCAGAGACTCCAGAAAACCTGAAAAAAAAGCTAATTAAACTTGATTTTAATTTTCTTATCCATATTAAGCACATATTAATTAATCATTGATTGCATTTCTTTCGTATTGTATCAAAATGGCCTTTAGTAATATCTGAAATTGGTAAATCAATTGAGTAACTACTTTTAAATAATTTTAAAGGCAGAAATTTTCTATGTTTGTTTTCTCACATTTCCTCTTATCTGTACATTTTCTATTCTTTGTATTATTGTTATTGTTATCATTTTCTTTGTTTCTAGCTTTATGTGGTGGAGATGTTAGAGGACCTAGTGGAACAATTTTATCCCCAGGTTATCCTGATCTATATCCAAATTCACTGAATTGCACATGGACTGTGGATGTTACCCATGGAAAAGGTAAATGAATCCTTTAATAAATACTTTTTTTTTTTTTTTTTAATATATAGGTCCTGTATTCTTTGCTCTAGAAGTAGACCTTGGTTAGCACCAAAGCACTTGGATTTGCATTGCTGATTTTTGGGTTTTGTTTAATTTTGTTATAGTAACTCCTAGAATTCCGGAAGTGGCCTAGGCCCTTATACTTCCCACAGAATGAAAAGTCAGTGAGAAAGAATATATAATGACTGATCACAGAAACTGAAGGACAGAAGGATTTTAAGGAAGAGGTGGTTATTTCTTGAAGGTAGATTTCAGGAAAAAGATGTAGTACTGATTTTAACTCTTCTGTGAGAGGTTAAATAATGCTTAGGACACGAATGGAAGCTAGTATTTCCAGGTAGCAAAGTTTTCTAGAATAATGCGTCCTAGATGCTTTCAAATGAAAGGTTTTAGTCCTAGATGTGATGGATCATAATTGTAGGTTTTGTTGGTATTTTATGTTAAATATGGAAGCGACTGCATAGTACTCTCGTGCAGAAAGAAAGAGCTAGAGAGGTATAAGATTTAATGTTAGGGGAAGGAGACAGAGATAGATGTCATAAGAGAAATTGAATACAAAGAGAGTTAGCTGGTAAGAACACAAAAAAGAGAATTATATTGTAACACTGGAAAGAATACAGAAAAATAAATTAAAGGCAGAAGAAGGAAGGCAAGTTCAATTCTAAATTTCATCAATGTTCCTTGTGAGGGCATGAAAAATGTGACAAGGTATGCTGATGTATTCCTCTAAGAAAGAGTTATTGATAACATAAAAATAAGGCTTCAGATACAGAGAATTCTGCTGATCTGTGATCCCCTTATTCTATTTTGTACAAATAGTGTGATAGTTTCTCATCTAGATGTTAAATCACTCTGACTAGTTGTCCCATTTAAAACTCCTTAAAGCATTAAAGTGGCAAAGTGTATCTCTCAAAATTATTGCTCCAGCTGTTCCATAGTCTCTCTTATTACCAAGTGATGCCTTTGTGCCAATGTAATTTGATTCTAAATATCCACAGAGAAAAGGCCTCTTGAACTTACTGATACTACATCACATGCTACATTTGCCTTTGTAACCTCTAGGTATGATACATGGCTTTTAGAGTTGTGGTAATATAAGGGACTGTGTATTTTTGTTCTTCTGGATATGCAAGGAAGACTAATAGAAAGTGTAAAGAAACTGTTAGACCTGTAGCCATTTATCTTGCACTCTGTCTGAGAAGTCATTGGATAACAGCATAAACTTTGTAATCTGAGAATGGAAGGCAACTTGAAGAGATGGATAAGAGTTTAGCTTCATGGAGTAACACATGACAGAGAATAATGCAAATTTAACAGTAAAAACAAGGTCAGATTAAGCCCCATTTTTCAGGTATCTTGAAAGACATTTTATTAACACTTTCATTTCTCTTAAATTAGAAATGGGATTATGAAGAAGAGTACTTGGGATGTTTGTGAAAGTTTTGGGCAGTTTTGGTTGGGTTTTCCTTTTTTTTCTTTTTTAGAAAATGAAGTAGCTTTTTTGTGAATTATCTTTTTTCTTAAAACCTCAGCTAGGTAAGTACTTGAAAGTTGGGATAAATAAAAGCTGAAATTCTCAATGTTATAACATTCTATGTTTGGCTGTTGAGAAAACCCACCATATATAATGACGCTCCTGAGAAAACAAATTTGCAGAAATAAAATAGACAGGGGAAGACATAATAGTACAAATGTGGATATTTATAAGCACATATACAATGATAGACATATGCACGCATATTTATAGACTCACATTCTTGTTTATTCAATGTCATGCAATGTTACAGTCTTGGGGCAGGGTAGCTGGAAAGCTGCTCATTGGAAAAAGACCTGAGGGTGCTGGTTGACAGTGACTGAACATGATCCAGCAGTGAGCCCAGGTGGCCAAGAAGGCCAGCGGCATCCTGGCCTGGATCAGAGATGGTGTGGCCAGCAGGACCAGGGCAGGGATTGTATCTCTGTGCTCAGCACTGGTGGTCCTGTGTCCAGTTCTAGACCCTTCAGTACAAGAAAGACATTGAGGTGCTGGATCGTGTCCAAAGGTTGGACATTAGGAGAAAATTTCTTCATGGAAGGAGTTATCAGTCATTGAAACAGGCTGCCCAGGGTGGTATCATCCCTGGAGCTGTTGAAAAAACATGTTGATGTCATGGTTTAGTCGTGGACTTGACAGTGCTGAATTAGTGGTTGGACTCAATGGTCTCAGAGGTCTTTTCCAACCTAAATTGCCTATGATTCTGTAAGTTTTATATTATTGTTTGGAAATGTTATTAAGGAAAAACATTGAGTATGAACGCAATGTCACAATTTGACTTGGACATTTTGGTTCATGCTGCTCAAAGAGCTGCTGGAAAGAAAAATATAGAGTGGGTATTTGCTCTGGGTAGGAAATAGTGTGTGAAATCCTCGTACTTTGTACATGTTGGCAAAAGGCTATTAATTCTTTAAGCTCTTCCTGTTGTACTGCATGAGGAAGATAGCTGTCCTTTTATGTTAATAAGTCACAGGCTTACTTAATTTAAATTTCTAACAGTTAAGTTCTATGTCACAGTGAGCTAGTCAATTAGGACACTTCTGTATTTACTGGAAAAATGCATATATCTTCAGGATATGAGTCATTGCACCCTGAAAAGGTATCTAAAGCAGATGGAATGAACTATTCTCTGAAGGCACCTGTTTATCATGTAATGTCCAGTAGGTTTATATAGTCCCCAGATGAAGTGTCTATGGGGACACTGAGTGACTAAGGTTTACATAGTTGCCATTTAGAAAAATTAATCCCATACACATAAATGGGTTATTTTAATGAGAGAGAGAAAGAACTTTGTTCTGGATATCTCATTTTCTGCTCTATTTCATGGCTAGTATAATTTCAACTTCAGAAAAATCAGGGAGTATCTTCTACTGGCTTCTAACTAGAGAAATGATTTTTACTTTAGACTATTTTGGGTTTTTTTTCTACAAAGTTTTGTAATTTCATGTCAGACTGGCAAGAAAAAGTATATAACTTGTAGCTTCAGAATGCTGTGAGGTACTTTCTTATGTGCACATCATTATGTTACAACTTTATAATGCTGTTACATAATAACAGGTAATTAAGTGCATACATTTAGTTATGAGGTATATTTTATGTCTGTATATCTTGAATTTCTGGGAAAAAACAGTTTCTGTGTTTGTATATAATGTTTTAAATAATAGTATTGCAATATAAATATATGTGGTTTTAATTTAACTCTTCAAATGTATCGAAAGTTTTAGAATTAATTTTTCATTTGCGTTTTTGTGGACCAGCATTATGATCCTTGAGTGTCCATTACAACTTGATATAATTTTCTTTCATTAAAAAAAAAAGAAGAACAAAACTAGAGAATTGAACATCTATTTTAAATATATAGTTAGTATGTCTATTAATTACTATTATGAAGAGAAAAGGAAACACCTGTTGACAATAATTATTGCATTTCATCTGTGATTGGAATGCAATTTAAATATATGGTGGAATGAAATTTGTGGAGTATTAGTGGTATGTTTTAAAATATCTATTATGAGATCAGTTAATTAACCATCCCTCAACAGTCTGGATTGTAACATAGAGGAGCAACATTTTACAGTGTTATGTCTTCTTATCTTCATTTCAGATTTTAAATATTCCCCTTATAAAGAAAGGCGCATGTGAGGCAGAATGAGAAGGAATCTACCTGAACAGATCTTTTAAAATTCTTCCCTGGAGAAGACACAATCTGTCACACAGCATATATTAATGTGATTAGAATATTTTCTGAAGAAAACCAAATTGTACAGCTACTGCTGTAATATACCTTGGGGTTTTGCTAAGAAATGTCATGGCGATCTGGAAAATTGATTGAAACATTCCCTTGCGTTAAACCTTGAGTCTGATGTTTGAACAATACTCAGTGAAGCTCAACTGTGATTCACAGAATTTCATTGTTTTGGGTTACTACCATAAGATTTTCTTTGGCATTTCTGATTTGTTGTTTTAGTATACATGCATGCATAAAAAGGGCCAAAATTAATTTGGAGTGCAGTAAATGCAACAAATATGAGCTGAATTTTGGTCTTATTCTGTATATATAAGACATTTTTTTAAGAGCTCATTTCATGTGAAATCAACACTATGTCCTATGTGAACTAAGTTAAACAAACCCAACACATTTAAGAATTTATTAATTCCAAAGCTAAATTTATATACATTAGTTCAAAAAGATATGCAACCCAATCTCAATTCCAGAATTCTGTGTGTGATTTTTGCCAATTTATTTTCACACAAGCTGGGAGAATAAAAAATGATCAAAATAGATGAAAGCTTTTGCTCATGTAATTAGTAAATTAAGGATTTTTAAAAGGCAAAATAAATCTTTTGGATTATTTATTTTTACCATAGCCATAAAATAAAATCTCATCCAGTAATTTCTAGATCAGTGCTATCAAGTACAAATGTGTTTTTCTGGATCCAGAGGGAGTATGTGATGTGCGTGGAGTTTTAAAAAGAGAAAGAGGTATCTACTTGAAAAAGCTGAATGGTTCTCCAGTCTCTTTAAAGGGAAGTCAAAGGTAGAGCTCCCCAAGGTCCAAGGTTTTCCTCTAACTGCTCCCATCTGTATGTGCAGCTGATGGCAAGACTAAGCGTATATTCCAAAGATGCCAATGCATATGGCTGGTCACACAGATTAATGAGAGGCAAGTGTCTTAATGGCCCACACAGAAACACCAGCAGCACTGAAACAGACATGAACACCACAGGCAACCAAATCCTATTTCTCCATCCAGGTTGAGGGGAAAACGAGTCTGTTAGAAGTGACACTTACATATGCACATGCATGTGCTCCCTCAACCTTCTGTATTCTGACCCAGGAGCTGGACTCCAGATTCTACTCCTAATAGGTTCTGCCTGGTCTGTGACCAATGGCCCTTTTTCCAGTTGTCCCCTGATCTCATCCTGCTCCCCAGACAGTCCATACTAATGTTCACTAGTGGTCACTCGTGCTCACACTCTCGACAGAAGACACATTTGCACACTAATCAGGTGTAGAGCTTTCAAATAGTAGAGGTCAAGCCACACTTTTTAGGTGCAGGCATTAAAGAGCCTTAACCTTCTCTCTTTCCCCACACTTTTTTCACTCTTACCTAGTATGATCCCTTCCTTTATCTTCCTTTGGCCCAAAACACCTCACAAAAAGTTTTGAGGTCTACAACTACTATTTTAAAAAAAATCTCATCTTCAGTTTTACTCAATCTCACAAATTCCCTCAGGTACTCCATGGTAAATTTCTAATTTTCATGAGACCCAAGATAAAATTCTTTACCCCATTATCATCAATTACTAAGATTTAACTGCTTTAAGATTACAGTAGTACATTTAATTTACCATCAGATGGAAACATAAGAATTCTGGTCTTTGTTAGTACCTCCACTTAATCCTGCTCATTAAAGCTTATGTATAGTGTGTACACCATTCGTTACTTCTCTCATTTCCTGTCTTTGCTTCCTGTACTGAAAAATCCTTTACCAGGTTCGTAAACTAAGTGTCCTTGCATTCCAGATACCCATACAACCTGTATTTCTTAGGTGTGGTTGAGTTGCATTAACATAAATGTTTATTGCTATTCAGAAAACCTTAGGGAAAAACAAAAAACAAACAACAACAAAATAACCCCCAAACTAAAAGCAAAGCAAACAGCAAAAAAACAAAAAGAAAACCAGAGAAAAACAAAGACAAATAAGAACCCAAAAAAGACTCAGACACCAAAAAAAAAAAAAACCAAATAAACCCAAAACACAAAACGCCCCCCAAAACAGTAACAGAATTGTACTGAGAACTTCTAAAGCTGCACATGAGCTCTAGAAAAGGTAACCTACAACACTCAGAGGGGCACAATGTTTATATATTTAGACAGCTGAGTCAAGCAGAGTATATCTACCTAGGGTTTTATTACCCTGTTTGAGAAATTTGGGGCTGGTGGTGGCAGAGGTAGGGTGAGTGGTGTAGTGTTGGGTCTGTAAGAAGGGGAACTGTTTCTTTGCTTTTTGATTAAATTATTTTTACTATTAAAAATCTGTTGGCCGTGAGAGTTCCCAAAGGTCATAAATCTTCATCTGCTATGTTAATCTGCAATCATATGAATGGATCATCCTATTACATCATCAGATATATTTGAAGGGATTGAATCATTGGTTTATAATTTACATGATAAAACTGAGAATGGTATAACACTAGAGGTATCCATAATCACTTAAGCTAGTGAATGGATTCTTCAGTTTATTTCTCTTGGCCTTTCTGTGCATTCTACCAAAAGATCATGCTCTAACTCTTAGTTAAAAATGGATAAATGATTTAACTGTCTTTTGTGATCTTTAATTCTTTTTATTCCTATTGTGTTCCAGGAGATATCTTCCTTTCTAGTTGCGTGATTTATATATGATGATTGGCAAATATTGTAGTGTTGACACATGTCACATCTTATTAGGAGACCTCCCCTTTTTGGGGAGGAATTGGTGCTGCTACTGTATGTGTCATTAGAATTTAATATCATATATTTTATAATCTTTCCTTTCACTGCTGCTATTCAAGGATACTGGTGATTGTAAGAGATAAGGTTTACCTTTTTTATCCTGCCATTAACTGTTTGTAGTTTTGAATATACATAGTGCATCATTGGATTTTACAAAACATGGAAGCATATATCTTTAACTTCTATAAATCAGATGTCCATATTTTGCAGCTAAAGGCAAAAGTTAAAGATGGTGTCAAAATAAAACCTGCTGCAAAGATATTTTAATTCCAAAATTAGGAGAGATATTAATTTTTAGAAAAAATGGATTATCTTCATATTCCAAATGATGATTCATAACGCAATGCATGAATTTTAACCTTGACTCAGTTACATGCCTGTTAATAGGGTGATATGTAAATCTAATTCTACTTTTTCTAATAGGTGTGCAGTTCACCTTCTACACATTTCATTTGGAGGATCATCATGACTACTTACTCATAACAGAGAATGGCAGTTTCACACAGCCATTGGCACGTCTGACTGGCTCAGAGCTTCCTTCACCAATTAATGCTGGTCTCTATGGAAA
>VZDJ01000346.1:14172908-14265519 GCA_008694505.1 Cyanoderma ruficeps | reverse complement strand
AGGATTTAATATTTCTTTCTCTGGTAAGGAAATACCTGTAACATCTGTCTCCTGAAAAACTGCTATTTTGGGGTTTTTTCTGCATATTGTATAAAGAAAAAAAGAACCGAAATTATTTTGATGAATACATATACTGAAAAATTATATTATATAATTTTTTCCCTAAGCACAATAATTTCAAAGCAAGCGAACCTCTGTGCCTTTATAGAGGCAAAAGACACATCTGTGCTACATGATAAATAAGATGACAGTAAACTATAAGACAGTCATTATCAAGTGAGGGGAGGAAACAGAGCTAGTCTAATTTCAGTAACTGAAATTGCCGATAAGCTAAAGTGTCAGCTATTTCGTTTTTGTTGTGCCATTTTTAAAATTTGTCTTATTTACTGGAGTTATGTATGGCTCTTAGAAGAATAATAAATCCTGTTGTGTCATGTATCTTTCAAACATTGTGAATGTATTAATTTGCCTTACTTTTCAACATAATCTAATTATCAATTTAACATTCACATAATCATTTTATTTTAAAATCCGATTGCTGTATTGATATTCAGATGGAAATATACAGAAATTACTAGACTGCAAGATTACATATATGACTGGTAGAGAATGTGTTCTCATACAAGCTGACTTGCTCTTATTTGCAGAGTATAACCTTGAACCGTGTGAAGATCCTGGGATCCCACAATTTGGTAGCAGAATAGGATTTAATTTTGGCGTTGGAGATATTCTGACATTCTCCTGTTCATCTGGATACCGTTTAGAAGGAGCTTCAGAGGTTATTTGTCTTGGTGGTGGACGACGAGTGTGGAGTGCACCTCTGCCAAGGTGTGTGGGTACGTGGTCAGCTGCTTTCATTTGCTTGTATGTGTAGTCATTGTCCATGGACTTGCAGATTTAGAGCATGGAAAAGCATGGTAATACACCTCTTTTTAATGTACTCTCATATTCTCCATATCTCCTTAGTCAATTTTTTTAACCTTTTTTAATATATTTAGTATAATAACGATAAGTGAACTTCATATTCTATACTTGAAAGCAATTGAAATTGAGGGCACAGTACTTACTCTTCTTACTTGGATTAATAGGTGAGGACAACTGAGTGTAAATTTAAATCAGCATTTACCAGTTTAGATGTCAGATAATTGAATTTTTTTTTTGTCAATGCAAGTTTCCAAGTGATACCTGCATTATAAGATTGTAGTTAGAAGACTAAGACCAGATTTATTTCATTGAACTAGGTCCATTTATAGGAGTACAGTCAACTTGGACATGGTATATAAGAACCATATCCTCAGAATATCCTTAAAACAGTTATTCTGGTTTTTAAATGATAGCTAAGATAATTTAGAAAAAAACACTCTCTGATGATTCCTACCTAACACTGTCCAGTCACTGTAGAGGTAGCCTATATATGTAGCTTGGACTAGATATTTAGCTTTAAATGGCTAAAGACTGTTGATTGAGCTGAATTCTTCCTAAATTATTAGCTTTACAGTCCTGTTGAGAACTGTTAAAACAATAAGACCTCTAAAAAGTAGGATAGTTAAAGTGCCTGCATTATTTTTATTTAAGACTATATATTGCTGAAATTTATTAAAGATTATGTACTATATGAAAAGGTTTATACATGAAAACATCTGTACCAGTGTGCGTTTTAAATATTTTTTCATATTAAGTTGTATGTTAGTAAAATATAAATGTCTTTCAGATGTTGATTGCAGAGTAACTATGGATTATATGTGTTCTCTTATTTGTTGTTAGTTATTGTATCAAGATTTTTAGGTTCAAACCACCCCTGTGCTTACTGCAGTATAAGGAAAATTATGAATTTAACTTATGCATTAGCAACATTTATATATGTACCTATAGAAGAGATGGTTTAGAAGCTGAGTCAGAGCCATGGATGAAAAAAAAGTTGTTTTTGTGTTGGAATTGATGAATTTTTAACCATAAGAATAATAATGAATGTGTGTGCAGTCAAGAAGACAGGTTAATTTTCATATTAAAATTAAATAAAATTCAGGAAGTGTTAATATAAAATAAATTGCTAAATTACCAGAAAAAAAAAACATCCACAGAAGCATAAATGTAAAAAAAAAAATTGCTATATAGCTTTCATGACATAGAAAAATAATGTTTTTGTTTGTTTGTTAGGGGAAGAGAGAAACGCTGTAACACAAGGATTGAAATCTTTTCTAGTCAGCATGTTTTTTCCTTGCTTTTGAAAATAAAAGATAGTCTCAACTAGAATGGCTTAATTAGAAATTCTGCCCCCATAAGTATTCAGCCTTTGTCAATCTTGTGCTTAATTTATGTGTCATAATGAAATTCAAACAAGACAAGAATAGAAATTCCAGTTGACCACTTATATTGGACTCAAAATTTATGTATTGTTACTGTTTCTCATGTTTGGTGGTTTTTGTCAAAATGATTAATGAGATGTAACGCATCTGATATAATGTGCACTTTCACATACACGCAACATCAATTGGGAAGAAACCACTGCTCAGAGTATTTGTGTTCAGCCTGTCAACACAAGAATAAAGTGCAATGAGGACAGATAAAGTAGGAGAAGTTTAGTGGAAGGCCAAGCATCCCTGTCTGGATACAACTAAGGCCAATGTGCTGGGTTTTGAAACATAGTAGTCAATCATAATCAATTTTAAACCACATAATTTGCCAGAAAATTCGAAGCTGTCTTTCATTTTCTTAATTAGAAGGTGGATAAATACTTGTTATTTATTAATTAATGTTATTATTTAAGCTATAAAAACTTTTTTTAAAAAAATTATTTATGACTTAAATGAAATTTGGAAATTAGGAATTATAAAATAGAAAATTAATGTTCAAATAACAAACAAATATATTTTTACTTATGTTTTAAGGCTGAATTTCTCAAATGATAGTATTATCTCAATTCAGTAGGGCTTGATGTTTAGCTGAAACAATTTTTATAATAAAATTCTTCTAAAAAAGACTAAAGATTTTCCATTTTTCTGTTCAGCATATGATGCTGCAGTTCTTGGGGAAGATGTCTGTCGTCACTCATGGGGCAAGCACAGTGGGATGGTAGCTGAAACTTTGGTGTGTTATCCACTCTGTGTTGGCTCACAAAACAAAAACACATTCTGTATTAGTTACTACAAATTAACTACAACACAGCCAACAGAACAAGCTGTTAATAAATGGGTGTATCTAATGATGACAGGAAAGAGTCCACAATCTTTCAAGTACTTGTTTTGAACTTTTCCATGGACAGTGAAAAAATAAGTCTTTTTTTGACTCTAAGTAATACATTCTTAAAAAATACCTACAGTAAGTATGAATGCGTGTTCACTTTTGACTTTCCATAAAAGCAAACTCTAAGCTCTGGGTGGTCCTAAGGAAACAACATTTTCCTCAGTATGGGAGGGGTTTGTGTCCAGCTGGTAATACAGAGCAGAGAAATTGTCTTCATTTTGTGAATATGGAGTTGCTTTCACAAGGTTGTAGTGCCTCTGAAATGGTTTACTGTATTTGGAGCTCAGACTTTTTTGCCTAGTTTTCTGTATAATTTTTAATGCCATAGATAGCTTACAAGAATTTTCCTGTAACTCTGTTACAGACAGGAACAAGCAAGAGCAATTATTATTGCTTTAAAGGGAAAAATAGTGACATAGATAAAATTAAACTTTTCTTATAATCAATAATGGAATGAGGATGATTAAAGATCTGTTAGAATACTGTCATTCCTTAGTTTCATGATTTATTTTTATGCTAGTTTCAAGTGATAACCAAATACAATGTTCATATTCAGCACACACATTTCTTTTTTGGAATTGCTTTTCTTTTCAGTGAAATGCAAAGTTGTCTCAATTGTGCCAGGATTTCTTATGTATTTTTTTTCTCTCTCTTCTGCCTTTTTACAGTTTGCTTTTTCATTCCTTATAAGGCTATCCAATAGCCCAGTTGTATTACCTTTCATTATAACTGTCATGTCTGAATTTTTGACCCTAATTGTTTCTCTGTCTGTGTAAAGTAATCTGTCTTCATAGCTTCCCAACCGTGTCAAGTCTTTTCCTTTGGCTTTCTTAGGGCATATGATTCCTTTCCAGACTGCTAAACCTTCCCTGGAAGACATTGACTTTAAAACTTCTTTCTTCTGTGCTACTTTTACTTTTTCTATTCATTCTTCTCATTAGAACCTAAACACGATCTTATTCTGGACTTACAGATTTCTAAGGAACTACGTCCATTGAAATTATAAAAAGCAAACAAAAAGGCATAAAATATCTACAGGCAAACTCATTGATTTCTGTAATTTCTTGCACATTTTCAGATAATATTGTACATGAATATTTGCCGATAGAGATTTTTTGCCAAGGTGTTTGTTCACTGGTACAGCTTATTTGTCAAGCTTTATCTAAGGTGCTTTTCAAAGAACACCAAGAACAGACATTTCAGAAATGTCTCAAAGGTTATATTGTATGAGAGAAAAAATAAATTCAGCTTTGACTGGATATGCATAAATATGGAACCAAAGAGGGAAGGTTCCACCACAGATACTTGTTAGTAAGTCCCCTTATTAGCAGAACCACCATTAGCTACCCTCTGCACATCTCATTCTAGATGCCATTAATCTTGCTCCATCTGCATAGCTCTATCCATATCTGTGCATACAAAACATTTAAGATAAAGACTGCTTTTAATATATTTTACTTCAAAAACAAAAGTCCTTTTGCTAGTTTTCAGGTTTCTTTTAATATGTGGAATGTTTGGGCAGCATGAATTCTGAGTTTAAGGAATGTGATATCCACTTGTAAATGTCATTGATTCACCTCAGAACAAATGAATCTTAAGCTTTCTTCTGTTCATCAGAAGTAAATTTATTCCTTCAAATATTTCTTCTGTCGTTTGTGACTATATGTCTGTTATTTTATTCAGGGATAGGATTCCTGAAAAAAGCAAAAGACAGTTATTAAGGTCTCACCATATGTTAGTATAATAGCATTATAATGTGATAAGAAGTTTTTAAATATTTCTTATGTATTTTAGGATTTCGCATCAAGTTTTAGTTGTTCCTGTTCCCCATGTGGAAATTTTTACTAAATTCCAACAATTCCAGTGGTTCCTCGGTTATTTTGTGGAGGGGGTTTTTGGTTGTTAATGTTTTGGGGTTTTTTTGGTGGCGTTGGGTTTTTGTAAGAATATTAAATTTAGTTTAAAGGAAAGTCATGCACATTGGTAGTTTAAATTCTTCTAATAAAGAATGTGGATTTTTAATACAATTTGCCTTGTTAATGTTAATGTAGAAGCTCATTTGTCATGCTATTTCTTCATTGTCCTTTGATCGATTACAATGCAGGAGCATATTATTTAAAGTACATGGGACTCCTACCCATTCTTGTCAGCTGGAGCGATCAGTTATGAAAAATAACATTAATAATGCAAGTCATTCTTTCTAAGAAAGATTTCTTTTGTATTTGGCCATTGGCCATTTGGCCATTGATGTAGAAATACCATCTTTTTGTAAAATGATTTTAGGTCATAAATACAGGATCTTCCCAGATCTGGAAATACTGTCTCTCATTATAAGATAGATAATGTAGTCATAAAACAGCCAAAGTATATTGAAAACAAGGTTAATACACAAACAGCCACATGAATCTTTTGATGTTCAGTTCAACTAGGAAGTAGATACCTGTATTGCAGATGCATAATTAGAATTTTCTCTTAATCATTTTGTCTATATGAAATGAAGGCTTGTATTTCAGAACAATGGAAAAGGAAAGCCCACTATTCTTCCTGATTGAAGACAATGTTCTTTTTCCTTTTTTTTTGTTGGCATAGGGTTCCCTATATTTAACCTGTCAGAATATAAAAACTGCCTTGAAAACTTGTAATAACCTTATGACTCATACTATTCACAGAAAGAAAGCTTTAGTAACAACTTAATCCTTTCAGAATTTTTGTGCCATCATCTGTTTTGCTGCCTGGTTTTGACAAGAGTATATTTTCTGGTTTCTGCCAGCCTTCAGTTGGAGAGCTAGAACATCTGAAGACAAACGGCTTAATAAGAAACCATTTGTTGAGCACTGAATTTAGATACAGTTTCTGAAGTAACTGTTTGTTTACAATATAGTACAAAGTTGCTTAAAGATAGAATCCTCCTTGGAATGCTTCTGCTTTCTTGCCCAGTCAAGCTGTTGCAAGACATAGTCTCCTAACCAGGAGATACTATCTTTTCAAAACACAGAACTGCTATATGTAGGACTCATCTTTTGATTCCAAAGGATTGTATTGAAGAAAACAATTTCACTCTGAAGCTTGATTTGTAGGAGCACATTGTGGTTTTTTGATTGAAAATTATTTATGGCAAGAATTTAATCAGCTAAATTGTGAGAAATATTGCAGTATTCTATTTTTTTTTTTTTAAGCCATTCAATTCATTGAATGAAGAATTGTGTTCAAATGGTTAAGTTACCCAAATAGATGCATTTCATTCCTTGGTTACAATCACAATGACATTTCACTTGCTTACAGAATTTAAATACACTAATAAACAGCAGTTAAAAATCATCTGTTTTATTGTGGAGAGGTGCAATGAACACACATTCATAGCCAAATGCATAACAGTCTTTTAATATAATTATATTGTTATAGAAGTTTTTACTTTTCATTATTTTTCCTTTGAGGTTTTTATTTCTTTTCCTTTCTAATACTGAAATGAATCTATTATTTCTGCCAAAGTCCGGTAGCAGTAATTCACTTACTGTTGCATCCTTCTGCTTTATATTAGGCTGAATTAAGTCTTTGTGGAAATACATCTGGATGTGCAATGTTTTTCTTTTTTTTTTTTTTTTTTCACACAAGGAAAGTATGTAGGGCAGATTCTAAGTTTCAGCTGAAACAAGTAGAAGTTTTTTAAAAGCCCAAAACTTTATTAATAAAGCACCCTGATTTTTATCTGTGTTGTAGAGTGAATATTACTAAAATGAAACACTAATATAGTAACAAAATATTTGTAAGTTCTGATAACAGCACTATGTCTGATTTAACGAATGGTTACAGACTCTCTGATCCACTGAATTTTTCCTTTATTTCTGAAATACTGTTTTGTCACCTCTTTTCTTTCTTCTGTGTTTCCCTATTTACACATATTCCCTTAATTTTATCTTGGTTTGCCTCTTAAATCTTTTTTTATCTTCCACTCACTGTAATGCCTGTTGAAATTATTTTCCAAACACTTTGAAAAAATTGCTTGGGTTTAATATTTGGATTTATTTTAAACTTAAGAATTCCATTTACATTACTTTTTTCTGACACTTTTTTACTCAGCATTTAAATGCAAATATAATTATTATAGTCTTTTTTTTTATCTTTGCCCTAGTATTAACACCACAGAATGGAAAGTAATGTAAGTCCCATGAAGCTCCATGGGATTTTAAACAATCTAACTGCCTGTTCATGTTTACAGATGGGAGTGGAGATTCTCAGAACTATCTATGCTGTAATTTGGAATGCCTTACAATATTAATTGTGGACCTTCTCGGTTTGATGTAGCACTTGTTCCAAAATCTAATTCTAACTCCTGTTTTTGACTGAGCATGTGTTTGGTGCTTTGTGGTTTGTGGTTTTTTAAGCCATAATTTGCACAGACAGTAGGCAAGGAGAGAAGCCAGGAACTAACTGTTGATTTTGTCAGAATTCTGCTAAGAAGTCTACAAAAGAAGCAACTGTTGTAGGCTGGACTGGTGCCTCCATGGAACTGTGATGATGCTATGGGAGAAATTCTATTATACTGTGGTTTTTGAGACTGCTTTTACTAAACTAGCTTTCTGGTCTGCTAACACAATGTACAAAGAATCACACAATGGTTTGGGTTGGAAGGAACCTTTCAAGATCATGTGGTACATCTGTTTGCCATAGGCAGGAACATTTTTTACTCAATCATGTTGCTCAAGCTTCATTCAACCTAACTTTGGACATTTCCAAGGATGGGACATCCACAACTTGGAACACAATATTCTCTCTCTAAATTCAGAATAGTGATAATAGAATAGTGATAAATACGATGACTTGAAACATGATGACATGGTGACAGCCTTCTTCTTAACAGAAAACTTATCATGATTCTAAAACACCAGTTAAAAATGGCCCAACAGTTAGCTTACTGCTGTGTTCAGATTTTAAAGAATTGCTTTGAATTATAGTTCTGACATAGCCCAGAGTTGTTGGATCAACTTAATACCATAATTATCTTGTGCCTTTTGGCTTTTATATCCCTCTGGAATGAGAAAAGAAATCTCACAGTCCTGAAATTACGATCATCTTTCTCCTTTCTGTTGTAATTCAAACTGACCTCTGCATCTTTGAAATAGCAAATATCCATTTATTTGAGAGTGCAATAAAAGGATGGCTGTGGTCATGCGGAATAGAAGGTTTTCCACTTCTGCCTAGACTGTGTGTATCCAGCTGTTCCAGGACAAAATAATGCCACCTGAATTATTTGGGTACTTGTTCTATATATGACTGAATTAGATGTAGTCATCAAGCATTTGTTCTTTGATCTGTGCCTGATTTGGCTTTCCTGTGTGCAATGTCTGCTTTAGCTGCATACAGAAAGGGTAGTATATCAAGGTTGGGGTTTTTTTGTCATTATTGTCTTAATTTCATGTAAAAAATAGATATTTAAATATCCCAAATGTTGCTCAAACAAGTCTGGGTTAGAAACTATAATAATGTTAATAAAAATAAAATATTTTAGAATAGACACTATAATTTGCCTAAACATCTTTTCAAACCATTGAGATAACTGCGCAGTTTTGCAGAACAACATTACTTACTCTGTGAAATTATAAATCAGTTAACTTCCCAAGTTAAAATAAGTAGGATGCATTCTTATAAGAGTGCATAAAATAAGTGGCAAGAATATTGAAATAATTCTTAAAACAAAAATAAACCCAGAAAACATAGTGTTACAGTTAAAGTTAAATTAATCTAAATCTGTTAAAAAGAGAGGAAATACTCTTATACTTGCACTACAATGGCCGCATATCAAGATTAAATAAAAAGGGAAGCAAAGAATTGTAATAGTTTCTCAGTGTCCATTTAAAATATGTGGTATCTAAATGCTAAAAATTACTTAATTAAAGTTACGCATATAGTCCAATATATGATAGGAAGTGCAAGTTAGTAAATAATGCCTAATGAAGCACTGCCACAAGTGTTTGTTTCCAGGTTTTTATGGGTGATTAAATGAATTGCCAAAATCTTGAATTATACGGTTTACTTCTTAAAATAACAACTGTATTACTTGAAAATAAGTAAATTAACTTTCTTTTCCCCTCAGAGTTATGTTTTCCTTCTTCTTTTTTTGTTATTGATTTTTTTCTTTTTTTACATTTATCATGTAGCTATAACATAATATTTTCCTACTGTAATTTACATCATTGACTATGTTGGTGATGTTGGTTAAATAATACCACAGGAAAAAAAATCTTTTTTTCATTAATCTATGTGAAAATGTATGTACCTACACATATATATTTATTTATGTATGTGTATATATAAATAAATACTCATATAAATATTTAGAATTCTTCTATTTTCATTTAATTTGCCCATCTTTATGAATTTCAGTGTTGGAGAAATTAAAACAAATACAACAAAATTCAAGGAAGATCCTATAAAACAATATGATTATGAAATTTGTCATTAATTTGATTTGAATTTACAGTGGTATTCTATATACTTTTACTGAAGTATTGCAATTTAGAAATATTCTTGTAGCCTCCAATCACTGTCATGATCATGTACTTAAAGCTAAATTTTAGATATTAATAAACATTATTAATGTTGAACTAGGTTACATTAACATTACCATTATCACCATTACTAAAAATATTTATGTGTTCTATTAAAACATGCCTTAACATTTTTTTTAATTGCAGCTGAATGTGGAGCCTCCACGACAAATAATGAAGGAATCTTATTGTCCCCCAATTATCCTCTTAACTATGAAAACAACCATGAATGTATTTATAGCATTCAGGTACAAGCAGGGAAAGGAATCAATATTTCTGCCAGAACATTTCACTTAGCCCAAGGGGATGTTCTTAAGGTATGTAATCATGTAACTTATTTGTTATTTCTGAACTTCTAGTTCCTCCCATCATTGAAGTTTATCTGTCTGCAATAGCACAGTACCAGGTAAGTGGATATAAAGCATCTCATACAAAATATCTTTCTAAAATGATTCAATCTTTAAAAAGTTAAAAATTAGATGCCCCCATAATCTGTTTCTTGACACGTTTTTCTGACCAGAGAAAATCAAAAATGAGGATGAAATGATGAAACAAATGTTGCCTTAATGATTATTTGTATTGTATTTTTGTTACTAAATATTCATCCATTGCATCTTTTGATTTACTTCCACAGTATCTTCATAACTTGAGCTGTGATCTAAACCTAATAAAACATAGCACCCGTAACTTTAGTTTACCACAGTCTACATACTGCCTTTTGGACATAAGTTTTACATTTTAAATGATTTCATTCTGGTGTGCGTCGAAGAACGAAACAACAAAGGTGAAAGAAGGATACTAGAACCTACCAGAGTTTGCTACAGTGATTTCCCCCTATCTTTGATTTGTTCATAGATTTTATTACTGTACTTCAAAACATACAGTTCCAGATGCATGTATTACTTAGCCAACTACACATTTGAAGTTGATGTTGATGAGGGTGTCTTTTTGCACATACCATCTGCAATAGCACACCAATGCAGTGAGATATCTGAGATCAAATAATTGTCCAATTTTTCAGAATATGTAACTTAATTAAATTTGTGTCTGTGAAATCAAAGGAACAAAAAGTACCATGCCAATCATGTTTGATTTAAAAAAAGTTTTTCTGCTATATTCTTCCATGTATGTATTAAATGAGAAGGATTATGAAAATATGTTTTCCTAAAAAACAACTGTGATTCATACTGGGGTTTATCTCATCTAACTGTAGCCATCTGTGTATTAGGGTAGGATTTCTGTCATTAGTTGTCAGATACAAGCATTTCCAAAAGGGGCTAATTATACTTAAAGTATAAGCAGACCTAAACAACTAATGTAAAATGGAATCAGGCATCAAAAAGAAAAATAAAATCAAATAGTTTTAAATTAAAAAAAAAATGCTCTTCTTAAAGCAAAATAGAAGCAAAGAAAAATGAACCAAAGGCTACTAGATACCCAGAATGCACAGGTGTGTTTATTTTATATTAAAAATGTTGCTTATTTGAAAACCAAGTGGATGCCCTTTAATTGTTGCATTACTTAATTTTGAAAGATTAATTTGAAAGCTGTTTAGTATTTATTAAAAGGTAAGTAATATGGAAAAAAACCTCAGACCAACCAATGAACCAACCAAACCAGTTGTTCAAATAACTGTTAGCCAACAAAAGCATATGAACCGATTTTTCTCAAGGTTTTTTTTAGGCTGAAACCATTCAATTCTATTATCTTAATTTAAAAAGATGCCCATACCTCTGTGGGAAGGGAGATACAGTCATGTACAGTTAGATAAATATAAATG
The DNA here is from genome assembly GCA_008694505.1 of Cyanoderma ruficeps. Taxonomy (NCBI): domain Eukaryota; kingdom Metazoa; phylum Chordata; class Aves; order Passeriformes; family Timaliidae; genus Cyanoderma; species Cyanoderma ruficeps. The sequence goes on along the minus strand of VZDJ01000346.1, from coordinate 14,253,951 downwards.
AATATTAGAAAAAAAAAAATCAACTTTTCTTTTTCTTACTTAATAATTTAATGTTTATATTTGAAAAGATCTAACAATTTGCTACGTTTCAAGTGCCATTTGAACCATATGCACTTCAGATGTTTAACTAGACAATCTTAACTCAGAGACTTAGAGAAGAAAATTCTGCTTTAATACTGCTACTCACTTAATGTGAAATTAAAAGTAATGCAAAATTAATTATAGATAGAGGAAGGCCACCAGTCACCTGTAAATGTCAGTGGCAGAAAAATTTGCTGTCTATTGCAGGTGTGTTTTTTAAATGAAACTAGTGTTGTGTAATTAGAGTATTTGTTTTTCAAGTCAGCAGCCTTGAATTATAATAAGGAGCTGAAGTTCCTCCCTATTAAAAAAATCCAAAACAAACTATGAGAGATATTCTTGATTATGATTGTCACTTTTTTTCAGTCTGTCTGACATCATAGCAAGACAGAGGCACTCAGCCTTTATAGTTGTGGGAAGAAATATCTTTGGAAGCCATGGTGTCTTTTCCTGCCTCCTTTCTTAGATGAAATTCTCACAAACTGTCTTAAGTATAGCAAACTCTTTTTCTCTTTTTTCATGCATTCATTTGATAAAGAAAAATTCTTCAGGAAACACATTAGCAGTCACACATTCCAAAACATTTCTCCCAGAATCAGTTCTGCTGTTGTCTGTTGATCCCTTTCTATGATCCTATTCTACTCTGAAAAAAGAGGAATATACTACCCAATTTGCCTGTTTTGCTGATTGTGGAGACCTTTTGGCTACAGGAATGGGACATCAGGGCTATATTTTGGTTTTAAATGCATCATTAATAGTCAACTAATGCTTTTAACCTCATACCTATCACTACTTTGAAACTGGAAGGAACTTAAGTTAAAAAAAAATAAAAATAAAAACATCCTGTCTTCAAAACAGCCAAGTGACATACAGTGAATACAGAGTTCCCCATCAGCTGTGAATGAGGGAGGGTAGAGCAGTCACCATTTTAAAATCAAGCTACTTAAAACACCAGTTTCTATAGAGGTCTTCCTTCCTCCAAACAGAAATGCAGCAACTCCATAATATTTCATCATTAAAGCTCAGATTTTTAGTGACAAACTTGGATAATCCATCTCTTTTCATCAGAAGCTAGAGATGAAAATGCTGGCAAAGAAGTTAGTAATGTACTTTGTGTTACTTTTTCTTGAAGCAAGATTTTTAGATCACTAGAGGTATGCAGCTAACATTCCATTCAAAGTCTGAGTACACTGAATATTCTAACAAAATTTTGACAAGTTCTTTAATGAAGCCATGAGGTCTTCTGCTTGCCATGTGAGTTTACTGACCATGGATGATGTTTATATTTGACAAGCACTGTGATTGAAACAGTGAAACAGTTATACTGGGAATGCAGCCTTAGAGAGAAACAGCATATTTAGCACAAGTAAATCACCACCTTACTATTACTCCAGGGGCAGAGAAGGAGGAGTTCCCTTTCATCAGTTCTGAACTGGTATAGAACAGAGGTTTCAGAGCATACAATTTGTTTTTCATTTGCTTCATTTAGTATGTAATTCTCTTGCTCTTCTTTCAGTGTAACTGCTCTGGCTACTTATATTAATGGTGTAATTCTTTCTGGATTTTATTAGAAACTCTAAGAAATATATAAATATGTCTAGTTTTTGTGTGTGTGTGTTTAGGGATATAACTTGCTCTTGAAAGTGCCACATCTTGTTCTAATATCTATGAAAGTTTTATGAAAACATATGAAGAATTTAGGATCTCTACAGTCACTACCTGCCAATCCATTTAATATTAAGCTCAGAAACTCTGTAATACTTGCTTCCTTCTTTGCAATTGTACTGATAACTTTGTGCACTATATTTCCAGAATTCAATATTTTTAGATTAAAATACCTATGTGGGTGGCAAAGATAAATAATGCATTTTTTCCAAAGTATGAAAATATTTCTACCTGGTTTTTTTTCCCCTGCTTTTATCTCCATCCACCAATTTTGCTCGTAAACTCTCTAGTCTCTGCTAGCTGTAAGCAAGTCCTTGAGGTATACGGAGAAAGAACAGAGTTATCATTGTTCTGCTTGTCTGAATAGTCCATTGATAGTGCTGAATGTGTTGTTTGTGTTAAAATCTGTTGAACGTAGAAAATATTCGTTTATATCAAGGATATTTTAACATACTTCTTAATTTACAGGGAAAAAGGCACTTTTATTAAAATTGAAACTTGGATATTGCTAATATGATTGTTTTCTTTATTTTCAGTAGATTTCAGCATAAATAAAAATGTACCTATGCATGGCACTAATTAATGGATAGTTTCCTGGTAATATTTAAATTAAAAACAAACTAAACCACCACCAAAAATTCTGCAGACAGATTTCATTGAGTAAACTTAAAACAAAAGAGGAACACCGAATGTAAAAAGGATCTTCTTCCTCTTTTGTGGAAGGCTATGTGCTTGCCTTTATGTAGTGTGAGAACTGAAGTGTTAGGGGCTATTGCACCTATGTGGAAAAAAATGACTTTAGAGTTATTTTTAATAATGTTATAAAGCAATATTTCTTTTTCCTTGTACTAAAACACCTACTGCAGCAACAGGCAGGTAACAGTGACAGCAAACAGAACTCAGGCTTCTCTTTGGCTGTGCTTGGCTCAGCACAGTTTGTGCTCCTGCCAAATGCAGAGGATTCAGTATTACTGCATTTGTTCATTGTCTCCTCTGTGGGCCAGATTTTAAATGTGTGCACATGATTCAGTTTTTTGAGAGGTTTTGGACAAAGACAGTGAAGGGATGTGTTATTTGGACCTTTTTGCTAATTTGTTTATTGGGAATCTTCTTGTTTATAATAATAATTATAATAATAATAATAATACTTTAAGCAATATCATCCTGAATATAACACTGAGAAAAAGGTAATAAATGTAGGGGACAACATCCCCCCACCCCCCCAAACATATGGACTCTTTTGTCTTTATATTAGTGCTTCTATTTGCATGTGATATACATTTGACAGGGTGTTGACAGCCTCAGTTCTGAGCTGCTGATTTTATGTTATTTCTTCTCTTTATAAAGGAACAGATCTTCATATCCATATGCCTTTTATGTTTCAATGGAAAATCTCAAAAATAGCTTGATTAAAATGCACAAATTTTATACATTCACTTATGGTACTGCCTCGCTAAAATTTTATATAGTTAAATAAATTAGCAGAAAAAAGGGCATTAATTTCCATTTAAAATTTGTTGATAGTGAAGCCACTTAAGAGATTAATAAATTTTATTTGCCCTCTGATTGTAAATGCAAACAACACTTCCTTCAAAAATTGAATATAACATCTATTAGTTCAAATATTTAGGTAGAGTGTTCGCTATTAGCATTCTTCCTTATAACATTTCAACATATTACTGTGGTATGAAGAACATTAACACAATTTTCTGTGCCTTTGTTTTTCTTTATGAATTAATCATTTAAAAGATTGGGCCATTAAATACCTACTAAAGTTGGACCTCTGTTTTCTGAATCGTTTGTTACTAGCATATCCAGGGATTATCCAGTCATGAATCAATTATCTTTGAATTAATGTTGCAGGATGACTTATAGAAAAATATATCCAACTGAATAATATTTTTATAATGATTATTCTTGGGCTTATCTTTAGCACCCAAGTGACTTAAATCTAGATGTGCTGGCAAGGCCTATAAGAAAGTATATTCATATATTAAAAATAAGGTACTCATACCTTAATTCACGTATAATATTGCCTTCCAAAAAATTATGAAGGTGAATTACTATGAATTACTAGATCATTCAAAATATTTAGCTCCACCTTAGTTTAACAAGGTTAGAAAGAAAACGTTGGTTCTGCAAATCTCAGAAGGGTCTGCTACCACTTTTTTGGCAAGCTAAACTGTATCATTTAAATGATTCTGTAATTTTTTTTTTCCCTATTTACTCAAATGGAGCAGAGAAATGAAAATGTGACCTAAATTGTGAGTTACATTATAAAACATGCATTCGTTTCTTGTCCTAAGGGACACTCCAGTGTCTTAAGAAGAGGGGTGCTTTGAATGTCTGAAAGACACCAACCAAAGGAAAAAAAAATTAATTTAGTGTTCAGATGAATCACAATCCTGTCTCAGCTAGATGCAGTTCTCCTACTCAAATGAATCAGTTGCAGAAGTGTTAGATACTTTAAATTCTGTTCCTTCATAGAAATGATATAGGTTAAAAAATATTATGCAATGTGACAGCCAGTTAGCCCATGAAATAGGATGAATATTAACTAATGAGAGATGTCAGTGGACTAATGTGAAAGACTTAATATGGTAGGACATAAAACAAAATTGGCAATATAGTGTGTATTGAGAAATTCTAACATGAAGAAAATTGGTATCATGACACAGTTTATTCGAAGGCTTGGTGAGACATTGAGAATAGTGGGTATAACTTATTTCCATCTTCCTTTGGCTAAAGTATCGGTGATACAAAGATAGCAGGAAATGGTTTACTCTTACATAGTTTTTAAAAATGAAATAAATCCTGAATCCTAGGTTATTAATTATATGTGCATTTAAGCTGGGTTTTGTTTAAGTCTGTCATGAAGTATCTATCTCTGCTGGATAGCAGTAATTTTCCTGAAATGGGTATTTTCCTTTCAGTTGCTAAAACAAAACTAAGTGAATTTCAGAACTCATTTTCTGGATTGGGTGGGGGTTTTTGTTTGGTTTTGGTTTGGTTTGGTTTTGGTTTGGTTTTTCTTATTTTGGGATTAGTTTTGAGATTTTTCTTTTTCTGGCTTGATTAATGATTTCAGTATAGTTTAAAGGAGTTTCTAAAAAATATAAGGCATCTCTTTTAATACTGTTTGCTATATATTGTCATTCATTTTTAGTTGATATGCATTAATTGCACTTTTTTCTTCTTCTCTGATTTCTTACTTTTAGTCCATGTGGACATTGGCTTTTAAATTTAAGATTGCTTGGAATTTATTTGCTTGTGTCAGTAAAACCCAAGGAATTATGTTAAGTCATCTTGTTAAGTCATCTTAAACTCCTGTACAATTTTTAACTTATTACAGATAGCTAGAAGTCACTTATTTGTTTTATTTTAGATTATCATTAAATGTAAAGTCTTTGTTATTACTAGAGACATGAGAATTTCTGGAAGAGAGGAATTAGGTGTATAACTCATTTGTACAGATAGGGAACAGGCATCATAATACTTCACATTTACTTTGCTGCCTTACTACTGTTGCTGGTGTACGTGATTTTTGATTTCATTCTGGTGCAGATTCCTCTAAAAACTTTAATTACATTTGCAATTTATAGAATTAAAACAGAATTTAGAGTTCAGATAATTTAGTATATTTAATAAGGCTTTACAATTTCCCTTTGTAGCAATTTGAAAATCATTTGCAGGTCAATTTACTGATTTGCAAGTAAAATTTTTCATAAACCACCAATCAAAGTTTTAGTTATTATTGAAGTCCCTAAATAAATTCTACAGGAAACAATGTTTGGGTGAGCAATTATGGTTAAATTATAGGTAGTGTTTTAGGAATGACAGGAATACAGCAACCTGTGGTGTTTTAAGGCAACCAGAATTGTAGGGAAATTTCCTGAGAATTATTAGAAGATTGTTCTACATATTTAGTATTCTGATAGATGGAAAAGAACAACACTTTATAAAATAAATAATAAAAATGTGGTACTATGATTTACATATAGATTACAATTCTCCTACAACTTACAGAAGCAGTTGTTAAATTTATTTCCTAATCTCCTTATACTTCACACTTATATTTTAACCTGTCATCTCAGGATAAAAAGCCACCACAGGTTTATTTAAGAAGCCAAAGTTGGGGATATGTGAGATTTTCTGTTGTGCCACCTCAGACTTGAGGCAGATACACATTATAGGTGTTTGCTGATAGGTTGTGATCAGCATTACAAAACTGACAGTGAAAGAGAAAACACAGAGATCTAAAATACCTGAGCTGGTTTGGCAATTCTGCCCCCTTCTATTGTTATGTGAAAAAGGAATTGACATATTTAAACTGCATGGGAAAATTCACCACACCTATGTCAGCTTAAGTCAGGAGAGGCAAATAGTTTATCTAAATACTACTTCAGTTTGACTGGCAATAGATCTCCCTTGACAGAGCTGTTCTTCCTCTTAATACAGATCTACAGAATTGTTTTGTAAGTAAAAGATATCTTCTTTTCTTTCTTCATAACTATAAAACTCACATTTTTTACAGATCTATGATGGCAAAGACAACACTGCTCACCTGCTGGGAGCATATACTGGGGCATCATTAAGAGGCCTGACACTAAGCAGCACTTCAAATCATTTATGGTTGGAATTTAACTCAGACATGGAGGGCACTGATGAAGGTTTTCAGCTTGTGTATACCAGTAAGTATTTGAGAAAACAGTGGGAATAGATTTATACTTTTAAAGGAATGAAAATTCTTCACTTGTAAGATGAAAATACAGTTAAATGACAATTATTCAAGAAAGTAACAGCAAATTACTCATCAAAATAATATATTTTCATTTTTGCACCTCAAAAAACCCAAAAGACATAGCATAATGAAACCTGGCTTTGATGTTTAATCTGGTACATAAATCACCATTGCTTTTCTAGAGAGGTATTTTTCAATTTTGGAAAGCATAAGAAAAAAACAGGACAAGTTTCAGTTAATTATTTTAGCACACACATATAGTGAAGTATGTGAGTAGTTTTAAAAATGCAACCAAAAAGCATTGCTTCATTAAGACCAGTCATAAGTAAAGGAAATTCTCCTTCTTGAGACTCATCTCTGATAGCTACTTTGCTTTTGTTTTTGAGCTTGGATTATTGTTTAGAATAATCCAGTTTGGAACCAAAATGATAAAGAAAGGTTCCTAACAAAAACCTATATATAGACTTAAACTGTGCAGATGAGGAGAGGAAAAAATGTTTCTGATCTCTGGCTTAGAGGATATGTGGAAGAAGCGATATACATCTAATTGACCAGGTGTCAGTTTCTGAAAATTGTAGCACATGACTATTGACATGTAGTGTATATGAGTTTTTTATGTATAGTTTTTTCTGTCATCACTGAATTATTATGTAGAACTAATTTTTATCAAGCAGGACAGTGTTACGAGGTAATTCTGCAATGCAGCTCTCAACATCTTTTTTGTCCTTGTGCTCAAATCATTCATTTTTCACCTGTTCAAAAATAGTTCACTTAAAAGCTTGACATGATGTTTTTAAAACTAATTCTAATTAAAAAAGCATAATTCTTGTGGTATGAAAGGAAAATATTTCAAGCTAATGAAAGAGCACGTAATTATTTTTCAGATGAAAGCTGTACAATTATATTCTGTTAGCATGTGATAGAATAGAACTGTACTCTATGATTAAAGATAGGACTTTCAGTTCTGTGGTACTATGTAAGTGTCAAGGAATTTAATTTTTCTTATTTATATAGGTGCAACCAAGCCCAGCACTTGAACCTTATCGATAACATTTCCTGTCTTTTGAGTAATTGATATTAAAGTACACTTTCCTAGCCTGAAGAATTCTTAGCCTGAATAGTGATGAATCTTCTTTTGTTGATATTGGTAGAATTGGTAGAAAAAAATTAAGTCCCGAAGAAGGTCACAGAGATGATCAGAGGCCTGGAGCACCTCTCCTATGAAGAAAGTCTGAGATTTGGGGCTGCTCAGCCTGGAAAAAAGAAGGTTCTAGGGAGACCTTATAGGACCTTGCAGTGCCTAAAGAGAGCCTACAAGAAAGATGGAAAGGGACTCTTTACAGGGACATGTGACAATAGGACAAGGGTACTGGCCTTAAACCAAAATAGGGCATATTTGAGTTGGATACAAGGAAGGGCTCAGTCTGAGCTCCGTCTGGGCGGATTCATAAGCCAGGAGAGATGGAACAGACCTCCCAGTCAGAGCTGCAGCCTTTGCTCAGAGGAGTCCCCACCATGCTGCCTTGAGGGTCAGGTTGGATGAGCACCTTTGAGCTGTGCAGATGGCAAAAAACAGCGGCCTTTTGCTGAGTCATGAGGAGTTCAAGTCTCTACTGGGCCAGTGGAAGCTTCACCCTTCAAAGAGGTGTTTTACCTGTGTGCTGTCCTGCACAAACTGCCCCACCATACTCTGCCTGAGGCACCACGCCCTCTGCCTGCTCTGGTCACATGCAGTTAGGGCAGCAAAACTGCTGCTAGTTCCCATGGTTAGGCAATGGAGTTACATGTTCACCCTCAAGAGAGAGGTGATCAGTTAAAAAGTTGACTTTGGTTCTGTGCCTGTAGAGGAGGCTGTCCAGAAATGAGGACATATCAGGAATCAAGGCAGATTTGAACTTCTTTTCACAGTGTGCTCAGAAGTTTTCTTAGAAGACAGGAAATTCTAACTGGTCAATAAGTGTCCAGACCAGCATTATCAAATGGTTCTTTCTCTGAGACTCACTTTAATGTCTTTCAGAGCTTCTGCAGCACACATCGTACTAAGAAACACTAGTTTAGGAATGAGAAAAGTTCAACTCAGTGGTTTTGGAGACTGAGACGTTCAGTCATACATGAAATGAGCTGAAGGAAGAACAAGAAAGATAGAGCATTTGACATACCTTTCTTTTTTTCTCTTTATCTGAGGAGCCTTATCCAACATTCACAATGCATTTACAAGTATTTTTCCTGTAAAATAAAATAAAGAACATTTTTTTCAATCAAGAATAGTAATGCAGCATCTGAGGAGAGATTGTGAAAGGCTGTCCAACTATTGCCCAGATGGACAGATACTGAGTGAATGATTTGTTGAAATGTAAATGAAAACCCCTTCATTTCCTTCCATATTACCTACGTATAGGAATAGCAATCTGATACAAAGGCTCTTCTATTTTCCCTACACGCATCCTAAGCCACATGAGGTTGGTAAAATTATTTGATTTTGAACAAAGCGAGGTTTCAAGTTGCTTCTCAGTTAATAACAGAAAACTTGATTTGGAATAGAAATTTTTTTTCTCCCAAATTGCAGTTTATGTTTCCCCATAAGTTGGTATACCACCATGTTGTTTTATTCTTGCTTCACATCTCTTAAGTCTCAAAAATGTCCAAGTTGTTTGGCTTGAATTCTCTATATCATCATTATCATTGATTCCTGCATGTAGTTCTTAAATTTACAAACTACTGAACTAAAAATTAGGGTAAGGAATGATGAAAATAGCAGTTTTCCTTTGGTGCCACAGGTGCTATTGTGCTGCAGTTGTTACTATGCAAAATAATGAGGATTCTGCTGTTAAGTTTTTGTTTATGAGCCTTTAAATGTCTATTCACAAGTAAGTGGACAGTTGCTTTAGCTGCCAGTTTATAATTTATCGTAACATTTTAAAACTTGTTGATAATGAATTTTATTCTGTCTTTAATTGAACTCTTAGGAAAACTGAATTTATGACACAGCTTGATCATGCTCTAAGAAAGGTGTATAGGCAGTTATCCTACTTAGACTGCTTAAAAACAGAGAAGAAATCCTAAAAATGCTATATTTAGTTTGAAACTGATTGATTTCCACTGAAAATCAGAAAATCTGAATTTCATTAATGTACTTAGCGGTTCGATTCTGTAAACACAACATTTTATTCCTCACACAGGTTTTGAGCTGTCACATTGTGAGGACCCTGGTGTGCCACAGTTTGGATATAAAATCAGTGACCAAGGTCATTTTGCTGGAAGCACTATAATTTACGGATGCAATCCTGGTTACACACTCCACGGAAGCAGCCTTCTAAAGTGTATGACTGGGGAAAGAAGGGCATGGGACTATCCTCTACCATCATGCATTGGTATTACACTCTTCTATTTTTTTATTTCTTTACTTATTTTTTTGAATGCAAGAAAGAAAAATAAATAGTGAGGATTGTTAGATCTATGTAAAATTTGATGTGTATGATCTGATAAGTGTACAGATATATTTCCACAGGCATTTATAGTTCTCCCTGCATATATCTCATCTAAGTCTATCTAAGTAGTATTGCCTTTTTTTAGATTAAAAAAAGATAGTAATTCTTAAACAATTGTGCATACTGTAAGTCCTAATACATGCAAATCTAGTTAATGCCAGCAAATGATTGACATAAAAGGTTTAATCAGAAAGGCATTGTAAAACTAGTACTTTTTACTTGTCTATAAATATCAATAATCTAGAAAAATCTTATATATTTATATGAAACAGATTAAATAAAATAAAACAAGATATTAAGAGATATAAAGTTATTTTGTAGTTTTGTCACTCCTGTTTCTTTATAATAATACTGTAACTTCATAAGTTTTGCAGCTGCCTACAGGCACAATTATTCCTATAGGAGAGTGAAAAGTAGTCAAGACTTATATATTATAGTAGCTTTCTTTTTCATCTTCAGTTAGAGGAAATTAGGATTAAGTATGTGGAGGAAGAGGTGAAATGCAGTCCTTATATGCTGTTTTACAATATTATGGCATATGATCAGTTTAATTGTGTAACCTGCTCAACAAAAGAGAAGATGTATAAATTGATTGCTCAGGTGATTGGCTGTAAGATCATTCCATAACGTTGTTTTTTATTAGCTGAATGTGGAGGACGGTTTAAAGGAGAGTCATCAGGAAGAATCTTGTCCCCTGGCTATCCTTTTCCCTATGACAACAATCTGCGTTGCATGTGGGTGATTGAAGTAGACCCAGGAAATATTGTCAGGTACTGAAAATGAATCTTAAAATTTTAACAATTTTTTGGGGCTAAAATAACCAAATCTTAACTCTAGAGCAGAGGAAAAAAAAGAGGTTTTTGGGCTTAAAGTTTAAGACGCAGATCACTGGTTTTAGCATTTTAAGTTTGGGTTGAAATTGTTGATTTTTCAATAAGCATTATCCAAAGAAGACTGAGCTTTAAAACTGGTTATAATTTCGTGAAATACTGGAGGCAGCAGAAGTCTTTAGTGAAAGACTGCATTAAAAAAACCCACAAAACAACAACACAACACAACCTACATTTTCGCAGTTCTTTTTTAGTTAATTTGTTTTGGTGGGACTGTGATATGCAATATTATTTTAGAAAACCTGAAACTCTTTTCTGAAAAGATTGTGGAGATACTTACACATTATTTGAATAGCTAAAGTGATATATTACTTTATGGTGGACAAATTAAAATAGTTTAAGGGTTTTTTCTTACAAATTCATTTTAGTATTGGGCTTTCATGCATTCAAAGATAAATGTGTGAAACAAAAAATTATCCTTTGAAGCTAAGTTTATTTGCTTTTTTCTGTGGTTTGTTTAGTTTTGTTGTTGAAGTCATGTTGTTGAGTAATATTAAAGCTGACAATAAAATTATGGTGTTCTTTCAGCCTCCAATTTCTTGCTTTTGATACTGAGGCATCCCATGACATTCTTCGAGTTTGGGATGGCCCACCTGAGAATGAGATGTTGCTCAAAGAAATTAGTGGCTCCCTTATTCCTGAAGGCATTCACAGTACACTCAACATAGTAACAATCCAGTTTGACACAGATTTTTATATCAGTAAATCTGGATTCGCCATACAGTTTTCAAGTAAGTTGATTAATTTAATTTTTAATTTATTTTATAAGATAGTTCACTCAGATAATTGTCGTGCTGAAAATTGTCACTTGAAATCAGTGACAACATTTCTGATGTTTTAAGGGAAAGAATTGGCACAGACTAAAATATTTGTTGCAAAGCTATGTTTATATCTTAAATAAACAAATAAACAAACCAACAAAATATCATGGTCTTTGCTAGTTTTGGTTTTCAAGAGCAGCTGGGGCAGTGCCAGAATGCTTAAAATTATGATTAGTGTTTTTCACAAAGGAGGTGATGTAGGCATGTTAAAATCTCCATCCTTTTCTAATCAGTAAGTTTCTGCTTTCAGAGACATCTGTGGGGAGTTTCATTTCTGTTGTGATTGTATGGGATGAAACAGAAAAGAACTCCACAGGAACAGCAATGTCCTTCTCCCTTTTGCCTTCTAGTGCTATATCATCATATTACAGGCAGCAGGATGGCAAATCTAAACAGTTTCTTAACTGGTATTAAATCCCTTTAGACATTTTTTTGCTGAAACAGAAGAAATCATTGAGCCAGGTCCATTTTGACCTTCTTTTTCCTCTGGTCAGTGAAATTTATATATATTTTTTTCAAGATTAGCAAGATCTAGTCTAATATAATTTTGTGTAGCAGTAGCAACGTTTCTAACACGGGTTGACACAGAGACTCTTAATGTTAACACTATTTACCTCATTGTGCTTCCTGTGCTTGGCAGCTGTATTAGCACTTGTTTTCCCTAACTCTCATTCTTTCTATGTGTATGACAAATACATGCGTGTGCCTACAGTAATTTGAAGGAAGAATGAATTATGTAAATGGGAGTACAAAGTGAAAGATATTTTACTTGTAGTGAAAGAGGGCTTCTGCTCCATCAGCTTAATTTTGAACCAGTGAATAAAGGTTTTAATCCCTTGGCTCCAAGATATTTTTGCCATTTTAAAGCCTTACCCCCTTCCAGAGCCTGTTTGAGAGATTCTCACATGTTTCCATTCTCAGACATGCTCTTATATTTAATGTTGAAGCCAGAGAGGGAGATAATTATGCACTGAACTTAGTTAAGCAGTCATTTAAGCTGAGTGGAAAAATACACTGATGCAGAATAAGAATGGAGTTACAAGGAAAAATGGATAGTACATGGGATTAAAGTTACAAAACAGCTACTGATGAACTTACAGTGATTTACGTGAAAAGAGGGTTTAGAAATTTATCTGAGAGGCTTTTTATTTGTTTCTCCGTGCTTTTGCAGTCTGTTGAGTTCTAATGACACTTGAAAGAATCCATGAAGTTCTCCTGTCTCAACATTTCTGTTTCTCTTTAGACTAGATTCTCAAAATCAGAGCAATCCTTCTAAAATAGTTGATGTGGTACAGTTTGGGTGTATATTCTCAGTAGAGTAACAGAGTTTGTTTTTTTATTTTTCCTCCTAAGTTAGGATTTTAAAAGTAATGTGCAATTAGCTACACAACCTGAATAACACTATTGCTCTATGGACATAATATTCCACCAACTAATACAGAAAAATATTTGAGGAGGTGGAGGAAAGAGAAGGACAATTGTTTGCAACTTTGTTTCAAGTGTTCAAATACTTTCTTTGAGTACCTAATGTTGTCTGAGTGAAACAGATGGTGTCTTCATACTCTAGCTACACTGTAATTAAAATACAGAAAGCTCACACAAGGGAGGTATCTGCTTTAACTTTGCTCTTGCCATTTCGTGAAATTGGGTAACAGTATTTAACTGGATTATCGGGCCTTTTACCTCAAGGGGAATGTTATTCAATGACAACAGATATTTTATATTCAAACCCTTTTAAGACTTTGAATGCTTTATTTTCTTCTCTTTATATTCTTATCCTTGAAACAAAAAATATGTTTCCAAACGTGGGTTAACCTTCCTATTAGTTCCTTACAGTTTTTTATTTCATTTTATCAATTGTTCTTACACAATTTCGCATCTGTCATTTAATGAGTGAAAAATTTCACCACTGATAACGTGGTATAATTTATATTTGACTCCTCTCTAAGACATCCAATATAAGCAGAAAAACAATTTTTATCTGGAGATAAAAAAGACAAGTGAGATAGCATCCTTCACCAAATTAAAGGGGAAGGTTGGATGGGAAAACCTAAAGAAGCTGAAAAAGTAGAAAGAAAATTATTATTTAATTCATATTATGCATTACGGCAGGTAATATTATAATTGTTTTTATCTAGGGCTGCCCAAAACAGTCATTTAAAAGGCATAGAAGTTGCTATTAATTTTGTTAGATTTAGAGGATCTGAAGGCAAAGGTTTTCACAAAGATTTTTCTTGCCCATTGTGTCAATTAGTCTATTTTGTTTCTTTTTGTTAGCTTGCCTTTTTTGTGGAGAAAAAAAAAATCCAAAAGGTTTTTCTATCTGAAATAGTAGAACTATTTTGATGGTTTAAACATTGATAACCTCTTTCTGTAAGAAAATAGTCACAGAATCATTGAATGGTCTGGGTTGGAAGGGACCTTAAAGACCATCTCCATTTTCCAACCCTCCAACCCCTTTGCCATGGGCAGGGACACCTTTCCCTAGAACAGGTTGCTCAGAGCTCCATCCAGCCTGGCCTTGAACACTGTCACTTGTGGGTCACCCACAACTTCTCTGGGTAGCCTGCTCACCATGCTCAGAGTAAAGAATTTCTTCCTATTATGTAATGTAAACCTGCTCTGTTTCAGTTTGACCCTTGTCCTCCCACTCCATGGCCTTGTCAAAAGTCTTTCTGTGTTTCATGCAGCCTTCCTTTACGTACTGGAAGTCCTCTACTAGGACTCCCAGTAGCCTCCTCTTTTCCAGACAAAACAATCCCAATTCTCTCAGCCTTTTCTCACAGTGGTGGTGGCTTATCCCTCTTGTCATCTTTGTGGCCTCCTCTGGGCTCACTCCAACAGGCTGAGTCCTTTCTGTGCTGGGGACCATGGAGTTGGATGCAATACTCCAGCGGAGGACTCACAAGACTAGAGTAGAGGGGCAAGAAATTATTTATTTTATGCTGAACTGAGGAATACTGGAGACTTTATTATGGTTGAAAAGGATTTTTTTTTTTTAACTTAACACAATTGTACATTACTCTGAGAGGAAGAAGTAAAAGCGATGAATTTCAGATGAAATAAGGGAACTTAGCCTGATTTTTCTTCACTACTTTTCATCAATTATCCAGGGCTAGTGAAAGTACAGCTCCTTTTATACATCTAATGTAAATAAAGAAATAAATGTCTTCACATATCATCACTAGTTAGAGCAGAATTTTAGTATAATATGTCTTTTATATGTCTTTATGTCTTTCATTTTTGTGTTGGACCTCTGCAAATGATCATGACATTATCTTTTAATTTAAACATTACAACTTTTCAGTTTATTCTTTGAGACTACAATGAAGTAACGCGATAGAAAACAGAGCACACAAATCCTGAAAATCAAAGTAGCAAAAGTTGTATAATAAACCAGAATATTTCAAAAACTTTGTATATATGTGTAAAAGGAAAATAAGAACCTCTGGTGATTCAACAGTAAGATAAAAATATGAGGATTTTGAAACATGTCTAAATGACATGTGAATAATGCAGCTATAGAACAGAAGCCAGAGGTCTATCCCTAAAGAAGTATCAAAAGTTGACAAGAGGCCAGAAGCAATATGCAAACAGGAAATACCTGTTACAGCATATTTCCTCTGGACTGTCAGACAGAGCATGAAGAGCCCAGTACGTACTGGAAAAACACCAATAAAATCAGCAGTATTTTCTTTTTTTTTAACAGTAAATTCTGCACAAAATAGAAAACTAAACCTTCAAGAAAAGTGAAGGAGAAAGAAAAGGGAACAATCCGGTATTTGCCAGAGACATGAGCTGGATTTCTCAAGATCAGACCAAAATATTAGGCGCAATGAAACATTTTCATCAGTTGACATCACTTCATGTCACTGAGATGAAAGTAGCAGCTGTGAAAAAAAGATGGAGAACTGAAAGCAGTTCAGTAAGAACACTAAAGTGTAAAACACTTGCTGATAATAATTGTACATGTGTTTAAAATAATATTTTAATCACTTTAATATGTCTGAAGTGTGTAATCTCAGATCCCACTGAAGCTAATCAGATCCTTTCCACAGATTTCAATGGCCTTCGAATCTGGTATTACAGGACAGTTTTCTCTCTGCTAACTTGAACATTTCAGGTGCCATTTATCTTCTTTGCAGGGAGGAAGGATCTGTATTCCTCTTTCATAGGCTGGCATTTCACCACTAATAGCTGCACTACTGAATAGCATTACAGAATACATTCTGCTCAGATCTCAGAGTGCAGTCACATTTCTGACTAATTAAACATCACACAGGATAGAGTATTTTTTGAGCATTATAAGGCAGTCAGTGCAGAACTAAACTGTAAATATTTTTTGAGTATTGGGAAGGGTTTGTAAATAGATGTACTAGCAGTATTTTATATCATGTGACAGCAATTTCTTATATAACAGGATATGCCTTAAAATGTTTGGATTTACTGTCAAACTGCAGCTGTTCCTCCTTATTTTAAGACTGGGTGAATAGCCCTTTGGAGTTACTTGCCTCTATGCACTATAGAAAAAGCCTAGAACATTTGAGGCAGATACCTGCTTGCATGGCTTGAATCTGACAATATTAATTTCCAGTCTAGAATTATAAAGGATCATATTGCTTACATTGATTATTATTATGATTAAATGCTTACAAGTCAGCTTTCTATATTTATGATTTATAGCCACAGTGTATTCTAAATGCTTTGTGTTAATTTTTTTTTTTTTGGTTGTTTTCATGGTTGTCTTCTTGTTTTTTGGTGGATTTTCTTTTGTTAAAAGACAGACCTAAAAGACACAGTCACATTTAGGAAGATTCTTTTGATGCTGAATACCCTCCTGTATTTTTGGGTTTTTTTTTCTTTTATTCGGTTTTCCAGTAACAAAGATCTCTACTTCTAACATATTTACCCTGAAGGTGATTTGCAAATGCATATGGGTAATTTCTCTAGTTTCTTTCTCAGAATGCTGTTTCCTACCACTGCTGGTATAGGGGTCACTTCCTAACACAACTTTTTCATTTTTGTGAAGTCACTAACATAGGATTTATTCTTCCTTGTCTCTATTTCATAGCAGAAAGAACTTTTAATCTAAAATATTTTTACACTCTGGTTTGCTGTTTTCTTTCAACTTTGAGTGGAACTCTTTTGGATTTAGAGATTTCAGGAGGACTACTTTCCTATCAGAAATATCTGTAGATGTCCACACTTGTAAATTAAACTCAGTGGTTTTGTTTTAGGTTTACAGGGAGTGGTTTTGGTGTATGTTTTCTTGTTTGGTTTGATAGTACCATCAGATAAAGACTTAAGAAAAAGCTTGATGTTCCTCTCTTCTCCCCATTTCCCTCCACCCACCCCCCCCAAAAAATTTTAATAAGACTACACCATGTTAAAGTGTAAACAAGAATTTTAAAACAAGTTGAGTTGATGTCTGGGACGGAGTCAAGCTGGTGAGGAAACTTGTTCTGACTGTGAGTGTGGGGTGTGTAGCTGTGAAGGAGCCTTGGCCCAGGCTTTGGTTGTCGAAGTGTGACTGCCAGGATTGGGCCAGGACAGCTGGTTGGGGAAGTTTCCTTAACACAGAGACCTGCCTATACAACATAGAAAAAAAACCTGGTCATGCAATGTGCTAAACTTCCTTGAAGGGATGTATTGTCCATTCATTGAAGGGATGTGTGATTTATTCTTAATATTTCCCATTTTATTCTTCAAACAATAACTGACAAACTTAGAATCCATGAAGCCATGCAAAATCAACAAATGGAGCCTGTGGTTAGAATTTACTTAAGAATTACAATGACTATGCTGCTAAATCTCTGTTAGATCTACAGCAGAAAGGAAAGTTAAAAATAGATTAAAGAAATGCTATCAGCAGTGCTTCTGTTGGTAGAAGACAATGAAAACACTGTAGATAATTCATTCTTTCTTTTTCAGGAAAAGTTGTATAGAATGTGGGATTTGAGCCAGCAAATAGCAGGCTGACCTGTTTCTCAAACAGCATTAGAGTTTCAGGGAGACTGCAGTGTCCACACGGGTAAAGGCATTATGTGGGTTCTGAGACAGCTTGAATTTTGAAGGTGCAGTCAGTCGGGATTGGTTCAGGGGGATGCGAGTTTGAAAGACCAGCAATACTAGAAAGGCTTTATTTAAGGTGATAGGAGTTTGGAAGAATATGTTGGTTTAAATAAGTTTATAATAATATGTTTGACATGATGTGTGTTATGAAGAGCTTGAAATTTGGAAGGCTTGAAGCTGCTGACCTGACTGTGGGCTCTGGGGGTGGGGTGGAAGGGGGTGGGGGGGAAGGTTTCATTTTTTCCTTAATTCTCCAGGTTTGGGGTTCAGATTCTTTAATTATATTTGACTTGGCATGCATTAGAACATCAAATTTAGAAATCACTGTTAACGCCAAGGGTTCTCCAGGACATTTATTATATTGTTTCCAGCATTAGTGGAGTCTATTTTAACCTTGTCCCACCTTTAATGCTATGTTTCCAGGTATCTTTCCCACATGAAAATAAAAGTGTCCTTTTTGAACATTTCAGTCATCTGTTAAATTGCCTGGGATTATGAACTATCAGAAACTTTCTGACCCTGGCAGTAATTAACTGCTTTTGAAGCAGGAATAATCAATTCAGAATATTTAATTATCTGATTTATGGATTAAATATACTTTTGTGCATTATTATTAAAATGATGTATTAAGATATTTTTATACCCCAGATAAAGGACACCTGTGGATAGATCTGTGTTTACGTCTTTTCTGGGTATGATTGAATGCTGGTTAAATGGTTTCTTTGGCTCTGTAGAAGCATTTGCACAGTATTGTACAGCTCATAAAGAGATGATTTAGGATATTCCCTCACCTCCACTGCTCAAAACATATGAATCTGTTTATATGAATGGTTTTAGGAAAAATTCAAACAAGTTGTGAGGGGAAGGGAACTGAATTTCTTGCACAGCTTTGCTGCCAAGATTCTAAACAAGATTCTGCCCCACTTCATTCAAGTCACCTAGCAGGAGCTGTGTAAGACAAACAACTTTCCAGAGTAAATATTTCTGCCTGTGCAATGGCACTTGTTTTCTGGAGAATTGGTGATCTCATATTCCAACTCTAAATTAGAGAATATGGTTATGTGGCTGTATGAGATATTAAGTCTCATTTGGGGGTCCTTTGGTAACTTCTGTGTTAGCACATCACACAGAAGAACTACGAGGAGCTGATACATAGATTGAAACAGCTGGTCCTGAACCACTGCTGCCAACACTGTTCAGAGATATTCTTAGTTCAGAGTCATTCTACCATAGTTCAGTTGTGTATCTTCAAATTTAGCTTCATCCAAATGCAAACATTTCAACTGCTCCAAAACCATGCCCCATTGCAAACCAAAACACAATCTGGAGTTTTATTTTACAAACATACTCAGCTCAGAAATGTGTGATAACTATGTTGAAACACTTTGTGTCACTCTGACCATGTAGAGAGACGTACAAGCTCTGTGTATCTAATATGTTCACTATCTCTCACCTGCTGAACAGTTTGAACATAAGCTGCATTCATCCCCATCCTGGAAGTTTCAATCAAGAATTGTGTCTTAATTTTTTATCTAGCCCAAATGGTTTGACTGATAGCAGTGTGATTACTCTCAACTGGCAGTGCCAAGAGAAAAAATAAAATAGGTTTCCTCATTTCTATATCTTCATTAGGGGAAAAAAAAAAACCTCTCAGATGATAACTCACAGGTTTGTGCTACATGCAGAGTTGCTCTTGGATCTGTTATGCTGCATATATTAGGAAACAGACACATCTGAGGTTTATCTATTTCCCATAAAAAATGTTTTTAATAAGAATTTAATGGATTACATTCGCAAATCACAGTTTGCTAGTTATTCAAGACAATATTTTCTAAACTCTGAGCTTCCAATTAGTGTAATAGAATAAAAAGTGAGGTATTATTTTCTTACTTTATCAACTATAATGCATCACAAAGAATTTCAGTGCTTATACATGAACTTATGGGGAATTGTGATAGCCTGCTCTGTTAATTTTGCAGAAAGCTTTTGAGATTCCATTGCACGTAAACTATCAAAGACATCAGGAACTTTATAATTCCCAGAATTTTTGCTTACTGCACAAATTTTCATGGGGAATGATGAAGGCAGTGATTGAGGTGCCAGCATACATAACAGGAAAAAAACCTGAAAGCCAACACTTCTTGTACTAGAATATACAGTTCATAAATAGTATTGACACCTAAAAAGGAGAAAAAAATAAGCTGAAGGTAGGTAATGAAAATAAATATTAAAAAAATAAACAGATTAAAGAGGTAGAGTTGAGAATACTGGGCAGAACACACAGATAACCTCTCAGAAATAAAAAAAAACCCCTCAAACACACAGCTTTTAACAGTAGTAATGATGGGCCAGTCAGGCACATGCAAAAAACCCTTATGACTACAGCAGACATGACAGAAAGCTGTGATTAAGAAATTCAGTTTGAATATATGTGTAATATATGTTAACCATCCAGAGATGCATGAATTCTATAATTACATACAGTGCTGAGATATTCTTTCTCCAGTCTCCTTCTTACATAACTATTTTTTAAATTTTCCCTAAAAAAAAAAAAGATATTTATGTGTTTGAGGATTCTTATTCTGACAAATTTATTTATTTTAAAAAAAAATTCCACCTCCTTTTGAGGTAAATATTTGGCAACAAGCAAGTAAAAATAGAATTTACCAACAGATTTAAAATAGAGATTACACATTTAATATAAATTATTAATACAACATTTCTGTCTCATTGGGAAAAAAATCATATGTTTCCTTCTGTTCCAGTGCATGAGAATGTTAAGTGCTGAGCTTAAGTAAAAGTTTCTCCCTTGTGATACTGATTGTAGAGGGAACCTGGGGAACAAGCTTATTAATAAAACACCTGACTTCTGGCACGGCCCAGATTAAGTTCAATTAATCCCACTCCTAATTAAGCAAGTTGGATTTAGACATGTGCTTACAAAGCAAGATATGTATTTTTTAGAAATACTATGAAGGAATAATTTATTTATGTTTTAATCTCACTGTAGTTGGGGAATTCTGGATACCTTCTCCTGGTTTATTCTCTTTAAAATGAATTAGGTAAAAAAGAATATTAAGGAAACAGTAATTTTTAGGAAGTCTGTAATGCTCACTTATTTCCACCACAAAGTATGATGACATGTAATAAAAACAAATAAACAAACAAACACGCATCTATATATACATCTATATATATGAAATTCTACCATAATTTATATACATAAGCCTTTACCACCATTTAAAATTACCATCAAAGTAAAATAACAGCTGAAATTTGGTTTCTAAATCTGTCAGTTCTAGTTGCTGACAACTCTGTGGAGGTATGTGTGTATGTTGAAATGGAGGTGAAAGACACAAAACAAAAAAGGTGCTTCAAAACCTTGTATATATATTTGAATTGTCCAGTATGCATACCTATAGGTAGGCATATAATATAGGCTATTATCTATTTTGACCCTACCACATCTCCCAAGGCTGTGTGAAAAATGGTATTAAGTGCTTCAAGTCAGTAGCTTTGTAGCTTTACAGTGTGCTTTCACTAAGAACTTGTCACTGTTTTATTATCCTGATGATAACATTGAGGATAATGCCATGCTAGTACGTAGATAAATAAATCACATAGTAGCAATATTATGCTGGTTTTTTTCTCCCTTCCTTTAAGAAGCACTTTACAGAAAAGATAGAAGCAAAATTTCCCACAGATTTTAGGCAAATATAACCAAATAAATGATTACTTATTTATGATAAAGCAAAGCATATTCAGTACTTTTAATAACATACTGCATTCTTTCCCTTTCTGACATCCTGTTCATTCAGAAGAAATTAGTGTATTTTTTATCAGCCTGTTGAGAAGCTCACCTGGTCTGTCCAACCAGTTCATAAATCCTTCAGTCGGATTTCATACTTTTAATAGAGCCTTGGAAAATTCTGAACAAACTGAAAAGAAAAGAGAATTAGACTTCTATAAATCATCTGCTTATAAGTCTAAAACCCAGACAATGACATTGTGGGAGCAGAAGAGCTCTCTTTTGTATTTTAGTGTTGTAATGCAAAAACCAATCTGAAAGCAGTGGTTTTATTTTGAAATTATATCTGTGTGAATTTGCAAAGTTTAAAAAGATTAGTGGAATAGTTTAAGTTAGAAAGTACCTCTGGAAACCTCTATTCCAGTTGCCCGATCACAAAACAGTTGAACAGATAACAACCCCTCTGTAAAAAAAAAAAAAAAAAGGAAATGTTTGACCATATTTGAAGTAAAACAGTGGAATTTTGCTTGTTGCATCTTCTGATTGCTATATTGTGCTTTTGCAGCACACGTGCTTCCTGGAAGACCTTTTGTCTTCTCTACTCCTTTTCTGTAAAGCTGCTTTCTGGTAAATTGTTTCTTGGGATTCATTTGTCCTGGATGCATTTCCTTTTTAGAACCTCATGAAGTTTCTCTCAGACTTTTTCTCCAGCCCACTGAGACCTCCCTAAATAGCATTCCTGCACTAGAGCATATCAACTGATCATCCAGTGTCTGTAAACTTGCCAAAAGCTCACTTTGTCTCATTGTCCCCATCTTTAATGAATATTGAAGTCAACAACCACCCCTGAGGGACACTGCTGCTAATCAGCTCCTGCCTGGGTTTTGGATCATGGACACTCTTTGAACCTGGCACACCAACCTGTTTCCCATCCATTTCATACTCCACTTATCCAATCCATGCTTCATCAATTTGGCTACAAAGCCAAAAGACCAGGAGGTGGGTTGAGCAAGCGTGCAAGCATGCAAGATGACTACTATGCAGGGCAAATAAGGGTAAGGTTATAAGTTTGGCACACACATCTCATATTATAAAATTAATTTGCATAAATATAACTAAGTGATTAAAAACCCAAACAGATTGCATCACAAATTCCTATGTGGCCTGTTAATGTCTTTTTCAGCCATTTCCAATTTTTTTGCAGAATGATGCAATCTAGTAAGAGCAATATGATGTACAGACAATAACAAGTTTCATACCAACATCTTTCTCTCTTTGGCCCTTCAAGATTGATTGGAAACTCTGAGTAGAAATCAGCCCCCATTCTTCTGGAATTGTACATTTTAGATAAAGCAGGGAACTGTTTTTCTTGTTGATGGCAAAATTCAAGGCAGATAACATCAAAGTGGGCAGAAGACAGTTTCTCTCCAATATGGACTGCTCTGACTGGGCAACACCAATCAAAAGTTGCAGTGCATCCTGTGCTCTCAGCAGGGAGGGATGCACACTAATATATGACTGGGTTTACTACTTGCTCAGTCTAAGTTTACCTTAAGGATTTTTTCTTTTAGTTCTGACCTGCATTAAGAACTTTTTGAACCTTTTGATGAAATTTTATTCAAGTGTAATCTAGCTATTATCTTACTGTCTTGCATGCAGCATTTGCAAGAGCTGCAAGTACAGTGCAGTGAATTTAATAATTTCATATTTTAGTGAAATTTCTTTTCTAAATTGAAAACCAGCAGCATATTTAAACATACAAACAGGAATCATGGAGTCTAAAGAAGAAGTTTTAAAAATTGTATGACAATATATACAAATAATTACCTTTCATTTATTATGAAACATTTAAAAGAAATATGTATGTACTTTTTTGAGGACTAAGAAGGAATTTTTTCCTTACTTCTGTTCATACTTGTGTTTTGTGGTGAGGATTTATTTGTGGGGATATTCTTCTGGACTAAGAAGGAAAAATTTTCCCTTCCTTGTGTTCACACTTGATTTCTTGGTGAGGATTTATTTGTGGGGATATTTTTCCCTATATTCAGTACTTCCTATGTATAAAAAAACCCATAAAACCCCCAATAACTGTATAGAACCAATTATATTTTTTATTAAGTACGTCTTGGAAAAGAAGGTACTTGGAGGGTTGAGGATTTTTTTAGAGAAATAAACTGTTTAGACCAAAATTTGCTCTTCAAAAACATTGTAAATACAAAACCCAGGCACATTTTGGATGAATAGATTTCTGTCTGCTGGTATTACCTTCCCAGAAAGAGTGCATCTGAATTAAATCTCAGTACTGCCACTTTGTGTTTGTGTTACACAGATTGCTGAGCTCAGTGGGACTAGTTCCACAGGCAAGTCTGACATTTGGTATTTATTTGTAATACATATAACATGTTTCAGTTCTATAATGTCAGTAGGAAATAATATTTAATTAAATAAATATTGATGTACTTAAGTTTTGCTTAAGCTTACATATTTTAGTGCATAATATATTTATTATGTTGATCATGAGGAATATATCTTTATTTTTTATATATTTTTGTAGTCACCGTGACTGTATTTTATCTTAATAATAATCCATATTATGCCTTATATTTGGCTGTACATTCTCTCAGACTAAATCCATGTGTATTTTTTGTAGTCATTTGTTATTACTACAAAAGTCTAGTGTTGTGGATAGGTCCTGTGCAAGGGTATAGACATGAGTGACCAATGAAATTCACTTCCAAGGTCAAGGCTAAATGTTACACCATAGATATATTTATGAACTATAGAATTGTGGAGAATTGAAGATGTGTGCAAGCATACCTTAATAGGAAAATCTGAATACTTTAATCTGCTCCCATTTTTATTCATATTAAAAATTGCTCTAAGTGAAAAGTGCTAAATGTTCAGGGTAATAGAAAATCTCCTCCTTTCCTTTTTATATACTGCAGTGCTTCACAAAATTTAAAAAAAAAAAGAAAAATTAGGCACTTTTAATAACTAAAAAGGTAGCAAAAATTAATAGTATAAAAGCAGCAGATTGTTGGATGGTTTCTCAAAAATTTCGAGTGATTAAGAAAATTTTGAATTTGCAGAGCTTCCTGATTAGAAAAGTGTAACAAAATGGAAATAAAATTGGTTGAAAAGATGGGGTTTTTTCAAAAATTTATTAATATTTTTTTGCTTTGCTGCTAGGTTCTGTAGCCACTGCCTGTCGTGATCCTGGTGTCCCCATGAATGGAACTAGAAACGGTGATGGAAGAGAACCTGGAGACACTGTCATTTTTCAGTGTGACCCTGGCTATGAACTTCAAGGAGATGAGAGAATAACCTGCATTCAGGTAGAAAACCGGTACTTCTGGCAGCCAAACCCACCAGTCTGTATAGGTATGCAGAAAAGAAATTAAATAATGCTTTCCTAAAAATAGAAATCTTTATGTAATGAATCACACTGTTCTAGGATTTTGTTTAAAGAAAATACATGTACTGTACATCTTAAAGATTATTTTACATCAACCTCTGATAGTCATAACCAAAACCTTTCCTCTGTAATTGTTAGTGTTATAGTTCTCATCCTCTTCCTCTCAGGGGCTTCTCATTAACAATTTGATGATCTGGGACAGAGAAAGGAAATAAGTCAGTGTCAATGACTATTATCCTTGGTAGTTATTCTTGGACAAACATTGTAGGGAGGAACTTGCCAGAGATTACAGCTGCGAGGAGCACCATACAGCTTTCAAGCACTCTCTTTCCTTTGATAAACTTGACTGTAGCTGTTACAAATAAAATCTGCATTCCGTTTGCATATTCTCTGCATACACACCTTCTACCCTGTTCATGCATATCTGCAGACAGGTGTTTGCAAACACTGCAGTGCTGACTTGCTGTCTTGGCTATTCTACTTAATGTGTTAAAATATTATTTTCTCTGTCCTTACTCTCCTTACTGTCCCTTCCTGTGTAGTGTGAGTTTATGGGCTTGAAGACGAGAACTGTCTAGACTATTTTCTGGATGACTGCAGTAAAGAAATATTTTATTACTCATTTCTTACAATTCTTATATGCAAAAATTTGCATTTTATAGTAATATTAACTGAACATCTGTAGATATCTAAGTGAAAAAGTAAAAGGAATTCGATGGCTCTGGGCCCTAAAGTTAAAATATTCTTCTATCATGCTGGCTGTATTTGATATTGCTGTTTTTAAAATTTATGTCAACTGAAAAATAATTACCCTATTATAAAGCAGTACTAGCAGTTTTAATCGCTATCAATTATGAATTGATGATATTACAATATAGATTAAATGTAGGTGTAGGTGCTCAACTGACATTCTGTCCATAGCACCTATTAAATATGCATACACTTGATTTTTAGCTGCATGCTTCCATTTATCTAATACTGGTAAGTTCCACACTTCATGCAAAATATGCAGAGTAGCAAGAATGCTTATTATGATGATTTATTTGTCCAAATATCAAGCATGAAGTTATCCTCTATCGATTTCCTATAATGATACATTCTTGGGGAATATGAACTGTTAATAGACTAGAGTGTGCAAACCTTGCCTTGGAGCAAACCTTGCCTTGGAGCTAAGTGATTTCAAAATTGTGTGTTGTAGTTCAGTACACCCTGAAGTTCATTGATTTTTTTTTTTCATAACTTGTAATATATTCATTAATGTTGCTTCCATCCCTGTAAATACAAACTGTGCAATACTTACCCTACATGTAATTTCAACATCATCATTGTTTATCAAAGTTTTAGACAAAAATTTTGATGAAAGGATAAGAGGCAGGAATAATTCCTAAGGTGTATAATTGTACCATGTTCTAGATCTAGTTTATCAGCTCTTTACATGCCAAAGTGTCTTTTTGAACTTCCTAATTATTAATGCTCAAAACTTTTTAAATGTACTTTTTAATTATTCTTACCTGTGGGAGTGCCTTATTTTTTTAATTTCTTTAGTCTTGCCTGGCAAAATTTTAAGAACACCTTCATTTCAAAAGTAATAGCAATGGGAAAATAACAAAGAATTAAATAATGATTCATGTATTTGAATGAAAGATAGTAATTAGAAATTCTACTATATAAAAGGTATTCTGAGAAACTATAAATTTGAGAATGTTTCTGCCAAAAGATAGTCCTTTGGCTTATGCCTGTGCTGCACAAAAATAGCTACATGTTTTCCGTTCCAAAGATTTTCTGGATCCAATCTTGCTTAGACACCAGAATCTTAAGTGATTGTATTTGCTTAGTTTTCTCAGGGATGACATTAAAAATTCTGGCATACAAAAAGAAATTTTAGGATTCAGGTTAACTATACTTTTGGGAGAAGTATAGACTGTATCCCAGAGGTTTCAGACTTTCTTCAGAAATTCATAGGTCAATTTTTTTTTTTTATTTCTCTTTTACTTTTCCCCTGTGGCTTGGTTTTGCTTGTTTCTACTATTTTGTTTCAGGCAAAGTCTTGTTTTTCATATTTATATCTACAAAAAAGGTTTTATTTTAAACAGTTAATTCCAGTGGTGCTTTCCACAAAATGACCTATATGAAACTAATATAAAGTAAAATTTCAGAAAATTTTTCATATTTCTTTATGATTAATTAAATTAATGTTCAGTCTAGATATATGGAAGACATTTTTTACAGTTAGCGTGGTGAAGCACTGAAGCAGGTTTTCCAGAGAGGTATGTTTATCCCATCCCTGGAAACATTCTAGGTCAGATCAGACAGGGTTCTGAGAAACTTTATCTATTTGAAGATGTCCCTGGTCATCACAGAGGAGTTGAGCTAGATGATTAAAATTTTAAGTTCCATTCAAACTCAAATCATTCTATGATTCTTTATTTAATACTTCTTAAAAAAAAAGGAAATAAATAAATAATGAAACCATATATTCTGTTTCTTTTTTTAAGAAGTAATTCAATGAACAAATAAAATAAATAAAAGCCAGAAAACTATGAAATAAGATATTGTTGCTTCCTAGATAAATTAAATAGGTTTTAAATAAAAACCACCCCAACCTGTACTTCCTTACATAGAAAAAAATGAATGCTGAGATCAGCAGAGACAGTAAAGCTCAGTGCTTGCTTACCACTGTGTCTACACAGAGGTTTATAATGAAAGGCTCACATAACCTACATCTAGTTTTTACTGCATAACACATCAAAAATATATATATTTTTCATAGTGTTTTGACATTTGCCTTTCTTTCTATATAGGCTATTATATTTGTTCAGTCTTACCTCTTATGGCTAATACTGTAAAAGGTGTTCTTTAAACTTTGTTTTCAGAGCTGGTCTGTCCTCAGTTAAAAGCAAGGTTATGGAAATAATAACTTTCTACACATTAAACTCAGAAAATTATGGAATCTGAAACACATAAGAATTTAATTAAAACACACAAAGAAGGAAAGTCTATGAATAAGTTTAGAGAAGATAGTAAACTGGAATCATTTAATAACATTTTTCATTAGATCATGTTAACATTCTCAACTTACTATCTTATGAACTGAAAATTATTCTGAAACCATCCTACCTGAAGAAAATTCTATCTGGGAGATATTTTGCAAAGTTGAAGACTATGTTTTTTATTATTTTTTACTGCTGTTAATGGCATATCTTGAAATAAAATATACCGTGGCTTCCTGTCTAGCTTAGTGTACTTTCCATTTATTTCCTTTTTGGTATCAACAGACCTTGGGAAGGATTAAAAGGAAAGATTGTTAACAGCAAAGGTAACTGCTAATGTGTATAAATAAAGAATAAGAATGTAAGAAAGAAGATACTAATATGAAAATATTCTATCAATGAAATAATAGGAAACTAAATTAAATCAAGACCTCAGGAAAGAATCGTGAATGCAGACGTTGGTAGAATTTAGTCTGGAACAAGGATATAGCATTTAACTTCCTTGTATCATTTGCCAGTTCAGAGTACTTTAGAAATATCAGACTCATAGAGTTTAGTGATCATTTCAGTGAAGCCTGGTTAGAGGGAATAACCTAAATATCCTCTTCAGTATTTTTCACATTTTCATTCCTAGGATTTTCACATTTATGTTGCAGGAAGTGCAACCTAAACCATTAAAGTACCTGAAAAAAAGGAATGTACAGGGTTATACTGAAGAACATTAGTTCCAGCTGATGAGCAGCTTTTACATTCCATACAACCTCACAGTTCCTTTTTTACATGAGCTTTTACTTCAAGAAGATTACAGAAAGTTACAATGAACTCTTCTACAATGAATAGATGTGTATTGTTTTGTAATAATTTAATATTACTAATTTGGAAATTGTGACAAAGGAACATTCAATGGCAGAGGCTTTTAATTAGAAACAATACGAATTTTAATTTTTTGAAGATAGAAAAATTGCAATTATTATTTGTATTGTAAAACTAAGTAAATGTTTCACACCAAATGAAATTTCTCCTGTCGGTTCCCTTGTAGCTAATGGAATTTTATTTATCAACTGAAAACATCTGGGAAAATGTTATGGTGATAAAAATTATATTTGGTGGTTGTCAAAAAATGCAAAACAAATTGTGCTAGGTCTGGAATATATATTTAATGTATTTGCTAGTACTATTAATATGTGACATTATTGTGTTCCTAAAGCCAGGCCTTGTTTACACTTCTAACTGTTTTTACAGAAAATGATAATTTTATGATTCATTGCCAATTTTAATACCAAAATTTAAATGAAGATTTTAATTTTTGGTGTTTTGTTTTTTTTTAGTTAATTTTGCTATTCGTTACTCCCTTTTAATATAAATAGATATGTAAAATGTAGAAAAACTACATTCATATGTTCTGTGACTGTGGATTTGTTAATCCAACTAAGTAGTCTACTTGGTTTACTTGCATCCATAAATGACCTGTGATTTAATTTCTAGACTCATAGATTCTCAGAGTGATTTGGGTTGGATCATCTAATTTCCACCGTCCTGCCATGTCAGGGACACCTTCCATTAGACCAAATTACTCAAAGCCCCATCCAGCCTGACCTTGAACAGTTCCAGGGACAGGCATCAAAAAATTGCATGGACAACATGTTCCAAGTCTCACCACACCCTCAGTAAAGACTTTATTCCTAAAACCTGATCTAAACCTACCTTTAAGTTTAAAACATTTCCCCCTTGTCCTATTACTGAATGACCTTGTGAAAAATCCTCCTCCAGCTCTCTTGCAGGCCCTCTTTAGGCACTGAAAAGCACCATGAAAACCCCATTCTCCTGGAGCCTTCTCTTCTCCAGGCAGAGCAATCCCAACTCTCTCAGACTGTTTTCATAGGAGAGGTGTTCCATCTCCCTGATCATCCCTCCTCTGGACTCTCTCCAAAGGGTTGGTGTCTTTCTTGTGTTGGATGCCCCAGAGCTGGATGAATGATTTCTCATGATGTTAGGAAATATTCTGTGTATTTCCCTGCAGGTTGAATTATAGCTGTACATATCTTTATCTGTACAAATCATCTTGAGTGCAATCACACAGCACTTACAGAACAACCAGAGGATCAGGCCCAGACAACATTGGTTTATGAAAGGCAATTTCTACATGAACAACCTGATCTCCTTGTAGGACAAGGACACCTGCTCAGGGGATGTAAACGATCTAGAGTTTAATAAAGTGTTTGACACTATTTCCCACATCATTCTCATGGAGAAACTGACTGTTCATTGCCTGGACAGATGAACTCCTCACTGGGTAGCTACTGACTAGATGGCTAGGCCCAGAAAGTCAGGGTGAAGAGTTACATCCAGTTGGTGGCCAGTCACTAGAGGTGGGCTCAGCACTGGGGCCAGTCCTGTTTAGTGTCTTTATTGACGACCTGGATGAGGTGATTGATTGCACTCTCAGTTTTCAGGTGTCACTAAGTTGTGCTGGAGTATTGATCTGTTGGAGGTAGAAAGCCTCTGCAGAGGGATCTGGAGAGGCTGGATCAATTGGCCAAGGCCACTGCTACAAGGTTCAGTAAGGTGAAGTGATGAGTCCTGCACTACACCCTATAGCACTCCAGGCTTGAGGGACAAGTGGCTGGAAAGCAGCCCAGTGGAAAAGGACCTGGGGGCATTGGTTGACCAAACATGAGCCAGTGTGTGCCCAGAGGCCGAGGATTCCAGTGGCATCCTGGCTTGTACCAGCAAGGTATGGCCAGCATGACCAGGGCAGCAATCATCCCCCTGCACTCAGCACTGGTGAGGACACACTTCGAATCCTCTGTTAAATTCTGGGCCCCTCACTGTAGGAAAGACATGGAGGTAATAGAGTGAGTCCAGAGAAGGGCAACAAAGCTGGGGAAGGGTCCAGATAACAGCATTATGAAGATCATCTGAGGAAGCTGACATTCTGTAGCCTAGAGGAAAGAAGGCTCAGGGAAGACATTCTTGCTCTTTACAACTACCTGAAAGGTTGTTTTGAGAGTGGTGTTCACTTCTTCACCCAAGCAACAAATGACAGGATGAGAGGAAATGGCCTCAAGTTGCACCATGGGAGGTTTAGATTGGATATAAGGACAGATTTCTTCACCACCAGTAGGGTTACGAAGCATTGGAACAGGCTGACTAGGGAAATGGCTTAGCCCCTGTCCCTGGAGATATTTAAAACACATGTAGATGTGACACTTAGGGACACAGTTTGGTGGTGGACTTAGCAGTGTTAGGTTTATGGTTGGAATCAATGACTTATATGATTCTGTAAGAGATTTAAGTAACTTTAGAGCTCACAGAATATCTGTTACAGAAGACCTGAGTAATCAATGACTTTCTTAAGCCCAGATGATCACTTAGCAGAATTAAAACTTCTAAAATTATAAGTCTTTATAGATCTTATCTGGAATCTTTTTAATAACATTATAAGGAGTCCTTTCAAAAAAGATCTTTGGAAAACCTGATGATTTTCTTCTTGCTGCATGAAGTCTCAGATAATGAATGCTGAAGAACAAAATTTCAATATACATTTCTTCTTTTTTACTATTTATTTTTCTGGACTGAAACCCACAACATTTGGGAAGGTCAAAATCACATAGAAAAATGTGGTTATTTTATTCTGATTTTGCTTGAAGCTACTTTATTTATCTCCGAGTTTGAAAACTGCAATTACTTGAATATTTTTCAATTTAATTATGTATCATATCCATCTTGATCTGAACTACTAATCACTGTTACCTGGTGAAAAGGCAGATAATTGCATTATCAATGTAAGTATCATGTTTCATAGCCTAAGGAGGTTCTCTTAGAATGTCTTTAACAAGAAGTAGAAAGAGGAAAGCTTACCCAGTCAAGTCTCTTTATGTGTGTAGCCAGAACATTTTTCAAGTTCACAGTATATTCAGAAAAGCCTTGAAATTATGTTATGCAAGCAAAAGGACACAGATTTCAAAACCAAGTGTTTCACATAGTAATATTAGCATTTGTCTAAGGCAAAATGTGAATATATTTTGTGTTTGTTTCTATTAAAGCTTTGTAAATACCTCACTTGTTTAACTTTTGGAGGACACTAAATGTCAGTGAACAGATTGCTGCTACTTGCTTCTTTGTCTCTTACCTTCTTTCCTCAAGTTCAATCTATTTTTATTCACAGCTCCCTGTGGAGGAAACCTGACTGGCTCATCAGGTTTTATACTTTCACCAAACTTCCCTCATCCTTATCCCCACAGCAGAGATTGTGACTGGACTATCAATGTTAATAGTGATTATGTTATATCGTTAGCATTTATCAGGTAAGCTGCTCCTCATAATTTTTAAAGTCATGTTTATAACTTTATCATTGGCTTTATTATTAAAACTTTGTTATTGTGTGGATCTCTGTAGGGTAATATATGTATACTTAATATGACTATCAAAGGGATTAGTAATTGTTATCTTTGTTAAAAGTTGCAATAAATACGTCAGAATCATCAATACACGTACAGGTGGATCTTGGACACTCATTCCTGTTTCCTTAAAAGCATTCTGTTTACACTGGTTAATGTTGAGGGAGATGGTGCTCAATTTAACTAAGATTCAGTTCCTGAGAAGGCAGCATGGAGTGACTCACTGAAGTCTGCAAACCAGGATGGTCTTTAATGATGAAAACTATCATCACTAAAGAAACTCATCGATTTGTATGTGCCACCTGGTATTTAGGCAAAATTTCAAAAATATGGTTGTAAAATTTAGTTTTATTAGTCCATATAATTTCAGGATACTCAAGATACTTCCTGATGTTCTGGCTATTAAATGGAATAGTTCTAGAGTTTTCTTTCATCACAACACAAGACTAAATTGCACTTAATAAAATTCACAAAAGAACTTTTGCTGCCTGTACTGTATATGTAACACATGATGTAAATTAATATATCTGTTATGTGTGAAAATGATGCATCACAACTAGGAAATATGTCACAGAAAAAGTAAAAATGGTACTTGTGATGTCCCATCAAATTTAAGTTCTTTTGCTGGGTGTTTTATGATAGTATCTATATTGTTCTGACCAGGTGTAATGTGATGACTTCTTTAGAGAGGCACATCATATAGTTGTCTGTTATTGGTGCTCAAGAACAGACGTAGTACGTGTTTTTGTGAATTCATCCTGAGGAAATTAATCATATAATTATATTTACAAAATTAACAGTATAATTATTTTGTTGGTGATTTCTGAATGTTATAAGTTGGTAAGGAAACTTTCTATTGTGTGCTAACGCTTCTGTTGATTTGGTTTAATATCATGAGCTCAATATATTTAAGAATATTCTGCTTTTTTGCATTCTGCATTTAGATACAGGATCATTCATTAAAAAAAAAATTGCAGTGTGACTCCAGATACTACGAACAATTTATAGATCCCAAATACTGCCAAGTTAAAATAATCTCAAAATATGGTCAGTTGCTATGAATTTTTGATAGAAACTCAGAATCTTAGTCTTGGCCAAAGTAGATAGCATCTTTACTGAGAATTACTCTATTTATGACACAGAGACTGATCTAGAGTGAGAAACACTGAATACTCCACTGAGCACTTTTAAATAGTCTTGAATGGAACTTACTCCAGCTAATCCTTTTAAACTCAAGATGAACTATAGCACTTAAATAATCAAAACTGTTGACTTTTTACTTTTGCATTTCTTTTCTAAGGAAATATTTTTGAAATAATCCAAAAGGTAAAAAAGAAGCTCTATCAGGTCTTCAGGCATTGAAGACCTGCTAGAGCTCCTTTTTTAACTTTTGGATTATTTCAAAATATTTTAGTCAGGGGCTACTGTCAAGTAGAGACATAATAGTTTAGATTTTCATTCTTTTACTAACTCCCTTTTTAGAAAACTTTCTTTTTGTATGGGGACAATCTTACAAGTGGAATTGGTTAACTCCCTGCCCTTAACTAAAATTAAGTTTGCATTTAACTAAGTTAGTTAACAAACTATAATTTAGTTCAGAAGAAAATGTGAGGTTTCAATACTGCATGTTTTTATTTAAACTGATCCTGTTTATGATCAATGCTTCTTGCTCTCAGAGATATGTGAAGATCATCATCTGGCTGTCTGAAAGTGTTTAGTCTGGCTGGAAGATGAGTGCGTTATATCATAAAGCATTTCTGCCAAGGTTTCCAATAGGTCTAGGTTGTTTATTTTTCTAACCTTTAGAAATATGTTATTAATGTTCTTCTCTATTTAAAAATCTTTCTTTTTTTTCTGGCTAGCATGAAATTATTGTTTCTAAGGTGTGACCAAAAGATACGGTATTTTTGTGTTTGCTAGTAAAACACTTCTACAAACCATTTTTTTTCTGACAGTGGAGGGATTTTTTTTCCTTTTATTAAAACAGTGATAGTAAATTTCAAATTTAAGCTGATAAGAGTAAAACTGTTAGGCAAAGCATATTCCATGTGACATTTCTCTTTTTTATTCTCTAGCTTCAGTATAGAACCAAATTATGATTTCCTTTATATATATGATGGGCCAGACAATAATAGCCCACTGATTGGGAGCTTTCAAGATAGCAAACTTCCAGAGAGGATAGAGAGCAGTTCAAATACCATGCATCTGGCTTTTCGGAGTGATGGATCTGTTAGTTTTACTGGATTCCACCTGGAGTACAAAGGTAAATAAAATTATTTTTCTTATATATTTACAAAGTTCAGTGCATGAGTGAAAATTTTGGTTTAATTTCTCATTATTTTCTGCCTGGTAATGTTTTTGTTTAACCTGAGAATATGATAGTGTGAATAATCTATTCATACAAGTATAATGTTATAAGATTGCTAACTTAAAGTTTCTAGTACGATTTTGTTCACCTGTAATGTTGAATGTATGATTCCTTTTGGTGTTTGAAGTAGGCTTACAAGAAGGCTGGGCATGAGGGCATGCAGTGGTAGGACAAGGGGGAATGGCCTTAAGGTGAAAGAGGGCAGATTTAGATCAGATATTAAGAAGAAATTCTTTGTTGTGGGGGTGGTGAGCACTGGAACAAGGTGCCCAGAGGGGTTGTGGACTCCCCCATCCCTGGAGGTGTTCAAAACCAGGATGGAGGCAGTTCTGAGCAACTTGGTCTAGTGGGAGGTTCCCTGCTCATGGCAGGAGCATTTGGAGCTAGATGATCTTTAAGGGCCCTTCCAATCTGAATCGTTCTATGAGTCTATGATTCTATGAAAAAATACGAGACAACAGTTTACAGGTTTCAAAAATAATGGTGCCGTGGCATAACTTAACAGCATGTTTTTGTTTTATCCTGAATTTAATTTATTTTTTATTTTGCGTAGCCGGTCATGTTGATTTAGGTGCATTTAAGATGCTGCAAGATGAAATGACATGCTAGAATCTACAAGTCCAATTTTGAAAATAAAAAAAAAATATTTAGGCTAGACCTTTATATGATGGATCCCCATAGACCTGTCCACCCATCTCAGATCTGTCTGAGGTCATAGAACAGTAAAAAAGAAAATATAGACTTGCAAAATATGTAATCAATAGGAGACTTTCATAACTGCCTTTGCATAGCTTGAGAAACAGAAATATTTGCTATTAAATGAATATGAAAATACTCTGTAAAGACAACCAGAAAGAAAATAGGGGTGGTATAGACCTCTTTGGTGTATTCTTCTCCATTTATTCTGAGAGCAATTAGTAAGTGCAAAGGTATAGAAGGGAAAGCATAATGTATTTTTTGCTTTGTAAAGTCCATGAAGCCTCCTTATACTTTCCTACAGTCACTGGTTTGCAGATGTCAAGGAAGTTGTCTCCACAGTATGAGCTAGTCCTGGAAAGTTAAAAGTTGGTCTCAACCATGTTGATGGTGAGTCCAGATGTATGAAGTGTTTCAGTTCACTTAAATATATTCCTTCTTTTCAACTAAATTGAAAAATAATAACTGCAGATGGAAATGCTATAGGAAGTGATTCAGGATCACAGAACTTCTGAAGAACAAGAAAAGAAGTTTTTTTTTAAATAGGCTAAACTTTTTCTTCTGAGATCTTGAATGAAATCTTGTGTCATGGAATCAAAGTGTTTCTCCTTTCCACCAGTCCAAGTGTGAAGGATATTTATTAGGGAGACAGTCTCTTCAAATTATTGATCTAGGTTTAAACAAAGATGTGAACTGCTGTACTTTGTGAAGTGGACCAATCTGATTTTTATTTATGTCTCAACGTGTTATACATGAGATGCAAAGTTATTCTGGGCTGTACACGTGCTGTCCCCGGGGAGTTTTCACCTGGCAGCCGAGCAGGGCACAGGAAGCTTCCACGATCAGACTGAAAGTGACCCCGCCTGCTGGGGAACAGATCCCTGGATGGCCGGGAAAAAATGCCCGGGAAATCAGGCTATGGGAGGAGCCTTAGCCCATAAACGCAGTTAATTGCAACACAGGTAGCAGCCGCTTTTTCTGGGTTTCGTGGAGGGAGCCGGTCTCACCTGGAGAGTCATTTTGGCCCCCCTCAACCCGCCTTTTTCTCCCTGCGGTCCTGCTTCTTCCTTGGCTGTCTGTCCCGTCCGCCCCTGTCCTGCCCTGCTTTGGCCGCCTCCCCGATGCAGCTCGACCCCACGGGCCCCCAGTACTCCCTGCGTCGACGACGGAGCGGCCGCCTCCAGCCGACCGCGCCCGGCCCTGAGAGCCGCAGCTGCTGCAGGAGCGCTCCCGTGGCCAGGGCGGCCTGTTGTGTCCCGTCGGGAGATACAGGCAGCCGGCTGCTGTTCACACATCCCGCCCGGCAGCCACGCTCCCTCTGCCGAGGGCCCTGCGAGCTCCGAGGGGTACAGCGGTAACGAGCTGTTCCCGTGTTCTGTTTCCCTCTCCGTCTCCTTTTCCCCTCTTTGCTCTCTTTTCTATCCCCCTTCAGTAGGAACACTTGTCTTTCTTCATCAGTAGACAGTTCTCAGATAATCTATTGCCGCGCTCGCGGTTTATTTTTATCTGAGAAATCTATCAAAAAGTATCCTCCGCAAATCCCCTTTAACAGAGGGACAGGACACTTTGAAATCAAGGCAGAATGCTATTTCTAACATTACTGGTAGCCCATGTGTGCCACTAAGATGCTTTTCTCTACTTCAAGGAGTCACAATGTCAGAAAAACGCTGTTATCTCTCAGCACATTTTTAAAGGGACTGAAAATCTGGGTAATGGGAAGATGCATGTATGTGTTTATGTCTGTATATGTAAGTGGGGGAAGTTGGAAAATAGAATCAATCTAATCCTAATTTTCCCTGTTCACATGAGAGGGTTGTATCTCCTGCTTTTCTCAGAATAATTGGAATATGCATTTCAACATTTTCTTTTTAAAAATAAAAGAGACACAAAGAGAAGGAACAATTTCAGTTCACACAAAAATTTCTAAAGGATTATGAAATTTGGACATCTCTTAAAATCGCTTAAGCAGATGGTCAGTTTGCTTAGTGAATTATCCCGTTTTTACAGGGAATGTCTGATAAATGTTCCTCTGTACTGCTTAACTTAGGTGTATCATAAGAATTCTTACTGTGTGACCATTCCTTGAATCCTGTTTTCAGTTTTGGGCCCCTCATACAGGAAACTTGTTGAAGTGCTGGATTATGAGGACAATGGAGCTGGTTAGGGGTTCAGAGTACAAGTTTTATGAGGAGTTGCTGTGGGAGCTGGGTTGCTTACTCTGGAGAAAAGGAAGGAGACCTTACATTCTCTACAACCTGAGAAGAGATTGTAGCGATAGGAGGGTAAGACTCTTCTCACAAGTTACAAGCAATAGAACAAGAGGAAATGGGCTTAAATTATACCAAGGAAGGTTTAGACTGAATTTTAGGAAAGGAAGTCTTTATGAGAGAGGTCATCAATCATTGAACAGGCTGCCAGGGAAGTGGTAAAATCCCCATCCCTGGAAATATTGCAAAGACATGTAGATGTGGTACTGAGGGACATGGTTAGGTGGTGGATTTGGCAGTGCTGGGCTTACAGATAGGCTCAATGATCTTAGAGATCTTTTCCAGCCTACATAATTCTATGGTTCTATGGTTCTGTTCTATTATTCTATAAATAACATAGGTGGAAAATCAGCTTGACTGCTGAGCTGAGACTCTTGGCTAATATTAATTGTGATTAGTAATGCAGCCAGTATTCTCTTTGTTAATAACCTGTTTGATGGGACAGATCAAATTTGTGGACAATATCCATTTTGAGGGATATGTCAGTGCTATTCAAAGGATCTTATGAGGTTATAGAATCAGATTGACAGGAGCCCTGAAAAAAGCATTCTGGTTTCAGCTGAGTTAAACTTATTTTTCTTCCTGGCAGCTGGTATAGTGCTTTATTTTGGATTTAGGGTGAGAATAATGTGGAAAACACGCTGTTTTGGTTGCTGCTGGCCAGTGCTTAACACTAAGTCAAGGACTTAGCTTCTCATGCTGCTTTGCTGGTGAGGAGTCTGGGGAAGCAGAAGAAGCTGGGAGGGAACAGAACCACAACAGCTGACCCCAACTTTCCAATGTGATATTCTGGCCCGGGGTAGCCTACTTAGGTGGTGGCTGGACATCAGTCATGAGCAATTGTTTTTTCATTTACATAACTTGTTTTTCTGGGGTTTTATGGCTGTCTCTTTTTTAAAATTTTCCTTTCCATCACAATTTTTTATTGTTTCTATTATTATTATTATTACATTTTATTTAAATTATTAAACCATTCTTATTTCAATCTATAAGTTATCTCAATTTAACCTTTCTGGTTCTCTCCCCATACCACTGTGGATCCCACTGAATGAGCAGTTGCCTGGTCCTAAGTTGCTCTCTGGGGCTAGAACTCAACCCTCTTTATTGGCAAGTTGACTGAAGGTCTGACCAGAATGTATTAAAACAAATTTGTTTTAATCATCCATTATGTTAATTTTATAGTCACTGGTAACAATATTGATTTATTTGGAGTCAGAGTTGTTGTGCTTGTTCTGAGAATTGAGCTATGTAGCACTTTCTTTATATGTTTCCCCTTTGTTACCTCTGGGGACTGGATTAAGGATATAATTTTGATGGACTGTGTAACACTGGCTCAAGATATGATAAAATAATTCCTGTTTATGAGTGAGACTAATCTAGTATTTTTGCTCAGTATTGTTGTCATATCTGTACTTTTAGGGAACCACCCCTTGAAAACTATTAACAATCACAACCTTTATCTTTTCTCCTCAGAGAGCCAATCTATGGGACAGATAAGGAGGAACACTTGCCCCCCTCCTTCACCTTTCCTTTACCCTTTGCCTTTTTATTCTCCTCCAGTCTAATTTCAATAGCTCTTGAGAATTTTGAATATCCTTGACATGTTCAAACCAGCGTATTCATATTGCTATGTCTCCTGCATGTGTTTCAGGTTTTGAGGTTAAACAATTATTTAGGAATACTGCCCAGAGATCTACCCTGAAGCTGGATTGTTACAAGTTACAGGGTGCATGGGAAAGTGTGGGCAAGTGCCAAGGACAGTGGGCACCTCCAATGTTTTGGTAGTTTAGCCTTGTGTAGAATGCTGAAAAACCACTAAAATATTTGAGGAAAGTATCTGGTCACTCTAGCAATTCCAGAGAGACATAAATCATTGCAAATGTGTTGGCACCTGGCCCAGGCTTACCAGACCCTATTCAACATCATTCACTATCCTCAAGTGGAAGAAGTCTCTGGATCTGACAACAAAACAGCAGGAACTCTGCTGTGGTACTCTAGCTGCTGTGATACGCCTTGCAGCTGAACCAGAGGAACGACACGTGCTGGTATCAGTCACCCCTGTGCACAAACAGAAACACTGGATGCAAACATCAGCTTGATCGGTAAGGACAGAAACCCCTAGTAAGACGGGAAAGGAGGAGGACGTGGATAAGGAGGGCTACTCCAAATGGCCATCACAAGAGCAGGAAGAAGAGGAAGAACTCATACACGAGTCAGTGACCATACAATCAGCAAACAGTCACCTTGGCTGCACCAATGCTAGGTTAACAGGGTCAGTAATCTGGAATTAGAGGGAAAGGTCCATCACCTAGGATCCCTTGACAGGGAAGAAACTGATTGAAAATGGGTCACAAGCCCTCAGCCTTTGAAGGTGACTCCATCTGGGCATGAGGAAAAGGTATCCCTTCTAAGAAGATGTTATAATCCCTTCAGGCAAATGGACCACCATGAGGAGAGGTATCCAGTACCTGAAGGAATAAACCGTGCTGCAGGTGATTTATGATGATCTCGATACTGAGCAATTACCCAAAGATACAGAAGTCTAGTGCAAATGATCCACACGCTCTTAAGTTTTTACAGAGCACATCAATCGTCACCTCATTGGCAGTAAAGACCTGGGAAGACATGGAGGGACATTCAGTGGATAAACTGGACATGGAGAGAACATGAGAAAGTGAGATATAATATCAACCTCAATCCTGGAGACATGGGAATGTGAGTTGCAAGGAAAAAAATTACAAAAGGGTATTTTTCCAGGAAAATGGCTGCTCCAGTTTCCAGCAGGATGGGCGAATGATTAAGAAGAGCAAAAGTGAGAAAACTCATGGATTGAGATCAAGGCAGTTTAATATAGAAAGCAAGAGCCGTGCACACATGCAGAGCAAAATTAGGAATTCATTCCCATGGGCAGGCATATGTTCAGCCATCTCCAGTAAAGCAGGGCTCCATCAAACCTAATGATGACTAGAGAAGACAAATACCCTCCATTCCTTCTTTTCCC
Organism: Cyanoderma ruficeps; assembly: GCA_008694505.1. Taxonomy (NCBI): domain Eukaryota; kingdom Metazoa; phylum Chordata; class Aves; order Passeriformes; family Timaliidae; genus Cyanoderma; species Cyanoderma ruficeps. The sequence goes on along the minus strand of VZDJ01000346.1, from coordinate 14,213,308 downwards.
CCAAATTTATATGCTGGGCATGACACCATATGATATGGACGCTATACCACATGGTATGATCCAACTTTGGTCATTTGGTGTCAGCTGTCCCAGCTGGGTTTGCTCTAACTACCTGAGGAGGGAGTGTTGCGAGGGCATGTTGAAAAGACAGGGCCAGTCTTCTCAGGTGCTCGTAGTGATAACCTGAGAGCTAAAGGACTGACAAGTTGACATGAGAGAAATTTCAATTACATATTAAGAAAAAAATTAATCACTCTGAAGTTAGTCAAACTTTGGAATGGCTTGCCCTTAGATGATGTCATTGGAATCCTTCAAAGTCATAACTGGACTGTGCAAAGGCGTAAGTAACTTATTCAAATTGGCTCTGATTTGCATGGGAGTTGTACTATATCTCTTTCAACCTAAATTTTTCTGATTTGATGAATTTTATTTTTCATACAAATTGTAACTGATGCAGGATTAGTACACTAATCCTGTTTTAAGTGATAGTGTACTCAAATTATATTTCACTGGTGGGCCGTATTTTTCACATCCAAATCTCAGACTGACCCATGTCCCAGGTCTGATTTGTAACCATGTCTCTGGTTGAGTTTTATTCCCATTCTCTCTCCCTCACTTCATTTCTGTATTATAATGGAGGAAAGCTTATTAGTTCTATTAAGAACTCTGAAGAATAATTATGGGATGCTTGCTATAGTTTCTTATATCAGTAATATTATCTCCGAGAAGTTATTATGGCTTTATACTCTTTGAAACTTAGGAATGGAATGGTAAGTCATTATGTTCTGGACAAAGCACTTGCTTCTCTTGGTTTTCAATACTGTTTTCCGTGCGCTGAGATACTAGTTTTCAGGAGGATTTTGGCATCATTACTGTATGTTATTCAACAGAGACTTCCATGTTGTACTGGAGATTGAAACAGCATGTGCGACTCTTTTCAGCCTATATTTCAGAGCCTTACTTGATCCAGTGGTGTGACAATGTTATCAGAGAAGAAAATGCTGGTTTCTTTGAAGCTTGTTGCAAACTTTTATTATGTACAGAAGGAATTGACACCTGGTATGCAGAGCCAAGAGTGTAACATTGCTGTAACCCAAATCTGAACTGCCTAATGAAAAAAAAAAATTCATGCCTACTTATTACAGAAAATAATTTTTTAAATGCTCCTACTGAAAAAAAATCTTTGTTACAATACAGTATTTTCTTTGATGTTCTGCTAAATCTGTCACTGCCCTTAAGTGTTTTTAGCTTAATGATACTAATATTCTCAGGGAAAAAAAGGGCAAGGGCTACAAGGGTAATCAATATCTTGTGGTCCTCAGTTGGAGTAGCTATGATGTCAGGGGTGAAGAACTTTCCCTCCTGTCTGCTGGGAGCACTTATAAATCTGCTGAAACAGTCTTCTTACTTGTTTCTCTTTTTTTTTGCTGGTTCCCAGCCAGATCTGGAGAATCCTTTGCCTCATTGGATTTGTTCTTCATACATTGTAGCATATTCAACTAACTTTTTCTACAAGTTCACTTAGCAGTTCCTTCAGATTTGCAAAAGTAGTTTTAAGGTGCTTAGTATTTCAGTCTTTATTTTTCAGAATTGGTGTTAAAAACCTGTATTTCTATAGTGACATCTTTACTGTTTAGTCAGCAATTTCAGGAGCCTGTCACAACTATAATTTTGGGGAAAAGAAAATTACAGGGCTGTATTTTTTCCCTAGAGATAATTTGTGCTGTGACAGATCATTCTTTTTTCAAGTTTTGATTTATGCACCAGCCATAATAGATTACTTTATTTTTTTCTCCCTGTTTTTTTCATCTAGTACCATCTGCTTTATCTGTGTACCTTCTAGAGTACCTTCAAAATATTTAAAATTATTTTTGTCATAAATTCAAGAATGATGATCTCACAATAGCAATTATGAATCAATACAGTTATATAAATATTGTTTCAATAAGGGGAAAATTGGTACTGTATTTATTTTCTAAAATATTAGTTATAATCCTAAATTAATTTTTCTTCTCTTTTTTTTCCCCCCAAAGTTGAAAGAATTTGAAATTTGCTCTAAGTCCTGCCAGACTTCTCAGATGAAAGTCTGGTTGGCTTACATAATAATTATTAATATCTGTGTGATATCTTGTAGACTTTCTAGTAGATTGCATCTTTTGACTTTTGATTGTCTGTCCGAATTTTTGAATGAGTGTTAATAAATTTTAAGCACCACACTACTGCTGCCCATGTGAATCAATGTGAGTGCTTAATACTTGTTCTTAATGATTAAAGATTTATTGTAATTATTATTTGTTATTGTGTTGTTTTTCATATCAGAACCATGCTCTGTAGATTATATATGCAAATCATAATAAAATTTGGAACACATTAGGAGATCTTGACATTTTTTCGGAAGATGTGAAATTGAAAATTCAAAAGAATTATTCTGTGTTTCCTTCTTCAAATGTAAACACATTTATCTCCTCTCAGAAATACTGCAACATAAAAGTGGCCCTAAGGGATGTACTTGGTTCATTAGCTTGGCTCTAGTAGTGACCAATAGTTTATGTGTGGCCCAAATATATAAAAGTCAAATAAATAATAATTGTTCCTGCTTATCTGTAATTTTTCAGAAACTTCAGCTTAGGTACTGACAGGATCAGATAAAGTGTCTTTTTATACAAAATCTTAAAAAGCCTTCCAGGAAGTTCAAAGTTCATGTAGTCTTTTGGCAACCATACCTACCTGTAGCAGAAAGTTCCACAGTGCAAATATTCCTGGTAAAGAAACTTTTTTTTTAATGTACTTGAAAGCTGGTGCTGATCTTGTAGAAAATGAAGAAGTGTTCCCTATTGATTTTCTCCACAATGCCCTTAAGTGTTAAAGAAAGTCTGAATTTTCCATGTTCTGCTTGATAAAATGTATTATTGCAGACTCCATCCTGCTCTGCACAAAATAATCTGCTTTATTCCAGCTTCTACATTATACATTTACTCTTTTTTCCTTAAAGGAAATTACATTTTTTCCTAATGTTTTACTTTTTTCAACCTCTGCATAATAATGCAGTTAATTAAAAATGTTGAGTATTTATAATTGTTCAATGTGTCACTGGACATTGGTATTCACATTATATAAGTAAAAGGGAAGCAAATATAAAAGCGTATGCATATGTTTGAATTTATTTCGATAATTTGAAACAAATAGCTATAAATGATAAAAAATGAGATACATTTAAGAAATATTTTTTATATTCTTTCCTGCACTGGCGGATAAATATGCATACTAAAATATACCATCATATCATATATATAGAAACTTACTTGAGGTTTATTAATTTTGAAGACATTCTTGTTTGCAAAATTCTTATTTTGCAACAAATTGTTCATATTGATTTTCTCCATTTAGCATTTTTCACATCACAGATATTAAAACTAGGATGTGGCTTATCTATTGGAAAAATGTCCATATATCTAACTTAATCTAAATACATAAATTTATCATTGATCAGAATGAATTCTGAAAAAAAGTGGAACTGTAGGAAAATAGGAACACTTAAGGACATAAGACATAGTTTCTGTCATTATATAGTAATTTGTACAGTTGTTAAAATAACGGAGAGAAAACATTTCAATAAAAAAACCCCAGGTTCTACGGGGTACTCAAAAAAGGCCTCAAGCGAACTCCAGGAAATATTTGGATTATATTTAGATTTATTATTATTTAATTTACATTTATTATTTATTCATTCTGGATTATATTTAGAATTATATTCACATTGTTTCCTCTACAGCAAAGCTCCGTGAGTCTTGTTTTGATCCTGGAAACATTATGAATGGAACAAGACTTGGAATGGATTATAAGCTGGGTTCCACTGTTACCTATTACTGTGATGCAGGATATGTTCTTCAAGGATACTCTACACTAACATGTATCATGGGAGATGATGGAAGGCCTGGATGGAACAGAGCCCTGCCCAGCTGTCATGGTAAGAACAGTTTTTTCATTTATTTTTTGTCGCTGTTGTCATTGCTCTTGCTTTGTGATAGGGAAGAAACAAGTGAAAAACTGGAAGTGATTTTAATAATATTCTCTTTCAGAAAAAAACCCTTTTCAATGATATATGTAATAAAATATGTATGTGACAACTCAGGAAGCTATTGATTCCAGTTTTTATTAACCTTGGATAAATAATGTTATTATTGTGAATAGAGCTTAGTAGTAATGTCATTCTCCATGCCAACATGTTCTTGAATTAACTTACAGCAGCGTATAGAGATATATACCATATATATGTATTTAAATACAACAGTAAGTATACTTTGGATGTCATAATACATGTTTCTTTTTGTTACTACTGATTTTGGAAACATGCAGATGAAGTATTTTGTATATAACACATTACAAAATTTAAATTCTTGGGGGTGTGGTCTGTGGAAAAGTTAAGCCTTGAAATGCAGGAAAGATCCAATTATTCAAACTTTTACGGGCATGAAGTCTGCTCATTTCAAGACTCTTCTGACTTTAGTTGTATGACCATTGATGGTCTCAAGTATCAGCATTTTATATTTGAACACTAAGAAAAGATTAAAGTTTCATTTTACTGATTTCCTAACAGAAATTGATAGCCAATTGCAATTTTAACTTTGGGAAAAGTCACATATTCTCTATGATTGAGCACAAAACAAACAGAATAAAAATTCTCAAATCTAAAGAATATCCAACATTATAAGCATTTGAAGAAGTTCAGTATTTTCCTTATCTACCAAAACCATCATAGCACCAAATTCCAAAACTCCGTGACATCAAATTGGGACACTGTCCCTTCCAAATTTTTAGAAGTGTGTTCAAACTTCTAAACTCTCTGCATTAGAAGTCAAATACTTTTTTTTCTCATTTTAAAATAAGGGATGAATGTTGTTTTTCAGAGAGGAGCTGGTGAGGAAGGTGTTGTGTACAATAGGGGAAAGATTCCCTTTTTTGGGAAAGTCTTTTTGATAGGTAATGAAAGATTAAAAAGTACTTTATTGATGCAATAATTGTGTCTATTAGTGTCACTTACAATCTACTTAACAATTTTCCAGTGCTCTCTGTTGTAACATTCAGTAAAGGGAGAATGTTTTGCTTGGAAGTACTGCCCTTGTAATAAATGGGGAACATTAATTTTATTCTAAAAGAATTAGTGGATGTCTGTCACTGATTCCAGCTGGACCATTCTCTTTCCTGGATGAACAAGGCCTTATTTCAAAGATGACAAACCCCATACTTCTTTAGGATATGGTGGCACAGAATAGATGTTTCCACTTGTTTTTCTTATATTGCTTTTTCCTCCAGTTAAGAGTCAATGGAGTTTTGTAGTTATGTTGCTGTGATATATTACATTATATTTTGACCATGTTTCCCATGCTTTCCACTTTTGTGTGATTTACCTCAAGAAAAACAGAACTTTTATATAGATATAAGAAAGATTATATCAGTTAATTAGCTTTCAGTTACAGAGCTGGCAGAAACAGTTTGAGAGCTGAATTTAGCTCCTGAAAACCAGACTCACCTACACAATAAAATTTGCATAGTAGAAATCAGATTCCTCCATTCTGCAGTTTGTATTTTTGCAGCTGCCTTGAAACTGATAGAGTTACAATGAAATATGATGTAAATTACCACCTCAGTGTATATGGGGGGTTTATTTAGTTAGTTAATTAGTTACAAGAAAAAAAATTTAACAGATGCTAAGATTATCTAGGCTAATATGCCAATGTGTTTGGTATTTCACTATGGATGTTTAGAAGGGGATGTAATGAACATATGCGGATGCATTATTAGTATGACAGAGACAATGATTAATGATTTCTCTCAACTTCAGCAACTATAGGTAATTTTAAATTTTTAGTAGCAAACAATGATTGTTTACAGAATAGCAAAAAAGCCCAGTGATGGGAAATCACATTCATAACTGAATGTGAAAATCTTGTTCCTACCAGAAGAAATAATTTATTGGTCACTAAAACATTTTACTACATTTCATTACAGTATGTTGTTTAATCCTTGGAAATATTTGAATCCAGGCTTCAAAATAACTCCATCTTTAAGATATATCTAAAAATGTCCAATATTTTCATAACTGCCTATGAGATGCTTATGCATATGATTTATTCACTTTTTTGTTTGGTAGTGAAAACAACTTAGAGTATTATTTCATTTCCAATATTAACTTATTGTGGCAATTTGAGGGAGCTCACATCAGGTTTATACCTGAAAACTTTTAGGATAGAAGACAGATATGCACAGAATAGCATAATGTCACTACTTATTGTTTTGTAACATACGAAATGTTGACAACATTTTCATAAGTCATTCAGCATTGTTTACTTAATCAGAGGCTTTATACCTCACATTTTTATTCACTTTTTACATACTGACCATACGCAGACCTGTTATATAAATCTATTTCAAAATTTGAATGAGGAATGAGTTGGGCAACTGGAAAAGCCAAAATATTCCTGCAGTTAATGAAGCTGAATGTTACTGTTAATGAGGTCCTCTGTTTCTTTGTGTTTTATAATTTCAAAGTAATGGTCAGTTTAACCACTTAAGCAGCATACTTTGCTTAGAATTGTCACATGTTGGCTACTTACAAAGCATTTCTTACTTTCTTTTTGCCCAGAATAGCATGTTTGTTTGGTAGAATCACAGACAATGACCTGAGTACTTAGAAGTAGAATTGAAATCAATTAGGATTTTGTTTTGAATACAAAAATGCTATTTAAATTCTGAGTACTCTGAAAGGTCAATTTTTAATAGCCAAAATTGAAAAATCAATTGAACGTATTTTGAAAAAATTATGAAGTATTTTATTTTATTGTTATTGAACTGTCTTCTGAGTACTTAATTTTTGTTCCCAAGCTTCCCTTTCCCATTTTTCACAAATTTATGTCCGTTGCTTGACCATTCCAAGCTTTCCTTTCATATAGTCAATGGAGAGAGACAGGCTTCTTAAAAGGTCATCAAGGGGGATTCAAAGAGCTTGTTAAGAAGGTCTGTTTTTCCATTTGCATCTGGACTGCATTAGCAGGATTTAATCTGCTTGCATGCTCAGCAGGATATGACTTGAAGCAGCCACACAGGAAATGCTAGATGTAGTGAAATATCTGAATGTACTGTTGGAAGTATTGCTGTTTGTGCTAAAAGCCTACAGCAAACTCTGTTTTGGAGGGATGTGTGTGTTAAAATTTAGCATTTAGATTCCTGAGCAAAGTAAAAGAGAAGCCATCTAAGTCTGAGTGTACCTTAACCTATAAATCTCATATTACAAACCCTTTTCTGTATGAGCACACACGTTATTCCTCATCCATGCAAAGGAGACCATTGTACACCAAAAACTATTAAGTCAAAAAGCCAAAATGAGAAAATCCAGCCTCCACACAGTGGATTTTGCAGTAGCTGACTAGAGGTTTAGTAACCAGTATATACTTCTCGGAGAGAGTAGTTTCATTTTTCTGAAGATATGTGACTGATTTTTTACTGTAAAATACACAAATAGTTTTATAAATAGGAAACAAAACTAATATCTTTCTTTATGACTTTGCAGATACCTGGTATTTTGCTGAAAACCCCACAGTTTTGGGGGTTTTTATGTGATTGAGTTAAAAGCTCAGCTTTTCTTAAAGTTGTTCTCTTCATATCAGAAAAAGTTCAAAAATCTTACTGTAATTGACTGTAAATATTAATAATTTGAGAAAGATTGGGAAACAAAAATAAATACAGACACATGCTTATATCCAGAGCAGGCATTACTCTCTGTCTGACCTTTTGCAATTGGAATTCATAATATTGCTTTACAAAATCCATTGAATAATAAATATTGTGTGTAATTATTTCAGGCTTTCATTTAAGTAATAATATCATATAATGGTAAGTAAAGTATTAGAAATGAAGAAAGTGTTTAATTACAATGATCTTATTAAAATCAGCTGCCAGAGAATCCTAATTCCCAATGAATTTAAGGGATTAGTGTAGTGTATCATAAAACCAGACAGTTCCTCTTCTGTTGAACTAAATCTGCAGCCAAATTTTAGGAGCAGAGTTTAATGAAGGAAATGTTAAAAGAAGGAGAAATATTTCAAGCTATATAAGATAGGGTGTTTTTTCAACTTTAATTTTTTACTTTCTTTGCTATAAAATAAATTATTTGAAATCAAGCATATCTATTCAAGCCATAATCTTAAATATGTTTGCTCATATGCAACTGTTAGTTTGCAACATCATGAATTAGCAGGGAAAATGTAATAGCAACTTTAAAATCTGTGAAAATAATGTGTAAATTATAAAATATGTGAATTAACTGACAGAGTTCCTAATTTGTTTGGCAATAAAAGTGTAATAAAAATATACAGAAAGTACCAATGAAAATACAGAATAAATTATATGATCTTTTTTCTTCTTCTGAATGTGAAAAAAAAACAACCTGACACTTCTTTGTTTGCTTTGAATATGTAAATTTTCTAGTAGAAGAGTGAAAAAAAATTTTCTTAAAAAACATAATTTTTTTCATAATGTATTTTGAGGTGGAGAGAAAAACAGTTTTTAGCAGTAGTTTACACAAATATATGCTTGTTCCCGTATTTAATGTTAGCACCATAGGTGCATATTTTTCTTTGAAGTTTTTTTTAAACAGACAAGGTAACTTCAGGGTATTCTGTTCTTAAAAGAAAAATTATATCTCTACCATTTGTTCACACATAGAAGCAAATATTTATTTTCCAAAGTCTGCAAGACACTGAATTGGGACAGGATTATGTAGTATCAGTTAATAATCATGGTAAATCAATTAATTAATTAATAACTGGAATTAAAGAAACAGATGTAGTTATCTGCACTGGTTATAGCTAACAAATATGAATATTTTTAACTTAACCTCAGGCAGCAGTTGGAACGTCCTCACTCTTGTCTAATAAGACCTCAGTAATGAACTGGAAGAAGATTTATTATGTGGAATGTGCTGGTGGTTACATCCGTGAGACCCATATTTCATTGTTTGCACAAGTTTTGTCATCTCCACTTTGTCTATCATAGTGGAGACTGGGGGATGGATGCTTCTGGGCAATAGAAGAAACCTGCAATTAAGAGACTGCACTGCTTTAAAATTGGATTCTATTTTGTTTTCCTTCCTGACTGGGCTACATACAGCATTTTGCCAACATACTGTAGGAGTGGTAGGCAAGGACATTGTCCTGCCTAAAGAGGATAGGTCCCTCTTTTAGATCCCATGGTTCTTGACATTTAATTCAGAAGCTGCTAGTGTTACAGCTTTCTTTTCTGATGTTACACTCTTTTGAAGGAACAGTGTCTTCCACAACAAAACTTTACTCCTAATTTTGAGGATTTTGCTGGAACATTTTCCTGATATATTTCTCTTTTATATGATAAAGAGTAGTTGTGTGTTAAGAAGTTAATATAAAGCATCACAACACCATGCAATATACAATTCTGTATTCTATCTATTGCAGAAATTTTGTTGTTATAAATTTAAAAGGTTACAATTTCTGCTCTGTTGTACTGCTCATTTTATATATTTCCATTATTTTGTTAATCAGTTACTGACTCAGATGGTTGTTCAAACCTTTTCTAAGGTGACATGCTGGGAATTACACTGCTTTGGTTTGTGGCTGAATTTTTAAGAAAATATGGGTTTAGACATATTATTTATATTTACAGTTGAGAGAAAATATAAGTAATAGAAGACCAGAGAACATTAATTTCAGTGATATATTAATTGTTTTCAGTTCAAATGCTGTTGATTTGGTTAACATCTTCTATTTCAGTATAAGATAAAAGTATGAGAAGCAGGTGGCCTAAAGCAGAGCAGATTTCCTCAATGGGAGTAAATGTGAAAATAATATGCTCAAAATGTATCTGAAATGTCTCTAATGTATGCAAATTGGACACCCTGTGAGGAAATGAAGGAGAATTTTTTTTACTTTACTTTGTGTGGGGAATAATATCAAACTAACAAAGGTCATTGAAGTAGATCTGAAGACAACAGCAAAAAGTTAAGTATTTACCGTCAACCTGGAATCATGTAAAAACACCATCTTAGAGCATTACTAATCAGAATCAAAATCTACATGGATCACCAAAAGAGGCGATGAAACAACATCGTCAAGAAATCAAATAGATATTAGGATAGGTATTTCAGGAAAATGAAATCCTGTTCAAAAGAATGTAGTAGAAAGTGTGGTTAACAGCATTTTGAGAAAAAAAACTTGAAAAACCTAATTTAAGCAGTAATTCAATTTTGTAAAGATTAAAAAAGTAGAAACTTACTAAAAAGTCAACAGCAGGTCAAGGTCAAAAATGTATTCAAGGACAATGTTATTGAGGGGAAGGAAAATATAAGTTCCTTATATATTATGTTATATTTCATATTACCTTACTGAGGTAACAGGAGAGGTAGTGCATTGGAACCATTCCTTTGGCTTGAAGGAACCAAGTCAAAATAAGGAAAATCAATAAACAGAACCATAGCAAGTTGCTAGAATAAGACAGTCTTTTCTGTTTAGTTCTGAAAGAGATAGTTATGAAGCGTTTGAAGTACAAATGTTGACCTTGAGGTTGTTGGCCTTTCTGTCGAAGCAGTGGGAGGTGATGAACCTATCAGAAATCTTCCTTGATGAGCAGTTGGCCAATTTCCAGTTAGAAAATTGGTAGAGATTATTAAAATTATATATATAAAAAAAAAAAAGTTGAACTAGGAAACACATTGTTCAACAAGCTGAATAAAAATCAATAGAACTTCTGAAGAAGAATGTGGATCTTTTGGAATGTCTTAGAGCTGGACCAAGCATATGGATGAAATTACAAACAGTTGATACCATATAATTGAATTTATAAAGATGTTTGGCAGTGTTCCATGAAAGAATATTATCTTTTAAGGGAAAAGCAATACAATGCATTAGGATAATATTTGATTACAAGGTAAGAATTGAAAGCTGTTGATTTGATGTCCAGTTTTAAGTTACCTAGAAAAAAATCAATAAAGGAAGGCTACCACAAAGATATCATACATATTTTTTCTTATAAATTGTGCTGTCCAACACAAATTCACATAAAATTGAGATGACAAAATTCACATTATCACAAAAATTATATGGTATAATCACGTCTAGAATCAAATGCACAAAGAAAAATGTACATCAATTTCACTTCTGTTAAGTGCAGACAAAATACTTAGAGAAGACATAACTGTAAGTGCAGGCATGTGGTGATAATTAGATTTTGGTCCTGAAGTATCACAAAATCACAGAATGGGTAAGGTTGGAGGGGACCACAGTGAGTCACCTAGTCCAACCTCCCTGCTCAAGCAGGTTCATCTCAGAGCACATGGCACAGAATTGTGTCTAGATAGTTCTTGAATATCTCCAGTGAACAAGACTCTGCAAGCTCTCTGGGCAGTGTGTTCCAGTGTGTGATGACCTGAAAGTCAGAAGTTCTTCCTCATGTTCAGGTGGAACTTCCAGTTTCTCTTGTCTTGTTGCCTCTTGTCTTATTCCTTGGTACCACCAAGAAGATCCTGGCTCTATCCTCTGTCACGCTCCCTTCAGGTGCTGATAGACATTGATGTGGTCCCCTCTCAGTTGTCTCTTCTCAAGGCTCAATAAGCCCAGTTCCCTCAGCCTGTCTTTGTACAAGAGACGTTCCAGTCCAAGATAAATTACCTTGAAATCATTATCACTAGTCTTTTGCAGATTAGCAAAATTCTATCACAGTTATATTTATGGAATTTATTTCCTTACAGAGCATCCTAGCCCATGAGATATACTCTGATGAAGCAGTGTTAAGAAAAAAAAAAACAACAAACAACAAATATAACATGAAAGTCATATTTACTTCTTGTCTGCAGATGTAGGAGAGTTTATTTCTCAGCACTCATAATTCAAGGAAAAATAGTATTGAAGCTTTTAAAAACAGTCCTTATTACAAGGAAAAAAAAAGTCCTAAATTTTTGAGAAATGTAGTCAAAAATATTTATTTTTAGTACTGAGAAATGGATCTGTACATTATGCAGTCTTCAACTTGCTGATTTGAAATGTAGTAAATAAAATCCTCTGGATTGCTGATCACTAGAGATCCCAGCAACATGTGGTTGAAAGCTTCCCAGACAGAAAAGTTTCTTGGGTATTTTTCTTTCTTTGTCTTCTGCATGTTTTAAATGTCAATTCTGTATTATTTTATTTTATATTTTCAGTTGGTATTTGTGCTCATAACTTTTCAGTGACCAGTTATTTTGACTGTTCTTCTGTTTTATAGTTTTTTCTGACCCGAATTTTCTGTCCTGTGTTTCAGGAGTCCCTGTTCCTAACTTTCTTGATTAGTTTTATTTACTCATAATCTGAATGTGCCTTTAATTATGGATAGTGTATTGTTTCAGTCTTTTTTCTTCCTTCTTTTTCATTTTTTTAGTTAATTTTTCTTTGGTGAGTTAGAGAAGTGGGTATTTCTGTCTTTTTAAAGTTAATTTAAAAGTCTGTGTTGCAAACCTAAACAGCAGTTTTAGAAAAGAAAGCTGAGATTGAGGGGATTACAAACATCAGTGGATTTATCATTAACTGTCAGATATCAAATTTAAAATTGCAATTGTTAATTTTTCCTGCAGTTTCCTTTTAAAATGCTGATGCACACACACTCAAAATATTTAAAATCACTTGGAAACCAAGTAATCATAATTTGGAAACCTAAAGCTTCATTCTAGTTTTGTAATATTGTCTGCAGATGATTCAGGAAAAAGGTTATTCTTTGTTCCAGCTGTGATTCACTGCTAGTGCTTAAAAACTCATTTGGGTAAAAGAACATTCTAGAGACGTGCAAATAGTATACAACTACCTAAAAGGGTTTTGAATGGGCAAAATTTGAATGGGCAATATCATTTACAGCCTTCCCAGCCTTAAAATGGTGGAAGTCCTGTTACCAAAACAGGATTCATGAGCTTATATCACTTACGAGCTCTGTAGTAATGAGTAGGTTCCTTGTTCTGTGAAGTTTGAAATGAACTCATAAAGTTACTGAGCTCTAAGAAAGCTTACAATTTAACTTTCATCCTCACGTTTTTTATGTTTCTTCTGCTTAGAAGCTGTCATCGTGCTCTTCATCACATAATAAAAAATATCCTTAAACCAAATAAGTAATGAAATATCATTTAGATATGAAGAGTGAACAGATGAATAAATAAATAATAAATAGGTTATATGACCTTCAAAAAGGAAAAAAAAGAGAAAAACAAAGTTTCTCATTGAAAGAGATGATTATTTCTTGTGAAGAGATCTGTAAATCCTTACACATTTTTGATTCATACTTTCTGATGCATCAATCTCTCAATTGTGCTATTGTAGCTAAAATGTGTTAAACTTTGTTAATCTCTGATTTATTTTTACTTCTACACATCTGTCATATAATGGTTCTTTCCTCTTGCTCTCTTAATATACTTGAAAGACTCTGAAATCGTCTTCCCCAGAAGACTGCCAATTTTCTTTTCTCTTCTTTTTTATTCATCTAGTATCTTGGCAGTTAAATTGTTTTAAAATGATTGTTCATTTTCCCTCAGACTATCCTTAAATATCATGTCAAGTCTGCTGCAGACTCTTGACTTGAAAAGCATATTCAAACTTTTATTTAGTTACTTTCTTCAGCTGTGGAAACTCTAACACTGGTGTGCTCTTTCAAAGGAATGAAGCTGTGCTAAGGCACAGGCTGACTGCAGAGACCTATTCCACCTCAATTTATTATAAGCAGAGACTGTTTCACGAAAGATCTTTTTTCTAGAACAAAAGATGTTAGAAAATGTTTTCTCCTATTTAATGGCTCCATTCTCAGAATCTGTTACTTTAATTCCATTTTATTGGCAAAAGAAAACAAAACATTACTCAAATGAAAGAACACAACATTATTAAGTGGGTGTTTCTGCAGTGAAAGATTCCTGGAGAGGTATCACATGGCATTGTAATGGTTTTATCAACTGGAGCAGTGAGAAACATGAACAGGAGCAGCAACCTCACCATCCTTCAGCTCACATGGGAACACCAAGACAGGGAGAACTCACATCCCACCCCTTGTCCTAGACACAAGCAACATCAGAAGTTTTCATCAGCTGCACACAATTCCTTCCAAAGTTAAGAAAAATATTAATGCATTATACATCACTCAAGATTCTAGAAGACTATACCACACTGGAAATGAATTTAATTCACTGCTCTCTATTGAAGAAAGCTTTCTTTCAGGAAGCTATTTCTTGCAGTATTAACAGAAAAATGAAGAATTAAGAAAAAAAATTGTCTGCAATTTAGCTATTTTAAATTCAAAATTTACTAACACATCTGTTAAACAAGGATTTAAAAATTCCTATAATTTAAGATTAATTTTAATCTGATTTTTTTAGTTTTATATATTAATGATTAATATAGTAATCATACTTATTTGGTTAATTATTTGGTATCTGATTATGCTATGGAATATTTTGACATTTACATGCAACAGGCCTTGATAATAAATAATTCATGATGTGTAGCTCTACCCCGACATTTAAAAATGGAATCATTATATAGAATTAGGTTTTGGGTTATAAAATTGGAAATTTGACTCTTGAAATTTTCTTTCATATTCTCTCTAGGGCTTTGACAATTCAAATAGGAGCACAGGATTTTGCATTTATGCTTGTTCGCTTGTTCACTTTACTGCTCATCTAAAATGGACTTGAATTTACTCAGGGCAGGAACAGAAATATGTCTAATTTCCAGCTAATTGCATTTGTTCAGAAAAAATAGGAAATAAGGAAGAAATAATTTTGCAAACTGATAATATTTTGGATATTTGAATAACAGCCAATATTTTGGAAGAGCTATCAGATGTTAACCCATTCTACAATGGAAAAAAAAGTAGGATTTTAACCTTCTGCCACATCTCAGTTCCTTTAAAAAAAAATCATTTTACACTTGGCTAAAATGAGTATATTTAGTAAACTAATTTTAAGCAATGATTTCAGCACTTGAGAAAACTATATGGAATTTTTGATGACACTGTCCACCACAGTTCCTTAAGGAAAAACTAAATAGAACTGATATTTAAAATTTATCATTAAATTCAGAGCAAACATTTTTTCTAAAGTTTGGTTTCCCCTGAATATAGAAGTGTATCTCATAATGAGCTGTATAAAATCTGCTTTTTGTATCTTCAGAAAAACATCAAGATTTGTTTAAAAGATTTCAAGAAACAGAAACAGAATATACAAAGCTATTTGGCTTATTTGGCCTTGATGGTAAAAGCTGATGAACTGTTAAACAAATTTACATGTAAATAATTTTATAGTGTTTTTAATTGCATTTTATGTATTAATGTAACTTTATGTGTTAATGTCAAAAGCGTTTTTAAATTTTCTGCTGCTTCTCTTTATTTTTAAGAAAGAGGTACTTTCCTCTTGAAATATACTTCTTAAAATGCATCTAATTATGTTTCTCTGCTAATTATCTGCTATAAAGATTCTAATATTTTTGATTTTCTCCTTACAAGACATATTTTATTGATTATACATCTAGAAAACTTCAAGGATTGGTTTAGGTTCACACTACAGCAGTTTGTTTGTGGGTTTAGCATTGCCAGCACCAAGAATATTGAACAAACTTCCTTGTCATCTTAGAATCAATTAATATGGATAGATTCATAACCAATTATAATAAATACTGTTTCTTGTCTACTTTGATTTCCTTAACCCATTGTGACAGATATTTATATCTCTCTTTCTTCCAGGAATCACACAAAAATCCAGTAACTTCCCAAAAGTATTTATGAGAATATCTAAAATTTATTTATTATACTATAATTCCTGGCAGTTATTGCTCTAATTTTATCTCAGTCTACCACATCTTCAGAAAGTGACCAGACTGCCCATGTTCTCATTCTTCTCTTTTGGAGACTAAACCTCCCCCTAGTATTTCAAAACTTTTATACTATTATGAAAATAGAACCTTTTTTTTTGTTTAAATGGCAAAAACTTGATGTGATGTTCTTACTGAAACTTTACTGCTCTTAAATGGAACAAAAATGTTACTTCTATGTCTACAAGAAAGCCTAGCTTAGATATACCTTTCTCTACAGCAATGTTTCATTGAAACTCAAAATCTATCTGTGATCTTTTAAGTTTTTCTGCAACAGTTGCTAGCTGCTTTTGATCTTACATTTCTACGTTTGCTAATACTTTTTTTACATTGCTACTTAGAATTTCTGTGTGGTTTTTTTGGGCAGGTGTTGTTCTGGTTTGGGTTTTTGTTGTTATTGTTTTGTTTTCTTATAGGGGTTTTGTTTTTTTGTTTTTAGATAATGTCATGATTTCAGCATTTTCTCTTAATGATCCAGGGCCTGCTTTAGTAAATTTCTAAATTGCCAGCTTCTCCTGGCCTCTGTTTTAACTAACCATATTCAAACACTTTTACATATATTGACCTGAATTTCTCTCTCATTTTTTACATCAGTTTTGATTGCACTCTGTCGTGAAGACTGAGGAGACTACAGTACGGAAATCTTCTATATTCTTCATTATATTTTTTCTTTCATATTGATTTTCAGCATTATGATATTGCACTGTCTCTCTCTCTGTATTTTTGGTGTCTTTTTATTTCTAATGTATTTCTGCTTTTCCAATTAGCAACTTAAACATACATTTTTACATCAGATTGTCTTTTACATGTTAATTGTACTGTCAAAGCAGCTTTAGGTTCTTCATCCACTTCATATTTACAGATATATGTGCACTATAATACATCTGTAATTTAGAACTTTAGAATAAATTCTATCATTTTTATATGCTACAATGTCCTTAGTATTAAAATTATTTTATATCTAGAAGGTGATATATGAGTCACTGTATTTTTTATTTTTTTTTTGACTTACAACCACTACAAGAAATCATTGCAACTGAAAATCTCATAATTGGACTACAAAGGAGGAATAGAATGATACTGAATTACGTGAGACTAGGAAAAAGAGCATCCAATGATTTAATATATGTGGAAGTTTGGTCTGATAAACCATTCATTTTCTTCACAGTAGCTAGTAGGACCTGTTCTGGATTGTTTTGCTGGTTTTGATAATTCCAGAGGGTTTTCATTACTGCTGAGCAATGTTTACACAGAGTCAGGGTCTGTGCTGCTCCTCACACCATCCCACCAGTGAACAGCCTGGAGAGGCACAAGAGGCTGGGAGGCAGCACAGCAGGACAACTGATCCCAAATGACCAAAGGGACATTACATAACTTATGGCATCACGTTCAGCAATAATATTGGGGGAAGGTTGTCCTGGGGCCACTGATCAGTAACCAAGAAGGGTTGGTTGCTTGATGATGAGCAAGTGTTTTCATTTGCATTACTTGTCTTTCGTGGGTTACTCTTTTTTGTTTTCCTTTTCTTTACAATTTCTGCTTTCACCCTCTCAATTCTCTCACTCCCTCACAAGGGGAGATGAGCATCAGGACTCTGTGGTATTTAGTTTCCACCCAGGGTTAAACCACAATAATATATTAAATTTTATAAACATAAAATCATGTCACTAAGTGATTATTTTTCTGAACCTACTCATGTAGATGAATTGAATACTAGGTGTCTTAGACTGGATGTTGAAACGGTGACCCATTAGATTAAAAGCCAGTGTTCCATATACCAGTTCTTTTGAGGCATTTTCCCCCTCCTTTTCCAGACTGTATGCACAGTTGTTCTTATTTTTTGATTTCATTTATAGCTGTGTAATCAAATTTATCTGCATGACATAAAGCCATATTGTGCCATTCATTTATGAGCAGTGTTCCCCATTGATTCCATTGAGAACTGCTGCTTAAAAATGCATGATGCAATATGGCACTTAAATCTCCAAATACAATTAAATTTTATTAGATCTTAGCTGTAGAAGGTAGGAAGTAGGTGATCTGAAAGCAAGAGGAGGAATTAAAAACTTCAAGCTGCATTAAAAAGTAATTTAATGGTAAAAATATTAATTTTTCTAAAAAGATTAAGAGATTTGAAATTGCTTCTCATACTTAGGTAGTCCATTCTTCACTTTTTCTTACTAAAATTTCACCTTGTGCATTCTTTCTTTTGATTAAACTACAAAGGCCTGATGAAAACCTTTGAGCAATAAGCACATGGCTGGGGGTTTTAACACTTTATTATTTAGCTGGAGGCACAGAAAATTTGACTTTATAGCAGTAGTTAGGCATAGATTATGAGAACCAATTGTTCTGCTGGGTGATTTTCCCTCTGTGGCTTTCCAACTACATTTCTTTTACAACTACTGAAATTTGAGAAAAGATGTCACTCTGATGGTAATGCATTTTATATTGCATTCTCTATTTACTAACACACTGCCATAATGAGGTAGAATGTAGTTCTTTGACAAAGGTAAATAAATACTAATGATCAAGGTGGGTAATCTGCCAGATAAAATGCTTGCCAGTTTACATGCAGAATGGGTGATACTCTGATGGTTTTGTGGTGTGGTTTGTCAAGGGCTACAGGTGATTCTATTTTACAAAGAATGTACACACACAAGGCAATATTTAGCACACACAGGAACTTTTTGCAAAAATGTTTCAAGGAAATGTTGAACAATGCATTGACACACTGATCTTTATCACATTCTTGCCAAAGTCAAGTCCCTTGCTCTCCCACTAGTGCTCCATGGCTGACCCTGGAAAGCAGGATGAGGACAGCATACTGCATAATATTTTGGTGAATAAACTAGAATAAGCTAGAGCATAAACAAACACATAGGGGAATACAGTATTTCAGAGTTTAAGCAAACATTATTAAAAAATAATGAAATACTATTGGAGAATTACATTAGAAACTACCAGTTGCCTCCTGAAGGTTGTTTTTTTTTTTTTTTTTGCTGGTTGGTTGAGTTATTTTATTCTGCAGGATGTTTTGCATTCCCAGGGGAATGGTCCTCAGCATTTGTTGCATTTTTTGTTTAACAGTTTATATTTGTGGATGTCATGGGTTTGCTAGATTTTTTACTATAGGTAGACTTTTCAATGCAGAGCATAATAATTAGATGAGTTGATTTTCACAGCTTATAATCTTTGACTTGCTATTCATAAGGAAACTAAATAAATCATTGCACTATAAAACTGAAACAAAGGCAATGAGATCTACATAGCTGAATTAAGCATAAGTGAAAGTCAATGGCTGGGATGGTATTAGTGGAACTTTTACATCTATCCAAACAACTTGATGCTAGCTGTTTTCTAGAGGCAAAAAATACATGTTTGCATTAAACTAATGTTTTCAATTCATTGTAGCTATGGTTTCATGTTCATCTTGGATGTCTGAGCATTAATGTTTAGTGGTGGTCAGGGTAAAATCTCTTTTTGAAATGTTTTGGCATTTTAAACTAAACATTTCCCAAAATGCAAGGAAGGAAATACAGTCAGTGAACTCTCTAAGTTTACTAAAGTATTAAGCAAACCTCTTCCTCCTCCCTGACACATTCAGAAATGTCTTGGAGAACCATCCATCTGCTATAGGAGATAAATGATTCACTACCTAATGATTTACAAAATTTAACATTTTCTCAGTATCTAAAGGTCAACTGGATGCTTACACCTTGAACCAACTTCTCCTTATTCTAGTTGGTTTTGAGACCCAGGAATGTGAACTCTTGTGAAGTTAAAGAGTCATTACAGAAGCAGTTGGAAAATAAGTGACATAATAGGGGGAACAGTAAACTCAGAAAGGGCCAAGTGAAAAAAATCAGAATGAGAAGACTAAGGAAAGAAATCAAGGAGAGAAATCCTTAACATGGGTATTAAGTTCTTGCTGCTGATTATATGTTGCATGAGCCAGAGTGACAAACAGTTCATGTCTAACTCCATCTGTACTAAGCACATTCTAGCAAAGGCTGCAGACCACTCTTGTTGAAACACCTTGTACCTAAAAGGTCCTTGCTGGAAGTCCTGCTTCAGACTCATACTGTGTTTCTTCTCCCCTTGTGTGAATAGATATGTATCAACTTCTCTTGTGTGAACATATCCCTGTTATAAATCCAGTGCAGAGGTGTGTTACTTTCATAGAATTCAGTGTGTGGGAAAAATGTTCAGATGTTTCAGAAAAAGTGTCATATAAACATTTTAATTATCACCTGTAAAAAGAAATGGTATTATCCTCCCCTTTTAGAGATTGGAAGTTATTTTAGCCATACTTCAGTATTAATGAGAGCTCTCAGAGTTTTGAAGGTGATAGACTTTTTTTTTTTAATTTTGCAAAAATTTTTGGATTTAATGACTTTTAGAGATCTATAAGCATTTTTCTATGAATTTTTTTGTGACTTGTTTTTGTACCAGCTGTCATAATACTTACCTTGCAAGTATCATGACATATTTTTCCTAGATCTGTACATAGGTAAATATATTTTGCACTGGTTTAAACATACTAGTGTAAGAACCCTTTTTTGCAAATAACATTGCATACCCTGTAAAAATTAAAATGAATCAGGGTATAAAAAAAAATCTTTATTTTCCTTATAAATAAAGGTCTAATATATGCTGAGGGCTGTATTTAGCTCTTAATTTTAAGTATTGATTTTGTGTACTAATACTTCAAGTTTCATTAAGGGGGAAATTATGTTCATTTTTGTGTCAATGCCATTGACACAATTCAGTGGAATTGTAGTTTTACCCTAAATTTCCACATAACTTATAGCTGCTGATTAGGAAGGGGTAATAATGATATGAATGCTAGCGTGGGACATTAGTGGGGTATTAGTGATTGTGGCTTAATTATTCAACTCACAAACAGTAAATAGGGAAATGGAGTTAGAGATAATTTTTTTTACACTTATTTCTCTTATCTTAATGCTTTTGTTGCTTATATTCTTCCATATTCACTTCTGTTTCACCCAAAATCTGGAATAGAAAATCTTGAGTATTTACAAGCTGGTAAGCAGTTCTATTTTGATCACAAATATTTGCCACATTCCAATAGTGAATGTTTTTTACTTTGTGTTTTTCCAGTAACTCATGGCAAATAAATCTCTGCCAATGAGGCTCAGCCAAGAGCTTCTTGGAAAAAATCCCAGTAATTCTATTATCTAAATATGTTTTCACAAGAAATCATGAATTTCTAATCTTTCACATGGTGGTGGATTGAGGGAAGGCACTGAGATTACCCTTTCAGCCACCGAGGGCAATATTCCGTGTCCATGTGGCAGTCAGTGCTTACTCCGTGTGTCAGGGTGTGTGCCCATCCGCTGTACTGAGCATCACCAAGACACTGATCTGATCTCATCCTGAGCTGGGTCCTGACAGGTTTGCTTAGCTCCAATATATGCACCACATCTGCCACGTGCGTACACATGTGCACAAGTAAAAGCCAAGACCCTTCTGTTGACATATTTCAAATATCGTGACTTTCACACCAATGTGTGAAATCATCATTTCCAGGTTGTGTGTTGCAAACCGGAGCAATAGCTGCCATCTGCTCCTGTTCAGGTGCACAGTCTGTCAAACCCTGAACTTAACACCACACTGAAAGGAGTCCATGCTAATGCAAATTGAATAAATCTGCTCTCAAATTGTTGGGGCCTTAACTTGCTACTTTTTAAAAATGTGTTCTGTTCATGGTATACTCCACCAAACATTTTGTGTGAATTAACTAAAAGTCGTGTTAAAATATATGATTTGTAGCTACACTTAATAAATATTTTGTATTTAGTATGACAAATACTGAGATAAAATCTTCTGGAACAATAAAACATATAAAACAATAAAACATTAAAACAAAACCTCATATTTTTCTAATTTAATATAATTCACGAAGTGTTTATGTTTGGAGAAAAATACCACCAAAAAAACCAACCCAGATGTGTTTCGCAAATGAAACATGGAGTACTACTTCATTTATAAATTCATGTCTTAACTGGAAATAAATTTGTTATTGACACTAAATTCATTAAAAATATTCTAGAGAGATGTCATAGTCTTGAAAATAGATTAGGGTTAAATCTAAATTAAAGCTCTAAGTCTATGTGAGAAGCAGATAATAGACATAGGAAACCACTAACATTGAATTATGTTTCATATATATGCACCTGTACATCTGATGAAAAAAAAAGAACAAAAGAACACTGTTTCTTACTTGACATTTTTGAATAATGCCAAATACTGACTTTTGTTATAAACCTTAGAGAAATAAATTATTGTGGTGAAAAGCATTTGTATTTATCTTCCCTTTTACCAAGTGTTATGGCTGTGGTAGCATAAACATGATGTTTCTGTGATAAAGAGAAATATGTGCTCATAACTTTATATATAGAAAGTTATAAATAATTGAGATATAAGTAAGTGGTACATCATGTTCAGTCAAGAAATCCTGACTTTCTTATTTCAGTAGTTGTAGACATTATTTTGCGTGATGAGTGTATTGACATGAGTAAGAATTTACAAGAGTGCAGAAGGGCTGTATAATCTATGCTCTTACCATCGTATAAAGCATCATACGAATGAATAATTGTTTTTTATTCTATAAATAATAGCATACTGTATATAAACACATTATTTTTATTAAGATGCTTTATAAATTGTAAAGAAAAAAAAAATTGATCTGGAAAACTGCAGAGTGCCATCAATTCTCATTTGATATATGAGAAAAATGCATATACTCGGTATGTCACAGGATGTTAAAATTTAATCCAGTGTAGAAGTGTAATAAAATTTCCTCTAATATCATATACCAACATACAACAAATCCACCTGCTTGGGGACTCTGTGTCGCTCTGTTCCATAACACAATTTAAACTGATTTTTTTAAACGATACTACATTTTTTAAAACTGATTTTCTTTACTTTCTAGCACCCTGTGGAAGCCGATCAACAGGTTCTGAAGGGACTGTATTATCACCAAACTACCCCAAGAATTACAGTGTTGGTCACAACTGTATTTACTCTATCACTGTTCCTAAGGAATTTGGTAAGTAGGTCGGGTCTCATTCATACCTTTGTGTTGCTTGATTACTTTCAGCAATTCTGGATGATTTGGGTGGTTGCTTTTACATAAAATTATTAATAAGCTCTTTTAATCTGATACTTCTATTAACACTTCTATCGTTTTATAGTGCATTATTTTCTCAAAACACTTATATTTGCCTTTATCTTTTGAAATGAGTGCTCAGTATTTTTGTCTCTCTGTGATAACTAGCATGTAACTTAGAATACAACTGTGATGTCAACAAATATGTTCGTGGTACCACATATATTGTGGAACCAAAAGTAAGTGGTAATAAAAATAAACCACTTCAGGTTTCTTGTCACCCAAGGTCATGTGTCTTTGCTCTAGAAAATAAAGCATAGCTACAGTAAGTTCATGTAGGCAGGGGAAGCAATGCTTATCCTAAATATTTGGTACTGGTGTTCTTTTAACCCTTGGCTTCTCTGCATCTTGAGGCAATGGCATAGTCTTTACTGACAAATGAAATTAGAGCAGCATGTGTCTGCTTGGGTTTTGTAGATTCTGTGAACCTCCATAAAAACTTTACTTCCATACTGACATTATTTCTGTTGACTAGATGAATATTTTAATGGTGAGTTCTGTCCCATACAAAGGCAGTTTTATCTCCCTGGATTTATGATTTTTTTTATCTCACTTTAGTATTAAATGTCTGTGGTAACACGTGATGGTTTTTTGTTCACTTTAAGTTCTTGGTTAACAGTATACCACATATTGAGTATCCTTTAAGGTTTAAATATCTGTGCTTAAGATTTATGCTGAGATAAGCAGGACTTCATTCTGACTCACAGCTCAGGTTTCAGTTTGTCAAATAACAGGTGCCTGAGGAGGGGATGAGCATTTCTTAACCTTCCCTCATGTTCATTCTGCAAACATCTTAGCCAAATTAAAGACAGTGCTTCAGCTGCTGTGTGTCCATCTGTTGTACTCATGACATCTGAACTTCCTTAATATCCAATTTGCTTTTTCTTGTGTATAGTGTAGAGGTGCATAGACTACTACAAAATAAATAGGTTTTTAAAAGTATTGTCTCCTAAGTCATGCTGATCTCTCCTTATTACAAAAATATTGAGAAAAAATTAAACACATTTGGACAATTCTTGATTTATTTTTAGCTATTATAAGCATGTGTTTTTGACACAGCTAATTGTTTTTAGATAAACTGTAAAGTTTATATCCTCCCATTTTCATCAAATCTGAAGTTACTGATTTAATATCAGTATAGTGATAGTTCTTAGTTTATGAAACAGATGTCAACATGTAAAGCCTTAAAATTATTACAATAAAAGATGGAAAATGTTTATTCTTTGTACTTCATATTTTTGACATTTTGGGTTGAAATTTACTTTGTGGTTTCCAGAAATAAAGCCAGATTTCCCAAAACAACACATGGAAATGGGGAAAAGTCCGCCTACTCTGCATAGTTATTTGGAATAATTTGAGAAATACTGGTTTTCTTACACACTAAGCATGATAGCAACAGTATTTAGGAATTCTCTTTGATGGTTTCACAGTGATTAGGCAAAAAAAATGCTGGTGCAAAAAAACCAGTTTAGATATGCTTAACATTAACATATACAAGGGTTCAGTGACAAATTGTGGAATATAAATATGGTAGAATATCTAAACTCTATGTCTGTCCTACCTTGGGATAGACCTTTACGTTTTACTTGTATTTAAATAGTGTATTTTGACAATTAGTTCAGGTATCTGTAGAACATATAATGGATCATATTTGTTCCACTTTTGTGCATGCAGGAAGCAAAAATGTGTTGAAAGAGAAAGATAAAAAAAACATATCTGGTAATAGCCACTCAAAATGAGGGTGACATGACACATTGAATCAAGTGCCAAAACAGATATTTTCATTTTAACTGTTTTTTTTTTCCAATGATACAGTAATAGGAAGCAGAATTCCTCACAGCCAGAAGCTCACATTTTAAACTCTGCACCTTTGAATTGTACACTTGTGTACAATTTTTTTGTAAGTTATTAATACAGATTTTTTTCCTGACCTGGGGTCTTTCTGTTATCTACCATTACTAAAATTATTCCAGTAAAAACCATTAAGAAAGGCAAAGTAATTTTGACAGTTGATTTAACTGAAGTTTTTTACATTTGATGTAATTACTTGGTCTGAAATTTTACAGTATGAGTAATGAATGTGTTTTATCTAATAGCTTTTACCTCTCACTCATCAAAGTATATTTAAGTACAGTTTCAGAGAAGAATAGGCATAAAATTGCAATCCTGATGTCTTTCAGACTAATTTTAGTAAGAAGGAACTTTTTTCCTGCAACTCTATTGTTTTGGGTCGTGATAGAAGATATTACATTAAGAGTCTTCACTTGCAATTCTTGGTATGTAGGGATCATTCACTGACAAGATGGTCACAAAAAATCTGGCCTTTGTGGAAAAAGACACCAGATTGCACATTCAATTCACTTGGTAGTATGCATCATATCATGTAGATTTGACAGAGATTATTCACAACAAAAAAGAGTCAAAATAACCTTTTTGAGAATGAAGGGGCACTCTAGCAAAGCTGCTGTTTAAGATAACTTAATTTCCCTAAAGAAAAAAGCAACAAATCTGCTATCTTCTCTATGGCTCCAACTTTCAATGTGAAATACAGCAATCAAATATTTGCTGATGGAAACTCCAAGAACTGCTTTTGGCATCCAATACACTGTATGAGAACTTAGAACAAAGAACAGTTAGAGGAAAAAAAAAGTGAAAACCTGGTCAATATAGACAAACCCACAAACAATGTAATAACATATTCAGTGTGTAGAAGGGCACTCATTGGCCTGGATTAGTTTTTGATGGACTGAAAAGAAAACCTATTTCATCTGCAGCTTCTCAGGTTCTCAAGTCAAAAATTCTGTGGAAAAGTCATTTCAATGTGGACTTTTTCCCAGTGTTTCATTATTCTGTCATGCAGAATCACAGTTGCAATATTTCATACCATGACAGGTTTAAGCTACAAGATAAATGATTCACAAAAGCACACAATGTGCCACAGGAAAAATCTTTTGTAAACATGGAAGACTCAGCTTCTTTGACACTCTCCCACTGATATTTTAAAGTGGTGTAATGATGGTTAATTGTTCAATCCTGAATACAGCTTTGGTTACAATTAAAATGCAAATGTTTGAGATTTTTTTTCCCCCGTGATGGACATGACGTAATTTGTATGCTCTACTCTGTATAATGGTGTCATCTATACTTCTTTTTAAATTAATATTTTTAAGAGTAAAATAGATTTTTTATCAGTTGGCCTCAGCAAATGACTTTCCTTTTTGTTAGACGAAAGAGATAGATTGAACATATATGGTAAGGTGTGGCTTTGAGCTGTGCTATCAGAAAATAAATATATTTTCTCAGTTGTCATCAAATTGTTATGAAATTTAAATCAGAACCATATTTTCCTACCTAGAAGCTAAAACATTAGTTGGGAAAATGTCTAATTTCCATGGAAACATTTGCTTTACATCTATGGGAAAATACAATATTTAAAAAATTGCAAGAATTTTATTCATAAGAATGCTATTTTGGGACAAGATTTCTTAGAATTATTGTAATGAAGGTAGATCCAGTTTGCTCACTTTAAACAGGGAAGTTTAATTCCACTCTTCTCTTCAATTCCTGAATAACTGGCTTATATTCACATGCACATTTATGCCAATTTCAGCTTTTGCTTATGCCTTGTCTTGAATTTCTAGGAGATAGATCTGAGTAGCAACATAGAAAAGAAAGAAGCACAACAGAACGGCTGAACTTTGGGATTATTGTTACTATGAACAACAATATATTTGAAAGAGTAATTTTTTTACTAATTACTGGAAGGTAAATCTACAGATTTTATGCTGCCAGTGAAAATACATACGGAGCAAACAATGGTGTCAATCTGTGTTTTCTGTTAGACAGCTCACTGCATCTTAGCAGTAGTGTCACAGTACAGTTATTTTGGTACTGTTTGATGTGGTTATAAACTCAGTTTACATTTGGAAAGAAAAAGGAAAGGACAGATGATTAGGAAAAGAACGTGACAAATGACAACCTCACATCAAGAGGGTATGAGAACCAAATTGCATTTTTGATAACACTAGGATGAATTCGAATAAAAACATTTGCTTTGATGACTTGAATACAGCATCATTCCTCTGTACATCTTAATATTATTTAAGAAATGCGGCAGATGCATATGGACTGAAATTTGTAAAATGTGGAGGGTATAGCCCTCTATCTTAAGTTAAAATGGATGGAAATATCTGTCTGAATAGGTAGCATCAGTATTTTTAAACATAAACTAAAATTTATTCAATTAAGCACTACTTTGCTGAAGGAAAGATAGAATTATATAAAAGAATATGATCTAAAATATCAAAATGGTGCCATAGGCAGGAATCTGATTCTGCTCCTACCCTCTTTTTATACAAGCAACCACTTCAAAGTCTGTGAGGCTGCACTGTTCAAACAATGATTGCTTGTCAACAAGATGGAGCGAAACCACAAAGACTGCTCCAAATACTTGAGCGTCCAACTGTATAAAGGTCCAAGACACTAATTTCAGAAGAAAGAGACAGTGATCCAGCTTGTACCCTGTATTTTATAAAAAAAGTAAGTCAGCTCACCTTTCCTTCCCAAAAAGAGAATGACTTCAAATCAAAATGACTTCCAAGAAAAGGGAACATTTATTTATTTACGCTTTTTTTTTATGTAACCATAAAGCTATTAAAAAGATATCTTCTATATTTTTTGTATTTTTTCCACAATTTTTTTTGCATAAAAACGTTAAAACATATCACAGGGCACGTCATATAAAAACAAAAAATATTTTAAAATCATGTATCACTTAATCCAGAAATTTAATGAAATCCAATTTAGTTGAGTAATTCATTTTCCTGGTTTGTTTCCTCACCTTTCTAAAGTATCTGAAAACATTAGAATGATTCTTAGTAAATTCTTGAAACTGAACTTCAAGAGCTCAGCATTAAAAAGTTTATGGCAGTCCTTGTCTTCAGTTTTCTCCAATCAGCTAATTAAGCTTCATTCAAAATTACGTAAGCAGGAGTTTCATCTACGAAACACTTCAGAAACCCTGGCCACAACTGAGAGATCGTTATGCGAAGGATATCAGGCAGACACAGAACTAGTTTTAATCCCAGACATAAAAGCTAAATAAAGACAATATTTATATGTAATATTCAATTACAATTGCTAAAGTAATTCTTTTAAATGAATGAATTAAAATGGTTGTTTCAGTATGGAAATATTCACAACATTGGTGTAAATGCTGCTTTCTGTTAATTTACCTCATTACCAAAGTATTGTTTTGATTTTAAAATTCTCTGAGTGGACTTAAGTTGATAGGTGTATGTCTTTTAATTTCATTATTTTTTAAATTTAATTTTGAGAGTTAGTGAAGAGCACTGAAGATGGTTAAGCATAGAGTCAGGTTGCTTAGAGCCAGAAAAATATGTAAGTTGTGTGCATTGTGCTTGAAACAAATTAATGCACCTCCTACCACAGTAAAAATTGAATATTCTCAACGTTCATTCAATGTGCATTGAATGACTGAGTATGAATTTATTTTCCATTATTATTTTGATTAAATTTGATAAATGAACAATTTTTCTGAAATTTACAATGCATAAAATTAACCATGCAAAAGCATAGTTCATTTCTTCCTTAAAGTAAGGAGATTTTATAGCTATATAATGAATACAATAAAAATGGGTGGAATCTGACTCATTGTAATCTGTGCAATGTAGCAAGAAAAGAATGTACTGGTGTTGAGCCAGAAATAAAAAGCTTAGAAGTCTATCTTCTACATACTAAATGAACATGAAAATCTTAATTAAAAAAAAGAAGAACTCTTCATCCATAAATGTAAATTCTGTACTTTTGGAGTTAGATACAGTGACAAGATTTGTGTTTTAATCTGTATAATCCAAGGGGGGGTGATCTCAATCTGTGAATGTACCTGGTCTTGAAGTGTTACCCTTAAACACTGCAGATTTATGTGCACATAAATTTTAGGCTTCCATGCTAAGCAAATAGGTGTGTATACATGCAATTGAATTCTGTGTTGGAACACATTTCCTCTTGTTTTAGTTATACACCTAGTTATATAGATATCTAATCCCAGACATACATAGTCCCCTGGTGTGATTTGTCCCATCTAAAACATCTATCTGCAGCTTTTGAAAGAGCATAATTTGTTTGTAATGTAAAAGAAACTGTACAACCTTGTTTTATCATATTTGTTCTGGCAGCTACCATGGATTAAATGAATTAGAGAACACTGCTGCATATGTGATCTCCATTCATCCTGCAATCACATTGTACACACGTAACTTCATGATTTTATCTTATGCATATGTGGTAAAGCTGGCAATTTCAGATGTTTCAGTGAGCAACAATTTAGAGGCTTGAGATTGGGTGATTCAAATTCAAGCTATTCTTTGTGATTTGGTGGAGGTGAACAAAATGTGTGTCTTACTATTAAGTGTGTGTTTGACAGTGATATCTATCCTTCTTAGAGTGTTTTTGGACACAAGAAGGATTCCAGGTGATGGACTCCATTATGTTAGTTTTTCTCCTGGTACAGGAAGGTGTGACCTATAGCCTGTCTTCAGAATGAAAACCTAATGGATTTGTGTTTCCACCTGAAAAAGGAAAATGAAAGGCAGGATTGCTTATATGCTGGAAATAATTTTTGTTGTGTTTTGGGAGGGACTTTAGTGAGCATTAAGTATCATGTATTCTCCAGAATACATAATATATATACCTAAAAGTGCTATTTAAAATATAAATATTTTTAGAATTTGGTATAAAAATAGTTATAGTGCAAGAATTTAAGTTATATATACATTCTATGAAATTATTTATTCTTTAATGTAAGAATTTATTCCTTTGAAGAATATTTTGTTACTTTTTACAATGTTATGCCAAATATTTTTATTTTTCATTGTATTTCAAACACAGAGCAATAATGCTAACTATTTTTATTTAAATAGGAAATGTCCCGTAGCAAAATAGTGTATTTCAAACATATTTGATGAATATGTTTTTTATCATAATTGCAAGTTTACATGGATTACTGTGCCATAAGCTTTCCATAGAAGAGGTGGAGCTTGCAGTCTTAAGATTTTTTTAAGAATAGAAGTGAGCATTAGTTGTGTGAACTATTAAGTTTTGGTTTGCTTTTCTAATTCAAGGAGAAGTTTGTGTTATTGGGATGCTAAGGATGTAAATCACAGAAGTACCAGAAGGTCATTTCACATCACTTTCCACTTAGCTATGAATCTCCGAGGTTCTGAGAGGAAGACCTAGACGGTTTTATGTACTCAAATTCACAGCTGGGGACTATTTCATTCATTGGTTCAGTGCTTACTTAACGTGCTTGCCAAGTGAGCAGATGCCACTAAAAAAGTCACTGTAGGATGACATTTAAAGGACCTCAAACTGTCCAGTGTATTTTTGAAATGAAATTTAAAGAATTTAGTTGCTTCATATGATTTGAAGTCACTTTTTCAGTGCTGTTTTTAGATTTTTTCAATAAAAATGATTAGTTTTGGCTCAAATATTAATGATGTGTTTGAATATAATAATGACCAATTAAATATAGACTACAAAATAGCTTAAGCTATTGAGTTTGACTATAAACATATGGCACTAATAGAGATGTCTTTTTAATGCCCTAAAATCAAATGCTAAGACCACATCTGTGGTCTTCAAAGAAATTCACAGTTCCCCAATAAGTAAAATAATTTGACTGTAATAGGATTGAATTGACAAAAAATTTCTAAAAACATTTTCTTTTTTTTTTTTTCAAAGCAGTGTGACTTCAGCTGTTCCAAATATTTAATCATCAAATCTTGTTCACGGAAAAGGCCATTATTAAAATAGCTAAAATTAGTCTGGTTTTCTGGTTAGTCCAAATATTGGAAGAAAGACTACATTACAATCATTGCTTACAAGCTTTTCAACACATGTTACTGTCCCAGGGAGGAGACTGAATGGTGACATATTTTCTGAACAATTCTCTTTTCTGTTAGGTTTTACTTCTTATGGCAAGATTGCAGTACTTTGGAAGGACGATAGCAAAATGTTGCATCTCCATTTGTTAGGCCATCTTATCTTAAATTGTATTAATAATGAAGTTGTCATTTTTACTGTTAATCTCTGAATGAGTAAAATATCATCTTTCTCAGTCTTCAAGCCTGGCCAGTTGTGTGGACCAGGCCTTTCTTTCTGTTGGGGTTTGTGTTTTTATGGTTTTAGCAGCTTGGGGTTTTTTGCTATGTTTCTCCGCCTCCACTGCATTTTTGTATTTTGTAGCTCCAAAAATCAATAGGAAAAATCATCCTAACAGAACAACTGCAGAAATGCCTGCTCCCTGATACGTGTTTCACTTGTTGGCAATAAGAGACAGAGAGACCAGGACAGGAATACCAAGAGAAGTTAGGGTAACCATGGCCAACTTTCCATCCTGAAATATTCTGAAATATTTAAGGGAAGGAGCTCATTAGGATCAGAATAGGATCAAGGAACTGCAAAAATTTCTTTTACAAAACATCTTCTGCTAATAAAATGGCTCACAACAGTTTCCACACTTGTAATCCATGTTCCTCACTTTTCTTCGTCGTCGTATTCCTTCGGATATAAGACAATTCTCTCTCAAGTAAGATTACCTATATTAACTCAAATATTTGTGTTCACCACTGTATACACAGATACAAATTTCAAAAATTCTGGATTGCTCTCAGTGATTTCTAACTAATTTTCTTTTGTTTAAAAAACAAATAAACAGGTCTTTGCAGTCCCCACTATATTTTAGTTCGTGTTTTTCCTGACTGCAGAACAGGCTGATTATTCCACATGCTTAAAAAGAGAACCCCTGAACAATCCATTTTACTGAAAAAAAGGGGAGGGGGATGTTAGCCATTTGCTGTTTGTATCCAGTTGTTTATTTATAAAGATTTACAAGAAATTTTCAGGTTGAATTTTAGGTAGAGATGAATTGCCTCTGCTCTGATAACACGAGTGAAGTTCAGGAAAATGTGATTAAATTCTCTTAGGGGTAAAAACAAAATTGGAAGTTGGTAGTTGCACATATTTTGTGGCAAAAATAATCCCATGTCTTTTTAAGAGTTTAGAATTTGAATTGTATTTTAGGAAGTCGTTAAAAGGCTGTCATAATATAGCTATTTGGTGAGAAGAAATTGCTTTGAGTTGTTAGTGAAGATGTTGAATTTCTGGTTTTGGAGGCCATAATGGAAAAAAAATGAAGGATGCCAGTCCTATTGTTTCTGAGAGGTGGCACCTAGGGTATGGCAGTAAGGCAGGAAACTGGAGGACAACCATATAATTTGATGATTACAAGGAATGCATAGCAAAAGAAGGAATGGGAGGAGTAGGAAAAAATTGTGTGTATATATATGTATGGATATGTAGAGGTACATATATCTATAAACATTCATATGCATATACCTATATTTTGTGAAAGGGTAAAACCTCCCTGAAACCAACCTCAGCTAATGAAACTTGCCCAGCTCTAACTGATTATATGAGTGTTGCATGAGAAGAAAGAGGCAAACACAAACTTTGTTATTGACATGGGGTGAGACCTGTGCAAGAGCACTGCTCTGAAAAAGCACCTGTACCACACCTGTCCAGATTTTGTAAATGCTTGGGATGATGTCAGAGCCATGTGGTTCTCTTGCTGTGACTATAACACCTCAAATCCCACTCTAACAGTGTACGTACTAAATGTAACGTTGGATGGAATACTCTGCTTTCTGCTTTAATACTTGAGGCCTGGAGAGACCTGTCATTTTAAAATATATGTAATGGTAAACACCCACTTGGACTGTTTAGAAGTTATGGTAGACAATCAGAAATAGGCTTCTAAAAAGCCTGTGTTTTGTAAGGTTTCTCATTATTGAATCACCAAGTCAAACTTTTATTTCTCTGAGCCATCTGTTCCTCCTGTTCTCATCCTCTTTTCTCCCATTCCTGTTTTCTATAAAGGACTGTGGATCCTGAAATGACCAGCTGATTGTTATGCAAGATTTGCCTTCTCCAAAAATAAAAAAGTTTCTCATTTAGGTCCTGAAACCCTCCCTAGGTTTTGATTTCACATTTCAGCTATAGACTCAGCCAGACTGGAAACACATCTGTTGCCAGACGGGCAACTGATAAGTGGTTCTATTTACTCTAAGGATCACATTGATGAAGTCCTGTTTCTCATATTTACTGCTATCAAATGGCTGGGATATTTTCGCTTTTTCCTTTCACAGGTTTCCTTTATATAATTTTTGCTGATTTTTATTATGAAGGATTTTTTCTGTGTTTTGTATTTATTTTTTTTTTTAGGTTTCCACTGGGACTTCTTTAGGTTTTGCCTACTAATGAAAAGAAAAATAATTGCTCAAATATTAATTTCATCCATATGATTCAGTAAACTGAAGTGATAATTTGTTTCAGATGAATGAAGTGATTAATCATCTGATCTAAAAATTAACATTTACTAGTAGGATGATAAAAGATAATTATTATATGCAGAAAGCTGTTGTACTTTTAATTAGTAGCTCTAAATTAGCTGAGAGGTGGTGGAAGAAACAGAGTTTTTTCAAAGTGACTTTGCCATTAAATCTAGAACCCTTATTACATGATTAATAGTATGGTTTGAATTAAACCTCCTATCTTAATAAAGTTCTTTTTTTATTTGGGCTTAATACTGTTTTATTATTATATTCTTCTTATTATTACTCTTGTTATTCCAGAGTTTCAATTGTTTATTCCTTTTACTATGTATATACTATGTGGTCCCTCCATAAGCATTAGAGAGAGATTTAAAAACAAATTTAGCAAGAGAAGACCAGCCTTCAAAACTGGGCACTTATTTAAATACCTCATTAGCCAATTTCATGTTCACTTGCTACATGTTTTTTAATAGTTTGCTTACATTAAAAAGTCAGTTCTTCCCAGAACTATAATGAAGGGGTTTGAAAAATACAATTAATTTGAACTTCATGTTATTTGTGTCTTTCTAGATAATAGTTTTATGAATGATTTTGTTATTATCATCACAAAAGTCATCAACAAAAACAATTTTTCTAGATCTGTTATCTCTTTGGATATCCTTTTTGTTATATACAGGCTACTGAGAAGATCTACAGGAAAACAACAAAAAGTTGCAGGCATTTCCTTTCTCCTTCAATAGAGAGACGATAGGAGAAAAATTAGAAATAAAATTTTCATTTTTTCCTTTTATCAGTTTCTTTCTTTGCAGAAAATCTTGCTTAGACAGTCAGATGCTACGAAAGTGTGATTCAGATTTGTTTTCCCAAAGCATGTAAGCAATTGTGGAAGACCACAATGAAGCAGGATTGGAAAATGCTTCCCATGTTCAAGATGACCAAGCTCTTCACGTTTCTGTTGTTCAGAACACTTTTGCAGTAGCAGGGCAATGGCCTCCTACTCTCTGCCTTGTCTGACCTCTTCCACTCACATTTCTCAATAAAATGGACCAGTTAAGTGATGGATCATGTGATGTGCACAACTGGTCTCAGAATGTTATTTTCTGAGTAGTAGCTTCTTCAGTTTAAAGTAAATGTCAGTAGTTGTTAGCTGAATGGTCTTGGATTCTTTTCCTGTTCACACATGATTTTGTAAGAGACTAAAGAAAAAAAAACTCTTTAGGTTACAATTACTGGGCCCAAGTGAAAAGCATTCCACATAATTGTCTTGTCCTTTTCAGAGAATCCTGAGTATTTGCACATCATAACAGGAAAAAACTGTCTTTTATTTAGAAGAAAAAAATAATAAAATTAATTATATTTTCTTTTTTTTCTCATTCCTGTATTGCAATAACTGTATAACTGGACTGTATAACTGTTGGACTTTTAGAAAAGTGAACACATAATTTTGTCTGCCTTGCTGTTCCCCTCAGAGTAGATTTGAAGCCAGAAGTTTAAACTGTACAAAACAGTTAATTTCAAATTAGCAGCTAGGTCTGCAGCTTTGACTACTGCCTTGGTAAAATATTCTCAGAAAACACAGCCTGTTCAAAGTAGATGTGAAACATAATTCTCTCATTCTTCTACTTTTATTTAGGTTTACAGCATTACTCACTGATGGATCTGTTAGGCATTATCATAGATTAAAAATGTGTTGTGTTATATACCACAAAAATACCAAATTAGAAAAACATTACTAATGACCAAAGGCCTACTTTAGTTTTTAAGAAAGACTATATGTAGGACTGACATAATATAGGAAAATGTCTGTGCAGCTTCATTAAAGCATTTCAGTAGGATGTTTTGAAACTAGTGTACTTTTATATCAAACAATATATTACCTAATTTATCAGTAGGCTTTCTCCATGCAGCTTTTATTCAAATTAAATTTCTAATTCTCACTCTAGTCAGTGCTCCAGGTCTGTTAACTCACTCTCAGTCTATTAAATAAAATATAATTGCTGCCTAGGGCGATCTATTTTTTTTTTTGTCAGACTGTTCTATTTCAGCTGTTTTATCACTTCAACCCTCTTTCCCTGGCACTGGCAACACATGAGAGGTGTATTTTTCATGCGAGACATTGAGAATGACATTCTTTCAAAAATTAGAAACAAAGAAAAAAAGGAAAGAAAATAGTAAGTCAAGCAAAATTCAGTGTTGTGATTTGGAAGATTCAGTCCAATTTAGTGCTCCCACTAAAACCATACTGCCACTTGCTACCCTATCCTCCTTCCCTCTTGTGAGGGACTGGATATAGGAACTGGAGGCTCAAAAGATCATTGTTTGAGATATGAACAATTTACTGTAAATGGCAATGGAATAAGAATAAGATTAGTAAGAGAAACAGTACTAGTGACAGAGGGCATAAGAAAAGAAACAATTCACATGGAAAAAGCC
The DNA here is from genome assembly GCA_008694505.1 of Cyanoderma ruficeps. NCBI lineage: Eukaryota > Metazoa > Chordata > Aves > Passeriformes > Timaliidae > Cyanoderma > Cyanoderma ruficeps. Next base: position 14,177,366 of record VZDJ01000346.1, on the reverse strand, counting down.
CCAGATGATAATGGACAGTACCAGATGGCTCTCTCTGCCAGGCTTGCTGGGCCTGAAGGAAGCCCTTCTCCTCAAAGAGCCTTCCTTCCCCAGTCCCTGACAATGACATGAGATGGTAAAGAAAAACCTCCGGTCCTGGCCATGCCCCCTCCCAGCTACTGCAAAATGTAACCCTGTCCTGAAACCAGAACACACAGGAACAGAGGCCGGTTTTTCTTTTTAAATCTTTTTAATTATATTTCCTTCCGCTCAACAAAAATATTGAATAAGGTGCAAAAACGCATCTACTTTTTAGGTAGGTTAGGCAAAATGAGATAAATTCTACATCTCAGATATAAAATAATAAATCTGAAAAGTATTAAAGGGTGTAAATTACTAGGTACTCTTTTTTGTCCATAGGTTTAAATAAATCTATGTTACCTGTTTAAATAAATGATAATAATAGATGTTTGAATTTCAGCTGAGTAAAATCAAAACAAATCAGTATGGAGAAAAGAAAGTTGTATGGCTTGATGCTTTCTTCAGGTTTCTGTAATAGATAGCAGATGTACACACTAGTAATTTTTAAATTATTGCAAATAATATACTCTGTAATTAATAATATAATGTAAAATAACATGATATAACTGGCAATAAATTTAAAAAAATACTTTTTTAACGGTTTTCCCTCTACTGTTGTCTTGTTTTGGATCCTGAAAGAGCTTTAAATGTATGCATGATGATTCAGGCCAGGAGAGAGGGAGGTGAACTGCAGAAAGTGAGAAGAAAGGGAGGCAGAGGTTTGAAGCCAGGAGGAGAATGATAGTTTAGGTAGTGTAATAAGCTCTGCTGATTTTAGAAGAAAGCAGGAAATGTGTTAATTAGGAGAGTTCAGTCCTTTTGGCTCCAGGAAAAGTCCCAAATCGCACATTTTAGGTGGAATTATGCCCATTTTTAGGGAAATACGCATGTAAGCTTTTTTCTGTGCAGTTTAACATCACTTCCTCATGCTGAGCTTGTAGTGTTAATAACTGCCCTATCTTCTGCATCCAAATATATTCTTATTGTTTTTTGTACGTTCAATAAATATTTCCTTTTCTCAAGCATGAAATACAGCAGATCGCATCTCCTTCTTCCTCTCTGAGTCTGAGAATGCAGGAATAGAGTAACAGGAGAGAGGACAAATCATCATGTTTCTGTTCAACACTTCCTTTGTAGAATTAAAACTAAGGAAGAACAGAGGATGGCTTGCAGCTCAGTCTAGATCCGTGTCCTCTGGTTTTTTGACATCACAGAAGGGAACTGCTGTTTTCTTCACCTTCATGTGTGGGAGGAAAATGGCACATGAGAGCTTTAAGAACCAGAACTCTTTCTTGCCCTTCCTTCCCTCTTTCTTGTTTCCAGAGAGAATCATTTATTCTGCCTTTTCCTCCCTAATCATCTGGATGTCATGGCAGGAAATGTAGGATTCCATTTGACGTCTCCAGCTGAGACTACCAAAGGAACACCAATAAGTCTCGGTGAAAAGCAGATAATTCAATAAAGGCTTTTTCCACAGACTTTGAAGAAAGTCTCCACAGAGATTAAGGACTAGACAGTCGTGTAAGTCATATACATTGGGAAGAACTGGTATATATATATATATATTCAAATTAATTCACCCTATTCAAGTACAGTTAACTGGCACATCTGTGTGTGGTTTGGAAAACCTCCATCACTTTTATGTTGATCACTCATATTAATTTGCTAATAACAGTAATTTGCTATACATATGATATTGAAATAGAATTCTGTTATATTTGAGGAGTTTTGTAGGTTTGTCTTGGGTAGTCATACTTCTTTGTACTTGGAAACCGTGTGAAGATTCTATAACTAATCTATAGCTCAGTTGCTATAGAAAATGTATATTGATATATATATTTATGTTATATATGTATATGTATGTGTGGGTGGGTTCCTTTTACCTATTGACAGCTTTACCAACTTTTCAGTTATATAATTATTCTCTTTATTTTTATATCTGATCACTTTTTGTAACATTAATATATCAACTCCATTTAGTTTCGTTGCTCAGTCACTCAGCAGCTCTCTGTCCTTAACTCATGCCAGTGGTTTACACATAAACCCCTCTCTAGCCTTATTCTGTCCTCTAGTCTGTAGTGCACCCAAGAGGCTCATACAGGTGGAATTAGTTTTTACTTCTTCCAAGGTCAGGAGCACTAGACAACTGTTTTATTCTCTTGCTTTGAAATGAATCAAGATTTACACAACAGGATACTATTAGCAGGGACTCTACTTTGTATTCACAAACAATTAATAATTTTCCTGTTACAGCATATGATAAGAACTGTCAACCATTGCAGAGAAATGTAACTGATATCACTAAAGATCAGTGTTACAGACACAGACTAGAGTGACTGTATTAAAAGTAACGGGCAGACAACCAAATTTTTGGAAATGTAAGTGGAGAAACATTTTTTAAAAAATGGCACCTCTGCTACTATTTTCATTTAGAAATTATAGTAGCAGTGCTAACTCAGACATAGTCACTGCTATATCAAACTGAAGTATTACACTGAACAGTATAAGATCAAATCTTCTAATTCTTTTATGTGAGCTGGTCAAAATTAATTTAGGTTTCGTTACTGAGAGCACTATTCCTATCCATGAATTCTGTAAGATCATCTCTTTAGGGTGTTGTCTTTCAATATTTTCCTTCAAAAACCTTCTCAGGGATCATTGAACTGCTTCTCTTCAAAAAGACCAACAAACACTCAAATTATCTTGCAGGTGTTTATTTTGTGAAGAATTCCTCTCTTTTTCATGAGAATGAGTACAAGAGTTTTTCCTATCATTTGATTGATGACAATGATATGGTAAACCGTAAAGGCTTGCTGAGTCTTTCTCATTGAGAGAAAACACCACACAGTAGTTTCCCACTTCTTGGAGTTATGCCTGAATCCTGTTTATTTAAAGCATGGGTTTTCTCCAATGCCATTTATCATTTGTCTGGCTGACCATGAACCACCACTAAGCACATTGAGTGGGGTCTCCAGACTTGGGAGTTAAGATGCATGAGAAATTTGCGTTTCTTCTTTCTTCGTGCACACTTATCCTTAATCATCATAGACACTATCTCTCTAGTGAGAGATTTCTCTCTTTTTTAAAGAAATTTTTCAAAACTGTGGACTTCTTCCTCCTTTTTTTTTTTTTCTCAAAAAAGAATTAAATATAGTATTGTAATTTCTTTATAGGAGTTCATAGGAAAAACAAAAAATTAAAGCTAAATCATGAGCAAAGAGCCCATATCATCAGTGGACCAGACACAGAAACAGATTTTTATGGGGTTTTTTTCCACTGTGAAATAAAATTTTCCTATTTTATTTTTTCATGTAGTGAACAAAACTCTCTTTTGGAAATATTATTTAGACTGATGACAGAAATTATTTTCGAAACTATGACAAGTTAACTTCTACAGAGTAACCTCAAATTCTGAGAAAGACCTCTAGCTCTAAAATTAGACCTATTTTATACCACAAGTGTTAGACACTTGAGCACCTTAATTTATCATTCACAGTTAGAAGAAACCTGTTGTAAATATATTAGAGGGAATTATCTGAACTCCCATTTTCTAGCACAATTTTAAATGATCATTCTTAACAAATCAGTTGATTTATCTGGGTCATTTGTTTGTTGGGACTTTGCTCAGTTCTTACAACTAATTTGGTGCAAGAGAAACAGTGAAGTTACTGTAGAAAATAATGACCATTATCTAGCTCATGTATGTCTTTTCCAGACTGAAATAGATTTTGATTGGAGACATACATATGTATTAAGAACTGTAAAGGTAATTTGGGTCCTATTATCATTAATAGGGCTAATTTTCATATTCCTTTGTCAGTTACTAAGATCAATCATTATAAATGCTGAATCAGCCTTTAAACAAATACCTAAAGCCTCACTAGCAGAGATTGGAAGAATTGCACATTTCAGTTTCTGTAATAACAATGCTTAAACCATGTTAGTTCTTGTGGTATTTTCTTAAAGGTAAGTGAATTACAACAGTAGTGGACTTGATTTTACACTAAAGCTTACTGATTTCATTAAATTATTAGGCACACATATATCCCTAAGAGGGGAAAACCCAGGGTGAAGAATTATATTATCACCTTATTCCATTGTTATCCAAGAGTATTTCTTTAGATCCAATACTTGGCATAATATATAAAATAAATATATTTTATCCAGGTAAATACTATTTGATCAGTAATAGCATTAATGACAATCACATGCTACATGTTTGAATGTTTGAATTTTGAGTTAAGTTTAATTCTTTACTGGGTCAGTGTAGTGGGTTGACCTTGGCTGCATGTCAGGCGCCCCCCAGGCCATTCTCTCAGTCCCCTTGCCAGTGGAACAAGGGAGAGAAAATAAAATGGAAAACAACTAGCAGGTTTAAAGGAAAAAAAAAAAAAAAAA
>VZDJ01000346.1:14108860-14172897 GCA_008694505.1 Cyanoderma ruficeps | reverse complement strand
TTGGAAAAAAAAAAGAAAAAAAAAAAGACAACAAAACTTTGTGTGCACATAAGCAAAGGGAACAGTTAACCTCTACTCAGTTAACCTCTACTTCCCATCAGAGAGGATGTTCAGACACTTCTTGGGAAGCAGGCCCTCAGCACACTTAGCAGTTGCTCTAGAAAGCAAACACTGTAGGATAAAAAAAAATCCCCATTCCCCCATTCCATTCTCCCGTAGCTTTCATATCTGTGCTATCATCATATGGAATGTAATATCTCCTTGGTTAATTTGGGCCAGCTGTTCTGGTTGTGTCCCCTCCCCCAGCCCCTTGTTAATGCTGTTGTTTTATCAACACCCTTCCAGGTACCAATGCAAAGCACAACACTGTGAGGGCTGCTAAAGAAAAATGAGCTCTATCTCAGTCAGACCCAACACAGTCAGAAATGTGAGCAATTCAGAGGTCTCTTTTGGAAGACTCTGATTGTATGTGGCCATGGAGAGTTGAGAGATCCAGGAAGTACATTTTGTTTTTGAGGATCACTGCTTCAGGAATGTAATGGTCTACACCAATGATCAGACTAACAAACAAAGGTGGTAAAGACTCTGCATAAATGAACAAGGAGCTGCTGATAAAACTTGAATATTAAAAAAATTCAAGAGGTTGAAGCAAGGTCAGATGTTCAGGGAGGAATACAAACACTTGAAATACACTGAAAAGATGGGGTTAGGAAAGTCAAAATCCATGTAGAATTGAATCTGGAGTGAAGTGTCTGAAGAAAAATTAAGCAGAGAAACAGGGATAGATAAACTTCTTCTTAACTGCAGTCTTTACCAGTAAACCAATCTTGAATAATCCTGGAACCCTGAGACCAGCAGAAAAGTCTAGAGTAAGGATGACTTAGAGGAGGACTAGGTGAGGGAGCACTTAGACAAACTGGGCAAATGCAAACCCTTGGGACATGATGGAGTGCATAGGAGGTCAGTAACCCTTGGAAGGTTGTGACAGCTGAGGGAAGTCCCCAAGGGCTGGAAAAAGAAAAGAACATTCCTTTCTTCAAGAAAAGCAAGAAGGATTGAGGGAACTGTAAGCCAGTTGGTCTCACCTCTGTACCTGGAAAGGTGGTAGAGCAAATTGTCCTGGTCACCCTCTGCAAATATTGGAGATGATCAAGATGCTTAAAAGTGGGGAGTAGGCACTGTTCAGCCAAGGGAAAGAAAGGCATAGGCAAGTCAAGGCAAGGCAAGGCAAGGGATAAAAACTGTGAGGGAGGCAGGATGCTGGGTCAGGTTGCTCAAAGTGGTTGCGGGATCTCCATTCCCATAGAAATTCAAAACTTGATTATACATGGGCAGAGCAATCTGCTCTAAATGGCCATCCTGTCTGCAAAAGGGCTGTACTAGATAATTGGTGAAGGCTTCTAGTCTCAGTTATTTTCTAATTTAGTGATAGGAATTGTACCGAGAATACTGTTCATAATCTCATACTATTTAAATTATACCTGTATTTATTTTTTTAAACAGGCAGATGTAAACTCTATACATGTTTATTTCTTACTCTACCAATGAAACTAAATTTTCTTTGATGAAAATTTTAACTAGCAAACCACTTTTGGCCAATTCAATCTGTTGTTAGATGCTTTCCAAACTCATTCAAAGTGTCCAGATGTTACAGTGATGAAGGCCATAGAAACATCTAGATGTTAAGAGACATGGAAACTCTGCTCATCTAGCGCTTGCCTGTTTAAAAGGGACCTTACTTGTGCTGACATAATTTGAATTAATGGATTCCCTCACTGCCCTAAATTATTGGCAGTATTAACATTACAGTTTTCCTGGAATTTTGAAATTGAAAAAATCACAGAAATGGAAATGTATTAAAAAACTCTTAAAAATGTATTTTGTTTCTTTTTTAAGAAATGCATTATTTAGTAGCTATCAAAATTTTAAGAGGAAGTGTTTTTTAAACAACTTTATATTGTTTATCTTGTAAAATAAGACATCTAAATGTGTAAGTAAAATGTTAAAGCACAAAACACAGGGAAAAAAATAGTTTATTTTTAAATAGAATTTCTATAAACATTGAAGGTCAAGATGAATTGAGAAATAATTTGCAGCCCAACTTTAGACATCAAGTTTGGACATGTGACTTTCAGTATTTCATTAGAGTTCACAAGGGATAGCAGATGATTAAGAATGAGTCATTATTTAAGCAGAGAATGCTTATCCATCCATCATTAAAGGAAAAAAAATCACACCCAAATTCCTCAGTTGAAGTGATTTGATCTTTATTTGAACTGGATAATAGTTTTCAATTATTTGTTTCCCAAGGGCAGACTATACTGGATAGTTACATTATATTTTATCAACTTTTGTTAATTTAGAAGGTACTTTTGTACTGGCTTTAAATATGTTAGCTATTATTTAATATTAAGAAAATTCTTTTTAAACACTAAAAAATAAAAGAATGAGCACATACCAAACGGAGTAGACAACAATGAGCACCAGAAAACACAGGAATAATGAACTGTTCTTTTTCTGATAATTAGAATTTCCTTTCTTGTGGCATTATATCAGCTGGTTAGGTGTCAGTCACTATACATTTCAACATTTTGCAGTTTAATTAATAAAAAGAAAGTATCCTGGCACAGAAAAAGGAAGGAACAGGATCTAGATTATTTCTCCCCCAGTGGCTGCAGCATATTCCTGCTTAATTTGAGAAAGTGGAAGTTGATCATAAAGGGCTCAAAACCACTTACTTGAGCTTGTTGTTGTTCCGTGTTAGGCCCTTTCTGGCAGTAATTCCTCTCTGTCACTTCTTTTGATGGCTCAGCCACCTCAAATCTCTTCTAAATATATTTAATCTTAAGTTAATGAAAACTTTTGGTTACAGCCTTTTATTTTTGACTGTATTTTATTAAGAAATACACAAATGATCATGAAAAAAAGTGTTATCAAAAATGATATGTGGACCTTTATCTTTCCAAAATGACTGATTTTAGGTCACGTCATGTATTAGTTTACTTTCTTCCATGTTATACTTTTAGATCGAAGCGTCCACAGGACAAATCTAGAGGCAAAACCAATATTAAAATACTTAAAAAACACACAAAAAACCCTTAAATTTTGACTCACTACATGGCCAAATTGTGGGTAAATATTTTATAATAAACCATTTAAATACAACTATAGCTTAACAATTCCATTTTTACAGTTTTCCCAGGATACAGCTCTTGATAAGTTATGTACGCTTGTTATGGGAGCCTCAGCTCTTGCTTGAATTTTCCATACATAGTTTGAAACGTAATTCAAAATTGGAAATAGCAATGGAAATCACAAGGAAATATTCTTGTCTCAATGGCAAAATGAAATTCATTGAGTATGCAAAAAGATTTGATAAAAGTGTGACGGAAACAATTAGCCGGGTTAAAAGCTTATTGGTTGTCTTTAACAACACCATAGAGAAGACTTGAATCCAGATAAATATTATTTTGAAAATAAGCAGAACTATTAAAAACATTAATGATTAATTTTCTGGAAATTGAAGGAGAAATTATGAAGATAATTCAGCATCTCACTTTATAGCTCCTCTTAAGAAATGGACAAGAATCTTTGGAAGTGTCTCAGAAAAACTTTTGTTTCAGATTTTTATAAATATAACATTCAGTCTTTTCCTTCAAAAAGAGGCTTTTAAAAACTGAAATAAGTATATGATAAGATAATGAGTAAGGAATATGGAACTGTCTTTTAAAAAAGAAAAAAAATCAGTCCAAAAAAAAGTCAACAATTTGAAGACAATGCAGTTTTAATATACTATTTTTAAAGCTTTAAGGGTGTATAATTAATTGAAAGAATTGGAGGACAGAACTTCATCTTCTATAACTAAAACTACCAAATTATGATGCTGTAGAACTTTTGGCAGACAAATGCAGCAACACATTGGAATATTTATTCCAAAATTTCTAACCTGAATAATGATCAGGAACTGCTTCAGTTTCTCTTTTTAGGTGTTCCAGTACCTAAAAATATCTGACTGCTTCCACCTTTGTACATGTATAGTTCCTAAGTTATTTTCCCCTCCACTGCTTGTGGTGTTGGATATAAATGTTTTCTAGTTACTAGGGTCAGAACTAAGCCAAAAAATTGTTTTTCTTTTCACTGATTACTTGTATTGAAAGTGAAAACACCTGCAATTCAAATGGGCTGTGCAAACCTTTGAACTTATGTCCAAAAATAAGTCTCGCATTGAGTGGCTCTACTAGAATTACTTTAAAAATAAAGATTTTTGTGATTCAGTAGATGTATTCTGAAAAGTGTTTGTTACCATCAACAGTTGCTCATATATTTCACAAAAGCAAAAATATATTGAATGTTAATATTCTTAAAAAAAAGGGAAACATTTCAAGGTAAGTAAAATTACAGAAAGCTATCAACAAAATTAATTAATAAAGCACCGTCTATAATGATATGCCTGAAATTATAAAGAAAAAGATTTAGAGAGAGAGAGAACTTAGATGTGTGGGGGAGGGAACAGAATTTGAAAGTAGAAAATAATTCAACAGCAGAAAAATTGTTTTGTTTTGTAATTACTGAAATCTTTTAATGATTATATGTATATGTATGGCTTCTGTACCTTCATTGTCTCTTTTAGATGTATTTTCATCATTTTACAGCTGTAACAGTATGAAAAATAACCTACATTCAGCACCAGCACAGCTGACTTACTTATTTTTAAAACCATACATTAATATATATTTTGTTCTCTCTCTTTTTATTCCCCTTTCTTATTCTATTCCCTGTGTTTGGCTTTGGTTTTCTTTTTTGTCTTGGCTACTGGTGCCTCTTCCTTCTTTTCCTTTCTATTTGGCCAGTTGTTTTTGGCCAGTTTGTGTTTTTCCAGACATCACTCCATGATGTCGTTGAAGTATATGATGGCCCAGCTCTACAGTCATCTTTGTTATCCTCTCTCTCAGGATCTCATTCAGGTATCATTTAATAAAACTGTCAGTATATCATTATTTACTTTTTTAATGAACCTAGAAATAAAATGTAGTCTAAAAATAGAGAAAAAAGGATTGTCGTATTTGCTTAAATTTATCTCAGGCAAATATATGAAATCCACATTTTGAACTAAATACTTCAAAATCTTTGCACTGGTGAATGAAATGAAGTAAAATAACTTTCTTTTTTTTTTTTTAGTTTATTTTTCTTTTGATATTTAGCTAATATTGTGGTTATTTAGAACTTACTCCGTGCCTTTATGGCTTTACCTAGTGAGTAATTTGAAAAAGGTAGTAGATATTTTAAAGAGAAAGCAAGGCATATTTGTGCGAAAGTAAAATTAAATAGATTAGACATGTTTTGAGTATATTTAAAGATGTAGGGAGTTGGGAATTTTGTTAAGGGTGGAGTTTTTTTTCCGTTTTGGTTTAGGTTGTCTGTCTTATTTAGGAGGGTTGCGTTGTGGGTATTTGTTGTTGTTGTTTTCAATGTCATTGGTTTGTTGGGTTGGTTTGGGGTTTTTTTTTGGGAGGAGGGTTTGTTTGGCTTTGGTAAATGAAAAAAAGCAACAAATATTCCTAGTAAGTAAGATGAGTTTTATTTGCTCTTTTCTAGAATGACATAATACTGTCAACATAAAATATTAAAAGTGCATATATCTTGCAAAATTTACTGAAGCAGCACAGGGCTTGGAGAGTATTATTTTTAGCTGTGAAGATGTTGACAGGTTTTTTCTTTAGTAAAAAGTGGCTATGATGGCTTTGTATTTTCATTGTTTGAGTAGGTGAATCCCTTCCATTGAGTTCTGGGAACCAGATCACAGTCAGATTTACCTCAGTTGGACCAATAACAGCTAAAGGATTTCATTTTGTTTATCAAGGTGAGACCACCTAGAAAAATGTGTGCATTTATTCTGTTCATCGTAGTTTGTAAGTCATCAGAGAAACAGACTGAGAATGAAGAAGAAAGTAATAGCCTTTTAACAATAGAATGTGACACTATTTCTACAGGTTTTGAAAAATGTTCGAAATTATTTTTTTGTCTGTATTTTAAAGCTGAGATCAAATACTTAAGAAGAATAAGAGTGGTTGCAAATTTAAGAAGACATTTATACAAAACTGCTGGTTTTGTTTGCTAATCTGATTGACAAATATTAGGTCCATCTGTGTGCTCTAATTGGTTTATCTCTGAATTTAAATATGAATAGCTGCAAATGTTATTTCCTGTGGGTTAAAAATTATCTTACTGTTAGCAAGATATTTTTCTTGAATTACATTATTTTCCTTCTTATGAGTCAAATGGGAAATTTTCATATACCAATACTTGCAACTGCAATTCATTCTTTCATTACATATAAATCCTCATCTGACAGTCAGAACACACATTTAGAAATCCATATGAATAACTGTAAATATCTGACACTAAATGTTGTTTTGAAACCCTGTATTAGTTGAGTATCTCAAGGTAGTATTTCTTATAAGTGTAGAGGTTTTAGAAAGGTTTCTCTGTGGATTCTGTGCATTACTTCCAGTCTTGGTGAGGATATCAGTACTCTGCTCTCCTAAATAGTAACTCAGACATCAAAAGTGAGCAATCTTTATTGTGAAGATTCATTTGGGGATTATGGAAATGTTCTCCACTGGGAAATAGCTGCAAGTTTCTTCCAGGCATTTTAAATATTTGTGGTTCAATATCTGTATTCCCCTCACCAAATCTAAAATTAAGAATCCACAATTGTTTGTATGTTCACAGCTGTTCCAAGAACAAGTGCAACACAGTGTAGCTCTGTGCCTGAACCAAGATTTGGAAAAAGGATTGGAAATGAATTTGCAGTTGGTTCACTGGTTCTTTTTGAGTGCAATCCAGGCTATATCCTCCATGGGTCAACAGCAATTAGATGTGACACAGTACCAAATGCATTGGCACAATGGAATGATTCACTCCCTACATGTATTGGTGAGTTCCTAAGGCTTTTTGATATAACTAATTACTGCTTAATGTGTAGACTATTCTCTAGTTGAATGTGTTCATTCTTTGTCATTGGTATAGTATTTTATTCTTGCTTACTTTAATTTACTCCCTTTTTTATTCAAGGTTAAGTTGTATTCTCCTTTCTATTCTATTTCTACTTTAACCTTGCTGTGAACTTTCACAACAATCATGAACATGCTTTTCTGCCGTAATTTATGTGATAGCTGTCCCTCTTTAATCAAGAATCAGAAGTATTAGTTTGTGCCCTGACTTCTTGCAAGATTAAGATGCTTTTAAGCTGCAAATGTCTAACAAGATATTGCAAGCTATTAGGAAGAACATTATGATATTAAAGATTTAGAAATAGTTACATTAATATTTTGTTACTTGCCAGGAAAAGGCCAGCAGCATACTTCGTCTGTTTCTAGCCACTTTGAGATTAAATTCTTAAAATGAAATTCTTAAATTAAAGTGTATCCATTGATACTTATAAAATGACTTGGACCAACTGGAAATCTAGTAGTTGTAAGAAAATTCCCCACTTTACTTTTCCTGATCAGGAACAGAATATTTTATTAAAAATATCATAACCCTTTACAAAAATGGCGTTATGATACCGACTCCAGCAGAGAACATAAACAGAGGTAGAGTGAGTAGATGTAAAGAAAACAAAGAACATATTTTCATTAGGCTGATGTTTCTTCTGCCATGCTAAGCAGCTGATGGTGCCTGGTAGAATATGAGTGTTTTTTGGTAAATTAAAAGATTATCTCCAAAATACCAAAATCCCGATAGAGATCAAGGCTAAGTATCAGTGGGGTAATATTTACAAAATCTGATTAATCAAGTTTTAAACAAATAATGTTGATTTAGACTATTTCAGGCATAGCAATAGAACCACAATTTCTATATCAATAAGAAGGTGAAGTATATAGCTGTATCTCATTTAGTCTCATAGATTGCAGTTTAATCAGTAGACTTGTACTATTTTTCCCCTTCAATTATATTCCCTTTTTTCTTCATATATCACAACTTGACCAAGTGTTGAAGTCATTCTTTTGGACGTTGATCAAAATATATTATTGGTATTTTAATACATGATTTAGTCTATGAAGTCTATGAAAGCTATCTGTCTCTAGACAAGCTAAACTGAGGAAGGCTACATGCCATCTTCTATGTGAAAATCCCTATGTCAATAAAGGTGATAAAATACCTGTAAGGTGAAAATTGCATTAAAGTAAATCAGTTTAATAATTGACGTGGTAGACGTGACCATATTAAATTGCCTTAATTCTAGTGAATGTTTTAATATTACATATTCAGATAATAGACATAGAATCATAGAATCATTCAGGTCAGAAAAAACATCCGAGATCATCGAGTTCAACCTTTGATCAAATACCACCATGTCATGTACAGCACAGCACTAAGTGCCACATCCAGGCTTTTCTTGGACACTACAGGATGGTGACACCACCACTTCGTTGGGCAGAACATTTGAATGCTTAACCACCTTCCTGTGAAGAACTTCCCCTGATGTCCAGTCTGAACCTCCCCTGGCACAGCCTGAGGCAATGTCCTCTTGCCTTATCGCTCCCTGCGTGGGAGAAGAGCCCAATCCCCACCTGGCTACAACCTCCTTTCAGATTGTCAGTGATAAGGTCCCTCTGGGCCTTCTTTACTCCATGTTGAACAGCCCCAGCTGCCTCATCTAGAGAGTACATGATGTACTCTCTAGAGCCTTTGTCAGCTTTGTTGCCCCTCTCTGGACTTGCTCCAGCATCTCAATGTCTTTCTGTGAGAGGCCCAAAAATTAACACAACACTCAGGATGCAGCCTGGTATCAACCATTCTGTCTGTTCATCCTTTTATGAGGAATTGTTTAAGCACTTGAAGTGGCACTACCTTTTAATTTATCCATGTTGTTCCAAACAGATTCTATTAACTTTATGCCACACAATATGGAGCTAAAATATTTGTTATTAAGATAAGTTGCATCCTATCTATTTTCTAAATCCTCATATTTGCAGCTCCTGAAATGCGATGTTGCATAGAAGTGATACATTAGCTTTTAATGGACTTGATAAACCATTTCATCAATCTTTTCCTTCAGCTTCTAAAATATCAACAGAATATCTGTATGCAGATTAAGATGTAATATTCTTTGTCTCTGTTAGAGCCTCTAATAATATAGACAAGATACATGCAAGTTGAACATTCAAAGGAGAGACTGGATGGTGCTTAATGCGTCTGTCCTGTTTCATGCATAACACTGTTATTCGTGGACACCGAATGATGAATGCAGTCTTGCAAGAATGTTGTTGCAAATTCTTTGCTGATGCAGTACATCCACAGACTGCGATGAAATAACACACAAGCAGAGAACAGTCAAGGATTCAGACTGGTGTTATTAATTATTTAGAGGAGCAATATGAGAAAGAATGGATGAATGAATATTAGAAAGAAAGAAGAAAGAATGTTACCTTTTTTTTGGTGACACTTTTTTATCTTTTATAGTAACACAATACATAGCTTTTTGAACTTCAATCTAAGCCTTATAAAATGCTTTATTTTTGTAAGATTACCAGGAAAAAATAGAATGGATTTCACTCTGTAAATGTCAATTAAATAAGGGGAATATTATCATGGTTCTGTCAGATAGAAAACTGACATAATTTTAATTTTCTTCTATTCCTTTTTTGGTCAGTTACAAGAAGAGTTTTAAGATATAAAATTTTATTTTCCTGAGGCATTTATATTTTTTTTAAATGTAGCATCAATTTAAAAAGTTTTCAGCCGTAGTATAAGCTTTAATAGTAAGTCTTCTTACTTCTGAAGCTTCATACTTCTTTTCTTGCCTTATGCATTTCCTTTCAGTGCCCTGTGGTGGTATTTTAACAAAGCGCAAAGGGACCATTTTGTCTCCTGGTTATCCTGAGCCTTATGACAACAATCTGAATTGTGTGTGGAAGATCACAGTACCAGAGGGAGCTGGGATTCAAGTAAGTGTAATTGCTATCATCATATTTAGAACTGTTTTTCCTGATGCAAAAGGTGAAATGATCATTTATCTGTACAGTTTTTCTATCTCATTAATGATTCTGAAAATTGACTTTATTGCATATCTTTTTAATTATGCAGTGATTGAAAGTTATAAGATTTAAAAAAAATCTTAAAAGATGCACTTGTGGCCTTTTACTTAGAAGAATATCACCATAACTGCCAAACATATTTTGATAGATCAGTGACTCCTTGTAAGCCAAGGGAAATGAGTCTTCCTAGGAATTCTTTTTTGCTCTCCCCAGATCTACGTATCTTCTTTAACACAATGAAATTAAGTGAGTTGCTTTCAAAGACAAGTTATATATGTTCTCCTAGAAATTCTGCTATTTACTCTATGTTTATAGAAGTTCAATGTGATGTAAAGATGTTTAAATATGTTTTGAAATGAGTTGGAAATTTATTCTTTAAAATAATTTCAGAGTTCTTGTTTACTTACGTAGATTAAGAACTTCGTAGAACACACAGTAGGAAAGTATCCATTATCTAGTGTCTAGTCATGCATATCTGTAGAGTTCACTAAAGAAACTGGCAGAAATCTGGTTTTTGCACAGGCAGTTGAATTTAATCAATTAGGACTTCTAAGCATTGTCTGAACAAATTTCTAGCAAAACACACATCAAGTAATCATGATAGGTTTTCTATGTCTGTGCTAGTTCAAAATATAACTGCTGTAGAAAATTAATAAAGAACTCAGTCTATGTAGGTAAAGACTTAATAAAGAAAATCAGAAAAAAAAATGTTGACAGTGTTTTAAACCTTTGTAATAAATTTAATTACAGAGCTTTCTATAATATTTAATAGCCTAAATCAGTTTTGAGATTGATTTTGAGGAACACTTGATTTAAACAGTTGACTAGGACAGCTGACAGTTAGGATACTTCATTCTGTGCATTTCTTATACTAGGAGGATAGTTCAGAGGATTTAAATTAGACAGTAACTGTCCTCCTGACTTAGGCTGTCACTGTTGCTTTTTGGAAGTGCTTATCTCTTATCACAGGCTGCATTTTTCAGAATTATTAATGAGGTGATTAAATTACTAACTTTGATTTCAATTTAGGTATTTAATTTTTGTGATATTTTTCTGCCCCAGAGTTGTAATAATAAAAAAATATATTTTTACTGTCTCCAAGTATCAGAACCATGCTAACAGTCCGGGCATTTTCACTGCTTCACTTAAGAAAAAGAAATCCTTTGACTATAGTCTCTGACCAATTCCTACAAAAATAGGTACAATATTTGAGGCCTCTATCCAAGAAATAGGTAGTCAAACTGAACATTCATTGTATGTAGAACAAGGTCCAAGTCATATATTTTACAAACAAAAATTACTTCATTAGTTGGTTGTACTGGAACTGGTGTTTATTTCTTCTGTTGAAAGTATTCCATTCTGGGGAAAAAAAAAAAAAAGGCAGCATTATTCTCTAACTTAATGTCTAAGGCACCCATTTCTGAGTGCAGTTGGGTTTTCATTGCGCCTCTGTCTCTTTTAAAGCTTTTCAGGAAACAGTTACAACAAACAAAAAGCTAACACCAGAAACTCTCCCCTACTAAACAGGAACAAGAATCTGATACTCCTCTACTTAAGGTGTGATTTCAGTATATGAGAACAGGTATAGCCTCCCTCTTGCAATTTATCTCCTTATCACTTTGCATCTCCCTATGAATGGAAGAATATTGTCACCTCTGGAAGAAATGAAGTGACTATTCTGACTTTTGTTTGTAGCATGCTAGTGTCTGCTCCTTCTCAGGAGATGCATCGGTGATGGAGGTAACCAAACACAGCAGTTTTCTCTTACCTGGAGGCAGAATTTAAAATGGCAAAATAGATGAAGCATCACACATCCCTGTGGGACTAGTTTGGTCCTGGAGAAACTAGAGAGAAAAAAACTGCAGTAATTGAAAACACCATGTTTCATCTTCTCAGTGTCCTCCAAACAAGAGGATCATATTCTATACCCATCTGATTTTCATGGTTGTGTGACTCTTGACAGAAGTAATATGTGGTTGTCTCTAAGGGTTACAGGATTTATAGTTTGAATTGGAAATCAAATAAAAAATAGTTGTCATTTTATTCACTTAGTGATGATTTTCCATTCTCTTTGACAAGGAGAACAAGACAACTTTTCATGACTGAAAGCAACAGAGGCTACAGTTTAGAGTCATCTTTGATCTTGAGTAAAGAGGGGAAGAAGTTTATGTTCTTTACCTCACATTTTTTTTCATAGGTGCAAGTGGTGAGTTTTGCCACAGAACACAACTGGGATTCCTTAGACTTTTATGATGGTGCTGACAACAATGCTCCAAGACTTGGAAGTTATTCAGGTGACTGAGAAGATTTTGCAATAAATGATTCACAGATTCAACTCTTTACTGTAAACACACAGCTATGTGCGTAAGCATGCTTGAGCATGGTATGTGTATTTGTTTATCCTATAGTTAGCAACAGGTAATATTTATGTTTCAATCAGTCATCACTTAGCAGACTTACATAAACCTGTATATTTTAAATGTTAAAAATGAAATAACACTCAGAGACTTCCAAACTAGATCTCTCTGAATCCAATTTTTTTCTTACACTTCTAGCAGGGTCCAGAATTTTAGCAGGGTCTGTGTTTCTATACAGACCTCAAAAATAGGTATCTCTTGACAAAAGGATGACATGACAAAAGGATGAATTCTTTATCTATATTTTATATAAAGAAGACAATTCTTTTTGCCTTACTTTTTCTTGTTTTCTTTTGTTTTCTTTCATTATACTAAACACGTGTATGCTAGGAGATCAGAGGCAATCATATTATCTTGGCTTGTGCTGAAACACAAATAATCCATCGCATTTCTAAGAACAGTCCTGCAACATATTTTCAGAGCTGCTTGATATATGTAACAGTTATGCTTAGAATCATTCTGGTGACAGGATTTGCTCTTGCTTCTAATAAGACCCTAGTGAATATTTCTCCTATTGTGGGTAAAAGCAAATAATATAAATTTATATTAGCTATTCCTTGTCGATCATTCGTATGTCTGATATTGTGGTGCACTGAAAATGTAATAAAACTTTTATAGGGACAGGTATTTGATAGGATCCATGATGACAGAATATTGTGGAATTGGTTATGTGACTTATCTCCTGCTTCCACCCTCTTTCTCCCCTCTCCTCTTTCTCTTTTCCTCTCCTTAACTCTGTACACACACAGAGAGAAACACACCCCTATGCCTGCATTTATTTCACTTTCTGTGCATTTTAATATTTTTAATTCTCTTTTCAGGAACAACCATACCTCCACTTCTAAACAGCACATCAAATAATCTGTACCTCAATTTTCAGTCTGATATCAGTGTTTCAGCTGCTGGATTTCACCTTGAGTATACAGGTAATTCAGAAATGTTCAATTAATAAAGAGCACTTGATGGTTCCAGACATCAGTTCTACCTAAACTACACAACAGAGGAATATTTAGTCCTACTTCATATAATGAGCTGCATACTGTAACTTCAAAGTCATTAGTAAAATCTTCATTTAAATCCAAGTGAGCAAATTCAGGGCTGAAAACTGTACCATAAAGACTGTGAAATACAGTTTGTCTTTCTTTAATCCTCAAGTTGCTTTTGCTCTCTGAAAAAGTTTTCTGACCTACAGCAGACAGAAGTTAATGCAGATATGCTGATGTGACAATCCTAATCCATTGTGTCCAGCGCAGCCCTGGACTCTTCCCACAGATGCCACCCCTGCAGCTCCACACCCCACCACTCCTTGCCAAAATCTACAAATTGTGCTTAATACAAAAACATATGCACTATACAGTCGTTATGTGTAGGACACAAATAGTAGTCACCCTTGGCAAAGGGGGAAGAAGCAGTAATCTGAAAATAGCAGTTGTGCATCTTAACTGAGAAATGCCTGGAGGTTGGTGAGAACACTGAATTATTTCAAATGGTTTTTATTATTGCTGAGTCCCTCACCAGTGCAAAAGGCTGTAATTATAAACATGCTTTCTGTCTGAATGACTTTGTCTCAGATGACTGAGAGGAATTCTGGCAATCACCAGCTGTGTGGTTCCCTCTGCTTATATTGGTTCTGGTGTCTGATCTGCATAATTGTGTCACGGTTATTTCTTGTCAGCTTTACCATATGCAAATCCCATGCTTTGGTTGTCTGATTAGCCAGTTGGAGAACACAGCCTTGCGAAATTACTGCCTGATAGCTTGTCTATAACAAAACATTAATTATAGGTAGAATTATCCTGCCATTTCCTTGAAATGCAGATAGTCTCTTAGCTGCTTACAAATTCAGGTGATAAAAAATGTCAGGAAGTTATGAAAATGAAATCAAATGGGACTTAATCAAGTGAAAGTGAAAATGCACCTTTGTATTCCCACATGTCCAAATAATGTGTAATATACTGATGGTATACAGCTTCCACCTTTAAAAAAAGAAAAGATTCACAGTACACTACTTAAGGTATTGGTCCATGTCAAGAACAATAACCAAATATGTGTGTATGGATTTATACAGGGATGTATGTGTGAATCTGCACAAAAGTAATGTTTTCTGTTTGCGTGTATAAACCCAAAATGTATGTTGAAAATTTGTGATACAGGAAATAATACTGACGTCTCTCAGTAGATATCCAATTAACTAGTAGCTCAATGAAATTTGCTGTTTTACAAGATAAATGATTAATTAACTTTTCTTGTGCAAGTGATAGAGATATGTGATTAAAACATCATACAGTCTGTGGTGATTTAATCCAGACAGCAACTAAGCACCATAAAGCTTCTTGCTCACTTCCCTCCCCCTGCTCCCAAGTAGGATGGAGAACAGGTTTGGAGGTTTGGAAAAAAGTCAGACTTGTATGTTGTGATAATAACAGTTTAACAGAACAGAAAAGGAAGGGGAAATAATAATAATATATAAATAAACCAAATAATAATAATAACAAAATTAAAATATACAAAACAAATGGTGCACAATGCAGTTGTCCACCATCCACTGACTGACACCCAGCCAGTCCAAAAGCAGCAGTCCCCAGCCAGTTTTCCCCTTAGTTTATATGCTGAGCACGGTGTCATATGGTATGGAATTTGTTCAGTTGGGGTCAGCTATCCTGAAACCTTATAGTTGGTTGCTTAGTGTTTTTTTCAAGTCCTAGGCACCGACAGTTTCATTCCTTGAATCCATGACTGTTACTCCTCCACTCTTCTCCAAGAAAGACATAGTCTGTCTTGCCAGTGAAAGTTTTATGGTGGTTTTTTTTGGTGTTTTTCTTTTTTTCTGTCTGTTGTTCAGTTGTTTTTTCAAGAAAAGACTATGGGAAATTCTGCATTGGGCTGCATCATGAATTTGATATGGAAGATTAAGCTAAGGGACAACACTTTTGTCATCATTGCTAGGAAGGAAGAAACAGAAACTCTACCTAGGGTATCTTTTGGATTTTTGTCTCTGGCATTTTTCTGCAACAAAGTGGATTTTTTTTGCAATTCCAGAACTCACAAAACTGCTGTATTTGTGAAGAATTTTTATCCAGAAAGAAAGAGATGCTGAGTTGTTCTCTTCAGTTGTCCTGATAATATCTGCTCTCAGACAGCAGTTCCTGCTCTAAAAGCTGTGATTATATTTATAAAGATAGTAAATGGAAAGTAATGGCCAGATTTTAATGTCAGTGTTTCATAAATTTATTTCATTTCATTGGAGCACGTGCTGGCTGAGGACATCATGAGGAGTCAGCTAAATTAAAGTCTTGGTCTTTGAAGTATTGGTGCGTGGTTCTCATGCAAAATCACATCAAAGATTTATATTAAGCATTTTTCAAGTGAGCTTGCCATAAACATTGTTTTTGTTCAATTCGCAGTGCACCTTCCAAGCCTATTTTCCCTGTTCTAGAAGGCATAAGTCTGAGGGGAAGTGCATCCCATTTGCCAAAATGATTACTTTTTCATTTCAGCAGCAGATTTCTGTAAGGTTTCATTCTGGTTCATTTCCAATATCTCTTTTCATCCCTCATGAATACTTTTTGTCCTGTTTACTAGGGCTTATCTTTTGAGCTTCTTAAAATCCAAATGCTAATATAAAAGTAAAAGAAAACAAAAGAAACTTTATTTGTTGAAGAATTATTTTAGCATCAAGTAAATGATACTTTGACATAAAGAATTAAGTGTTCGTGTTCTGAAACTGAGTAGTGCTCTTATCTATTGTTTTTTCTATCATATTTTTACTTCTCTGTTGAATCCTTAAATTGTTATTTTATCCATAACATTCATTTTCTGTACTCCACTGGATATCTTAAATACAAAAATATATTGCATGGAAAATACATTATATCACCTGAACTTTTCCAACAAAGAACACCAAAGAATGGTTTGTTAAACACTTCCATAATGTTTATATGTTTTATACCACTCCAAAAAATTATTTATTGCTCCTTTTTTCTAACTAAAGTTTTGTATTATCAAAAATTTCATTGGTAAGTTTTTGTATTGAGTATCACAGGAGATGCTGGAGAAGGGCAAGACAGCATCAAATAGGGTTGTTTTTTTTGTATACACTTCTTATCTGAAAAGTAGAAGCCACTGAAAGTATGTTTTCAATGGATGCCTATGTTAAAATCTCTTTTTATTGCCATTGGCTATGAGGGCTCAAGAATCTAACATATTTTACTGTGGGAGTAGTGTAATGTAGTTCAAGAAACTAATCATGCACCACAAATAATTCAATAATAAAAAGACTGGGTTTTTTAAATACATTCATGAGCACATTTATGACCAGAGTAAATATAACAACACTCCAAAGACACAAGTTCATTACTATTCCTCAGCTGGGAAGATGTCAAAATTTGTTTCAATTTCTTGAAATGTATTGTAGACATTCAGGCTGTATTTTTTCCCAAATGTTATTTTATTATTTGAAGTGAGAGACAATAGAATAAATACCTGTGAATGTGGTTTGGGTTGCTGAGGTAGCCTGAGAAAGGCATTTAGATGTATTCATTCCATTTTGCATGGCCTGAGTATTCACATAGGTTACGCATTTCAACTGAAGGTTCAGTAATTGGAAACTGAAACCTGATAAATCTTTGTTTAACTGTTCAAAAGACATTACAGGCAATCATCTGTGTAAGTAAAGCACACTTTTTATTTTCCACTTGTACTTTGTACATTAACTGAATCACACTCTAGATGTCTGAAATGTAAAAAGTGGATCTAGGTCTATCAGTCATTTTTAAAGCAGATTCTTTGCTCTTCTCTTGTTCGAGACCAGAAAATAGAATTTGAAAGTTAAAAATTCTTGTTAACTGTCACCTTCCAAATTGTATAAAAATGCGCTATTATTTCTTCAACTAAGTCTTCAAATTGTAGTTTTTACTTAGTGAGAATCTTACATGAGGTGATCAGTTACTTTGTAAATTTTAAAACATGCAGATTTTGATAATGTTCTGAGGTAGTAGGTGCCCATAATCAAATCCCACAACATTTCTCTATTATCCTGTATGCTGATGTTCAGTTGTGTAATAGTCCTGGCTTCCCAACTAAGGTGCAATTCTTACAGTAGGCAAAGAAAGAAGCTCAGTTGATTATACTTTGTTACATTTCTGGACCTTCCTGGGTAGATGAAAGGAAAAAAAAAAAAATCTCTTTTTGATGACCATGAAAAAAATCATGTAGTCTCTTGACAAACTAGCTTCTATTGCAATCAGAAATTCAAAATATTAATTTTATAGTTTTATAGATACTTCTTTAAACATAGCAGATTGGATGAAATCTGATGCAAATATTTATTCTCTGTGTGTATGTGTGTGTAAATGAATGAAGGAGTTGAGTCAGACTTGTGGAGGATGGAATGCCGGAGAACGTTTTTCCTTTGCACTGTTTTTGCTGTGTTTTGCTGTTGGTGTAGTGTTGGCCAGCCTCCCCTGGCACACATGCTGGTAAAGGATAGCCGAGTGCTCCTGGTCTGAATTATGAAGCCTGTAATTAGGAGTGGAACTGAAGGTAGAAATGAATGAGTATATGCCAGGAGATAGTGGAATTTTAGAACTGAGAGTGCAGGCTAGGAAGTGTTTGTTGCCACACTGATCCTTTTCCTTTACTCAGGAAAGAAGATGTTTTCTCCTTATGCACCATTGTTCCGAAATAATGTGCTGCTTGTCCACAGACAGCTGCTGATCCCCAAGAGCACCCTAAAGCTTATCAACACAGTGTGCCTATGTGCATTGTACACAATCCTCTGCGAATCTAAAAATCAATTTTATGTTCATTAGATAGACTAAACTTCTCTCTTTTTCTCAGCTATAGGTTTGGACTCTTGTCCTGAACCGCAGACCCCAAGTAATGGGATCAAAATTGGAGATAGATACATGGTTGGAGATGTGGTGTCTTTCCAGTGTGACCAAGGTTATTCTCTTCAGGTAAGCCAAATTTTCTATTTCAAATTATGTCTTCCAGTTCTTTGACAGAGTTATGTTTGGGTCTGTCAGTGCAGAATGGATGCTGAACTCTTCAGGAATTGTGTACACATGATGAGTTTACAAGACTGTTTGTTTTTCTGCCAGACAGTAAATTAGAAACTACAAATATTCCATCAGAAGGATATGGCTTGGTGCTTCTTCTGCATTAGTAATTATAGGACATTATCTGTTATTGATGGTGTCTTTGATAATTATAGCTGAACCATGAACTGTTAGCAAAATTAAGTTAAAATCACTTGATGAACAATTAACAGCAGGTCTCTATGAATAGGAGGAAAAAGAAAGTAAAGAAGGTGACTAAGAGTAAACAAAGGGAAAGAAATAACTGCTTTTCTTAGTAAATCAGATAATGTCAGTTGTTTTCTTTCAGCAGTTTCTTAGGGTTTTTTCTCCAAAATGTTTATCAAATAGCGGTGTATTTTTGCCAAGTAAATTTGCAATGTTCCTGCACTAGCAAAAGGTATATCCAGGGGAACTGCAGTGTTTGTGAATTACCTGAAGTATGACAGTTCCTAATGACAGTAGGAACCTGTCTGCCTATAGGAAAGAAGTGGAACATATTTTCAAAACTTGTACAGTTATGCCATAGAATCTCATACAAAACTGAGTATTTTTTTTTCTTGAGACTCCTGAAAAAGTGTCTGCAGATTCTACAGACTTCCATTTATCTAGCTCTGAGAGCCAAAAGGACATAAAATCACCACATTACCCAAGCATTGCAAAAATAACAGTCTTAAAGGAAGAAAATAATTTCTATATAACAGCACATGATTAACTGCTAATAGAGTTATGGATAATTTTGGAGCAAAATAGAAAAATATGCAAGAATGAGCAAAATGCCACTAATATCAGTCTCACCTATAAAACATGTTGCTGTCAGACTAACAGTGAAATTTTAAAAATGCTAATAATTTCAAATATTTATTTCACATAATTCTGTGAAAACTTAGATACTGGATTTATATGTGCTGCATCAAAAATAGAAATTCAATTACATTCTTTGGGGGAAAAAAGCGCCTATTTTATATATAGTGATAGAAACAAAATAGTCGTCTGCTTCCAGATTTCAACTGCTGTTTGGATTTGGGACCTGTATCCCAATTTCTTCTTCAAGATAGAATTCCTAGTCATGCCTGCAGATTTCTAGCATTTCAATAATAGATTAAACACATGTTCTTTGATTGCAGCTCTGAGAATGACGATTGAAGTTTTCTTCTCATATTGCCTGGTTTTAACTGGCCACTCTTGGAAACAGCCTGAGAATTTTTTTTTTGTCCTTTGCTTTATTTCCCACCTTAAATAAAGGTGTGTGTGTGAATAGATAAGCCACAGTAAATGGCTGAAATAAAGAAAATGTAAAAAATAGAAAATAAAGAATTTAGGAGCATAGACTGTGCGAACACACATGTAAAGTTTCTTCCCTCTATATGTTTTTTCTGACTTATGCAGTCTGACTAGATGGCTTTGGAAGATGTCATAAGTACAATTTTCTCTTAAGATTTTCCATTTTTGTTTGCTTTCTCTGGAAGACAATTAGAATTACATGAGCTCAATGAGCAAGAGAGAGGGTGTGTCTAGGATGAATTTAATATGTAAAGTCAGCACTTACATAATTTATTTTATATATATATATATATATATATATNTATATATATATATATATATATATATAGTTTTATCATGTTCAACAAATTATGGAAATCCATACTATGCAAACATTGCTTCAGTTAGACCCATAGTTTCCAGACCCTTGGTCTGTGCTAAAATATGCATAGAATTCAGCTGGATTCTGTTATAAAAAATAACATTAATGGCATAGACACAATCAGGTAGTGAACTAATAGTCACAGTCTTCTCTGCTGTTTTGGAGGCATGATACAATCCTCAGTGTACAATGTAGTTTCCATACCTTTTTGGTTTTGTGTATTTTGATGACGCTTTAAATTATACTTTTTTGTTGTTGTTGTTGAAATGCTAATGTGCTGTATATTGTACATTTTTATATGAATTAGCAAATACTTTGTCATTTTAGGGACATTCACATATCACTTGTATGCCTGGACCAGTAAGAAGATGGAATTATCCCATTCCAATATGTCTAGGTATGTTCAACATACAATCATTTTTCTTAAATATGCCAGAATGAGAAAACCAGAAAACTCAAAAATTATATACATATGTAGTGGAAAAAATTGGGACAACTGGAGAAACTTAATTAAATGTGAAGATGTTAAAATTAAATTATAGATTTTCAAAGGCTTCTGTGCACTTATGTTGGCAAATTTTTCTGCAATTTCCAAGCAGTAAAAGAAATGCACATGTTGTCCCTTTCAACCCAAACTGTTCTATGATACGATTCTATGTGTTCTAGTCAGATATATCATCAATCCATTATCAGGTATGACACCTCCAGAGACCCTTGCAACACAGCTAATTTATTTAGGACTCATTTCCCCAGAAAAGTAATGGCAATTGTAGAAGATATTAAAATAAAAATAACATTGTATTTTCATGTCTAATGAGTTCAACATAAACATATCTACCCAATTTCAGAAGACATATTATTTTTCAAGTTAAATTGTGTCCATAATATTTTTGGAAAAAGCACTGAAAATCTGTCAAAAACCTCTGAAGTTCATTTAAATATGCTCTTTTTATATGATGAATAAATGTAAGGACTGTAAAATTCCTTCTAGTTGTAATCTCTTTCACTGCATATAAATGCCTTTTTTTTAATGAATTCTCTAGCACTCAAAGTTATCAGGATTAGTAATTTTGAACGTATGGAAAGCAGGATGCTCCAGATCTCATAAAAGATATTTTTGCTTTGCTTTTCTTTAAGGTAGTTAATATATATCCTCTTGAGCTGTCTCATATAATCCTGTTCTTAATCCTGTGGGGTGTTAAAAACCTCCTGTGAGGTACTGAGCTCCCTCAGCTTAGAATTTATAAATATTCAACAAGATTGAGATATTTGTAAGAATTTTTTCAGGACTTAGTCTTCTGCTTTTGTCATTATGCATTAACATATGGTTAGGAAGTCTGATATAATTGCACTGCTCTTGGTAAATTCTAAAGATATAGATGCTCTGCTGAAATTTTAGAGAGTTTTCTTTTTGGATTTTTCCTTTAATTTGCAAGTAATGATTTTTACTTGTGTTTCAAATGATACAGCAAATTTTACTTGGAACAAAACAGCTAAACAAAGTTCTATTTATCATAATTACCATCTTTAAATGTAATATCGATGTCTAAGTAATTTTATTTACTGATGTCATGCCTGAAAAGAAAAATAAAATTAAGATATGAATTTGGCTTAATTTCTGAAGTAATTGTATGTGTGCTTTTCTAAATTGGTTTATTTTACCTCATTTTTAGAACAACAGGCTAAAAATGCAGTTTTTAAAAGGCATTATGAAACACTTTTAGTGTGGAGTCTTTTTATAATACATTACCTTATATAACTCAGATGCTCCTTTTCAAACATGCAGTTGTCTCAGTGCTGCTGGAAGCTGATGTGTGCTGCTTGCCCATCACCAGGGCAGTTGCTATAGACAGACTGCAGAGTAAACACCGGGCCAATGGCACTGGCAGAAGCACAAGTCTTAGGAGCAGCTGATGGAGCTGGGGGTGTTTAGCCTGGAGAAAAGGAGGCTCAGGAGACACCTTATCACTCTCTACAACTCCCTGAAAGGAGGCTGTAGCCAGTTGGGAGTTGGTCCCTTCTCCCAGGCAACAGGTGACAGGATGAGAGGACAGAATCTGAAGATGTACCTGGGGAGATTCAGGTCGGACAACAAGAGGAATCTCTCTATGGAAAGGGTGGTCAGGAATTTCAGATAATTTCTTCACAGAATGGGCTGCCCAGGGATATAGTGGAGTCACCACCCCTGTGGGTGTTTAGGAAGGGGCTGGATGTGGAATTTTGTGCCATAGTCTAGTTGGCAAGGTGATGATGGGTCAGAGGTTGGACTCGATGGTATTGGAGGTCTTTTCTAACCTGAATGATTCTGCGATTCTGTAATCTGTTCTACTTTGGGTGCATGTATCCTCCAAGTTATAATGTACTCAATTCAGAATTGGTACAAATTTGCAAAGTACCTACTTGTAAATTACATTCTGACAGATATTTATTGGCAAAGTTATGTTTGTGTATTGGTTTAAATATAACCCTAGGTATTACTATATTATTAATGCTCTAAGGATCTTTGTGTTATGGAAATTTTTTTTAGCTCATTTCACTCCTCTGAGAAATATTTTTGTGTTTGTTTGTTTGTTTGTTTTTCAGCACAATGTGGTGGCGGCATGTCAGACTTCAGTGGAGTAATTCTCAGTCCGGGGTTTCCTGGCAACTATCCTAGCAGTTTGGATTGCACATGGACAATAAAATTGCCTATTGGGTTTGGTATGTGTTCTTTTATGGATTTAAAATTACTGTTTTATGGGTGTAAAACACTGAACATAGATTTTAAAATATTATTAATCTTTATCCTAGCAAAAAACCAAAAGTAATTATAATTCATTGAAGAAGTTAACAAAATCTTAAAAGAAAGATTTGAAATAGAAAAGGCACAAGGTTCTTGGTTTTTCATTAATTATGTGCCAAAATTTTCTGGTAAAGACAAAATTGTTTGACTAGAATTTAGCACAGTTTTCTAACTTTACAGGATTGATTTCTCTTTTTGTGAAGTCATAAACCCAACAAAAAAAGAGGCTATCATGAATATTTTACACCAAATCAATTCAGAAGTTAAAGCTATATTTTTATTAATTATTTTATCATTAAGCTTCTTTGTATATCGTAGGTGAAACTCACAGCAGCATAGAAATGTTCTTTTTAAGGAAATGTAGAAGCCTCCCACTCAAAGCTGTCAAACTTCCCACTCAAATCAGAGTGGTCAGGAACACCGGATCAAGCCCACGACTGATGGAACCATCTTACTGGGGCTGCTACTCACCTAAGAAATCCCCAGCCTGTAACAGATAAGGACGTTGTGTTCCGGATGTAGAATTCTGTACATCTCCTTGTGCAAATGTTTGAAAAGCATTTATTTACTCAGTCCTCAAGTTTTTTAGTGTTCTTCAGAAAAAAAATTGTGCCATTTAGTATGTCAGCTAGGAGCCCTAGTTTAGTGTCCTCCACACATTTGTTGAGGATGGATTCTCATTTTCCAGGTCTCTTCTGAAGACATAAACCAGTGTAAGCTTCCGCAGCAACCCACAGAATATTGTGCTTGTTACTGGCTGCCAACCATTGAGCAGCTGATTATCAGCCTTGGAGCCCCAAAGTTATGTTAATTTTTAGTTGACTTCCTTGTCATTCATCAAGCTCATGTATAGAATTCTGCTTTCTGGGGCTGCTTCACCGGCTAGCTAGCCCCCAGGATTCTAAATGTCACAGGTTTGTGGTCCTGGATCTCATGCTGAAGCATGATAGTCGGCGTGGAAGAAAGAGCGGCTCTCACTGGGTTTTAGATGGTTTATTTCTCCAGGAAACCCCTCAAGGGCAGATGGAAGGCAGAGAGGGTCCCGGATCCCAGGTGCAAGAGAGCAGAAATTCCTCTCGGCTTACCTTAGGTACCAGGGGTGTCTCCCGGGCAGGGAAGGGCCAGGGACCAATTGCCAGTAAGGTACACTATAAAGACAATAGATGTAGGTGGCATCTAAATTACTTTGACAAATCAGGGACTTCACCCCCAGAATCTTCTAACTCTAGCAGGGTGACTGACACAGGGAAATTCAAGGGCCACACCATCAGGGGGGTTTAGGGGGGGAATTGGGACCGAACCACTACAAACATACAGAACATTGGAAAACCCAAATCATGCAATGCTACACTCATGTATGCTTTGAGATGAGAATGTTATAGAGCAAGTCAAAAGCCATATCAGAGTGAAAGTATATTATGTACACTTTCCTCCCTTTGTCAGTTTAATAACAGAAGGATATAATGGTTGATTAAATGTTATTTTCTGTTAGAAAATCCATGTTGATTGCTCCTAAGTGTTTTTTTGTCTTTTATATATTTGGAAATTGCCTTCAAAGAAACAAGTTCCATAATTTTTCCAAGGACTGCAGCAAACCTGTAGTTGCCATTTCCCAGATCCTTTTTGTTGTCCTAAAGGTGACTATAAAATCAGACTTTTTCAAGTCACTAGATCTTCTCTTATTTCACCATGATTTTGAATAGGTATTATCAGCATTTTAATTACATTGGCTAACCTCTTGAGCAACTTTGGGTGGATCTTATGTTTATTTTATTGTGAAATCTTTATTCGAAGCTAGCCAGTAGAGTTGTCCTATCTAGTTTTTTAACACATGGCACTTTTTAAGGTGTGTGTGCACTTGGATTTTTTCTTTATATGCTATTTGAATGGTGTGCTAGTTTTCTTAGACAGGTCTCATTTTTTTCTATTTTATAATTGCCATCTTCTGTCATACCCTTTACTTGTTGATACGAATTTCTGCATCTTCCAGAGAGAGTGAGACATCCCAAACAGCGTTCACTTTTGTATATGTTCAGATTCTTTCCCTCCTCTTTTCAAAATCAGTTCTGTGGTATTTTTGAGTAGAAATCCCATGAGCCTAGTTCACTTATGATTTAAATGAAAGCCAATTGTTCTGCATGGGTTGTTTATATTGAAAAATACTAAAAGTTCTGTAACATTGACTTAACCAAATCTATCTGGGGGAAATCCATTATATTAGAATAGGGATTTCTATATAAAACCCAATTTGTTTGTTTGCGTTTTGTTCAAAACACGCAAGATTACAGTCAATAATTGTTTTGGGTTTTTTTTGGTGTGTATGTCTTAGCATTTTATAGAGATGACATTGACATTTTAACTATACCACTACCTGAATTTTTAGATAGCCTGATGGGACAATTTGTAGTGCTTCATTATGAATCATAATGCTGTCTAGAATCTCAAATAGATTTCTGCTTGTTAAGTTATCAAAAAAAATATTTATATATATATATTTAACAGTAGTAGGTGCATTGTTCCTGGATTGAATCCACAGGAGAAAGGATATTCAGAGGTATAAGGGAACAGGATACTTTGACAGATGATTCCAAAGATATTTGCTAATAAAGAAAAAATTTTAAAAATCTGGAATATTGGTTAAATTTCAAATTTAATAAAATGGTATGTTCAACTGCATCCAGAACCTGTCTTTTTATCCCAAATGCATTGCCATCTGCCTCTTCCCTCACTTTACTGCTGTCCTGTCTCTCTTCCTGTACTGACTCCTTATTCCATTTTCTTTCCTTGCATTCTGCCAGGCTTAGTGTCCAATAATTCTAACTTAACTCTTCAGACTGCTATTTACACTTTATATGATTAACATATTATTTAGTTTGACTTCCATTAGGCAGGAGATTCAGCTACTGAAGTTTTGGAAACAGTTTCTTGGAGAAGTAAGTTTAACCACCACCACCAAAATCAATAGTTCTGGACTTTTTTGTACTAACTGAAGTTTAGTCACTGGATTTATGAACTGTTTTCCAGTTCATGTATAGGAAAATGTGAGTTTCAGCTTTCTAGAAGAAAATTAAAGTTGTACAGATTGAAACATGGTTGACATTTCTTATCTTTTCTGAGATATGTTCGAAACTAAATTGAACATTAAAATAAAATTTCACTGTTAAAAGAACTGAAAAATATGATATTTGAAGAAGGGATGACTAAAGCTGGTTTTACTGATGCTGTGTGACTCTGACCTAGTGGAGGCACTTATGTCCAACTCTTCTGTGTCAAAAATAGAAAAACTCAAAAAACACCATAATGGGAACCTTCTATAGGCTTTCACTTTTCACAACTTTCACTTGTTTCACTTCTATAGACTTGTTTCACATAGTCTCTTTTTAGGAAGACTTTCTCCCAATTATAAGTTACAGAAGCTTGTCCACTGGATATTAGCTAATGGCCTATTTTTTTTACCAATGGCACTGTTTTTATTTGCATATATAAATATATTAACTGCTCTTTCAAGCAGGGTGTCCAAAACTGCAAAAAGGCATAGAAAAAAAGTCAGTCTGACAAGCTGAAGTTTCAGACAAATAGAACCAGATGCTACTGGCAGAGCAAGGGATGAATACTTTTGAAGATTGATATGATTCAGAAACTCAAAGAGAAAGTGCAATACAGAGAGCAGGATGACTGGCAAAAATATATTTCTACTTTTGTATCAAAGAAAGTTGGTGAAAGAGGAAAAAACTGACAGCAAGGTCATGTGAGCTGGCAGTTATTAATGACAGTTTAAACTTTGGATAAGTGTATGGTTCACAGGATCAAATGAAAGGCCAAAATATCATGATAGAGAAAGAGCAAAGTTTGAATGTAACTTGATTCTTTGTGTAGGAAATATTTGGAAGGCTGACAAAGTCAAAGAATGACACTTACAAGAAAAAGCTTTCTTATCACTTATAGACTGTCTTCAGATAAAGCAAGACAGAAATTATCAGGGTAACAGTAATTTAATTATGCACCTAACTTGCATATAAAATGTTTCATGCTTCAGAAAGTCATTCATACACTTTACACCTTATCTGGGAGGAAAGTTCTAAAACACAGCGAGAAACACTATTTAGGTATTACAGTTCAGGAGTTACAAAACTATTCATGAATTTCAATAATTTATCTGACACTTTCAGTTCTATATGAAATTGTGTTTCTCACAGTGAGGGTGGCTGTGACACCTCTTTTAGGTTCCTTGATATTCAGGGCCAATGCCATGCTGAAGAAGGAGAGGGTGCAATGGTGTGTCTGAAAAAGAAAACTCACTTGAATAGGAAAATAAAATAGGGACAGTGCCCAGAAACCACATGCTGTAAGGACGAAACACCAAAGACAGAACTGAGGGGGGAGTGACAATATATAGGCTTGGAGGTAGAGGGTTCTAGAAACTCTAGAAACACGACCAAATGTGGAACAGGGGTAACCAATAGGGGAGCAGAACTTGGGCTCATTAATATAATAATGGTAAAGTCACCTGGGAGGAGATCTCTGTCTCACCTTAAGTTAAACAAATGCCTCCCAGCGCTTGAAGATGAGGTCTGGCTTGCCAGGGGTGAGATCTGGCTGGCCCTGCACCTCTTCCAGGCTGATGCCTGCAGTGTTGATTGTCTTTGCCAGAAACACCAGCAGGACTCAATCACCTTTCTAATGAAACTACTGTTTGTAGATGGTGTCAGGGGGCAGAATGGTCCTTCTGTTATGCAGGAGGTAGCAGTCAGAGAACTACTGAGACACTTGGATGGTCATAAATCTATGGGCCCAGATGGGATCCATCCAAGGGTGATGAGGGAGCTGGCAGATGAGCTTGTGAAGCTACTCTCCATCATTTACCAACAGTCCTAGCTCACTAGTGAGGTTCCAGATGACTCTAAGCTGGCCAGTGTGATGTCCATTCGCAAGAAGAGTGGGAAGGAGGACCCTGGCAGTTATAGACCAGTCAGCCTGACCTCAGCATTCAGTAAGGTAATAGAGCAGTTTATATTGTCATCACACAGCACTTACAGGATGGCCAGGGTATCAGACCCAGCCAGCACGGGTTTAGGTGGGGTAGGTCATGTTTGACCAACCTGGTCTCATTTTATGACCAGCTGACCTGCCTGGTGGATGCAGGAAAGGCTGTGGATGTTGTCTATTTGGACTTCAGCAAGACCTTTGACACTGTCTCCCACAGCATACTCCTGGATAAGCTGGCAGCCTGTGGCTTGGGCAGGAGCACTCTTTGCTGGGTTAGGAACTGGCTGCATGGCTGGGCCCAGAGAGTGGTGGTGAATGGTGCTGCATTTAGCTGGTGGCTAATCACCAGTGGTGTCCCTCAGGGGTTTGTGGTGGGACCAGTTCTATTCAATAATTTTATTGATGACATGGATGAGTGTATTGAGTCTTTCATTAGTAAATTTGCAGATGACACTAAGCTGGGGACATGTGTCGATTTGTTGGAAGGTAGTAGGGCTCTGCAGAGAGACCTGGAATGGTTGGATGGATGAGCAGAGTCCAATAAGATGAAGTTTAATAACATTTTGGCCACAATAAACCCCTGCAGCACTATAGGCTGGGGACAGTGTGGCTGGACAGTGCCCAGACAGAAAGGGATCTGGGGGTACTGGTTGATAACCAGCTGAACATGAGCCAGCAGTGTGCCCTGGTGCCCAAGAAGGCCAAGGGCATCCTGGCCTGGATCAGGAATGGTGTGGCCAGCAGGAGCAGGGAGGTTATTCTTCCCCTGTACTCGGCACTGGTCAGGCCACACCTCGAGTGCTGTGTCCAGTTCTGGCCCCTCAGTTTGGGAAGGATGTTGAGATGCTTTAGAGCACGCAGAGGAGGCAATGAGGCTGGTGAGGGGCTTGGAACACAAACCCTGTGAGGAACATCTGAGGGAGTTGGGGTTGTTTAGCCTGGAGAAAAGGAGACTCAGAGGTGACCTTATCACTCTCTACAACTGCCTGAAAAGTGTCTGTCGTCAGGTGGGGGTTGGTCTCTTTCTCCAAAAAGCAACTGACAGAACGAGAGGACACAGTCTTAAGCTGTGCCAAGGGAAATATAGATTAGATATTAAGAAAAAGGTTTTTTACAGAAAGAGTGATAAAGTACTGGAATGGTCTGCTCAGGAAGGTGGTGGAGCCACCATCCCTGGATGTGTTTAAAAAACATTGGATGTGGAACTTGCTGCCATGGTTTAGTTGAGGTGTTAAGGGCATGGGTTGGACTCAATAATCTTGAAGGTCCCTTCCAACCTAGTGATTCTGTGATTCTGTGTTACTGCATTATCATGCCATAGTTGCAATATATCCAGACAAAATACAAATGTTCCTTTGTTGTAGCTTATATAGAAGTATAAAAAGGGAAAATGTTTTAGACCCCTATAACTATTCAGTGCATACAATTTTCTTTTCATGACACATACTTTCTGTAATACTTCACCTGGTTAGGAGAGATAACTTACTAATGGATAATAAGCTGCCTTCCTATTCCTTGCTGAACCAAATAATCAGAAATTTCTATGACCAAAACCATGACCACAGTGTGTGTGTGGAGCACTCACATGTATTCCCTGTGTACTCTGCTTTCACAAGTCCTTGGTGTACCAGCAGAGGCTCTGCCTGCCTGATACCCTGAGCTGGACCCGAGGCATTTCTGCTCACCCTCTAGTCCAATTTAAAATTTGCTGGCAAATGAGAGATGTGCAGCCCCACACACATCAGGACTGGAAAATATGCAGACGCTTGCCAGGTAGCACATTGTACCAGTTGTTTTCTGCGATTATCAGTGTAAGATGTACATACTTTATTTTCTCTCCTGGTGTTGGTACCGATGGTGTTTATTTTCTGACAATGTTTTTCAGGTGTCCATTTGCAGTTTTTGAATTTCTCAACGGAGACCATACATGATTACTTAGAAGTTAGGAGTGGATCTACAGAAACTAGCACTGTTATTGGGAGACTAAGTGGCCCTCAGCTACCAGCCTCTCTGTTCAGCACAACTCATGAAACCAGCTTATACTTTCACAGTGATTACTCACAGAACAAACAAGGATTTCATATTGTATATCAAGGTGAGATTTGGACATTCTTATGAGAGAACAAGGTGGCTGTTAAAGATTTTATGGCGTTTTGGGGATTCCTAAAAATAGATGTAAAAGATTTTATGTCTTTCAGTCCCAAGCTTTCAACATTGAGATAAAACAGAAGAGTGAAGAAAGTTAAGATGAAAAAGCAAATTAATTGCATATTTTCTTTAAAATCAGTTCAAATGTCAGAAAACAATCTGAAGCTGAGTGACATATTAATTTGCATTGCATGCCTTAACAAAAGAAACATCTCTATTCAGTGTTAGAAGCATACTGGAATATTAATTTTGTTTAGTGGGTTCTGGAAGGTAAAAATCTAAATAATATTACTGGATCAATGTAGGCTTGTGCAAATTAATGCCAAACCAAAAATCTCCAAATCCATTTTATCTCCTAGTTCACCATTTCCCTGAAGCTTCTTGTTCTTTTGTACCCAAGTAGGTCTGCTGAGCTGGTAAAGATCACGAGATTATAGTTCTATTTATAGAAATGCATTTTCATTTAAAAGGGATTAGATCACCACTGTTCACGAAAAAAGGTCAAATGTGTATTTTATAGTAGACCTGTTTTCATTATATGAATAACACCTGAGAGTGATTTAAAGAGTTTTTACTTTAGAGCAGTCTCCTGTTATTCTTTTAATAGTAACAAGTCTAAATTGATTTGAACTCTGTGCAACGTTCTGGAAGTGAGCCACTGTAGAAAGAATTAGCTTTTAAAGAAAAAGTCAATTTGTGGCCTAAACTGCTAAGGACAGTAAAAACGTAAGACCGTTCACTATTAACAGTAACAGTAATCATTTTGGAAATGCTGTCATTTGTCAAACCACTGGAAAGTTCTTTTCTGTGTTTTAACCACAAAAGACAGAACTGATTCTTTCAAACATATACTGTGGGAACATTGTGAGAATTGAAAAAGCAGAGGGTTTTCACAGCCTTGCAATAAGCTTACCTAGACAGAGGTTTGAAACAGAGTTGAATTTTAGGCCTTGAAATATTTGGTGCACAGAAAGTTTCTGAGCTGCAAAAAATATAAACCAAGCAACTATTGTATGCTGTAAGGTATACATGTAGTGTTTATTGATTGGCTTAAGTAGATGCTTGTAAACTTTTAGCATTATCCTAGTGGCTAAAACACTTTTTAAAGGCCTTGTAACAAGGAGAACTTGGGCTTCTGTTGTTATGGCGTCAGTTTTACCATCTTTTATGTCTCCACCTTCACTGAGACTGATAATGGACTAAAAAACTGGTGGAATGCGTCTCAATTTCCCCATCCTGTTATTGGAGATTAGATCCAACAATATACAACATGATGTTCTTATAGTGCTGACTGTACACAGATTATTTGTTCTCACACTGGTAATAAGAAGACAATGCTTCAAATCTTCTTGGAAAAAAATCGCCAAGATGTGTGATAAAAGCTTGTTTTCAAGTTTTACTTGTTCACTATAAAGTCTTTGATATTCCAGTTCATTATAGAGCCTTGTAATTCTTCTAGGAAAAGCAAATAAAAGTATAGACATGTTTGTTTCTCCTTTTCCTTAAACATAAGAATGTAAAACCTGAGAAGTCCTATTGGATCAGAAAAGCATTTCATCTATCTCAGTATAGTATCTTCAAACAGCAAAAAGAATTTTTATTTTGCAGCACAGAAACATAGCTTGGTCACTGTACTTCTCCAGGTGTAAAATCAATGATTTGGCCATCACCACCATAGAACTTTGGTTCCCAGCTATTGGCTGTCCATGACTTTTAATTTTATTCTAATTAAAAGCTCTTCTTTTTAAAATAATCAGAATTTTTATTTTAGGGATTTTCCCACCATTATTATTATTTATTTCAGCATATCAGCTACAAAGCTGTCCTGATCCTCGACCATTTCGTAATGGTTTTGTTATTGGAAATGACTTTACTGTGGGACAAACTATTTCATTTGAATGTTTTCCTGGCTACACGTTGATTGGAAATTCAGCTCTGACGTGTCTTCATGGCATCAGCCGCAACTGGAATCATCCTCTCCCCAGATGTGAAGGTATGTTCCATGTGACCTATAAACCCTTCATCATTTGAAGGTCTTCCTAAGACTGTTAACTGAACTCATTTCAGCTTTTTGATTTACAGAGGCCTGTGTTTTTACAGTGTGGTCTTTGCAGAGGATGTATTGAATTTTGCACATCAAAATTTTAGCAGAGAAGCTGAAATATTTTGTAATATGAAATCTTTGAAAACTTACCTGAGATAATAAGTTTAATTTTGGAAGGTTAGGCTTAAAGCCTGGAATGTGGACATCCATGATCCTTTTAATCTAAGTGATGCAATAGAGTAAAAACTATGAACTAAATTAAGATAAAAGGCTTCAAAATTGAATTTACCAATTCTGGCCACTTATGTTCAGTTAGAAAGAAGTGTTAAAAATGGTCTAGAGTGAAATTGCTCTCCAGCCAGTGCTCTGTGAAATTGTTTGTACATATGCTTTTTCTGAATGGGATTTTTTTAAAATTGCATTCTTTTAACCTTTTACATTTGTTTTTTTCACTTCTGCTTGAAAGAAATAAGGTTCACAGAACTGTTACTTGCACACAGCTTTGGTTTTAAGGCAACAGAATGACTCTGATGATTCTGTAGAAGTGTTTATCTCTTCCCTAGCTATGCTGAAAGCCTTTTGGCCTGTCCCCAAGCAGCAGGCCAAAGAAGGGTCAGTCCTCTACTTACAGGCCTAGCTTCCCTCTATATTGAATGGCAAAAGTCAGCATTGAGAATGGGATCCTCACTATTGTGTAGGAGAGAAGTGCCCCAGTAAAACCCCCCCGACAACAACATAACAACACCCCACCTCCAAAAAAGCTCCAAAGCCACACATAACCACCCAAATAGAAAATAAAAAGCTCCCCTGTTTTCTGGATTTTTTCATTATATTTTGCAGCTGATACCCAAATTTAGGCACTTAAATTAGAAGCCTCATTATTCAAAATTCCTTCTGGAGTCAGTGAGCCTCAGGAATTTCTGGGGGATGTGGCAGCTAAATCAGGACCTAACTGGTACTGAATTCAGAAGGGGAGGCCTTATCATATAAAAGAGAGATGACACCTACACTGTCTTTTTGTTTGTTTGTTTGTTTTTGAAAGGGGAAGGAGTTAATTCATTATAATTGACTATCACCACCCATTTTCTGGATCCTGGGGAACAGTAATATCTTCATAGGTCATGTCTTAACTGCTATTAACTGCTAAACACTTAGCTTTTCCTGTTGGTTAGTTCTGTCTGTATTTTCTGTGCCTCACAATCAAAGCTATTTATTGAATGCTGTGATTCTGTTTCTTTGAAATATCTTACTGGAACCAATAATTTAATTAGTAAATTCTAACATGTCCAAAGCATTTTGTTTCTCTGGGTACCAATTTTGATGAAGTTCCTGAACAGCGGTTGGATATTCTTTGTTTCTACCTAATTGGATATGAAAAGTAAAGATTAAAAAATCCACCAACTTGATAACAGAGATCTAAGATGCATGTTTGCTGCATGATTACAGACTATCAACACTAGTCAGTTCCTAGACAAATTTCTTAAATTACGTGGGGTTTTGTGCAGATACTTACTGTGGTATTTTTAATAAAGGGTTTGTGACATTTTTATATGCTACAGATATTTTTAAGATTTTTCTTATTGTTGCAGCAAAAGGATAATGAGTTGTCTACTTGGTTTGATTTGAGATAAAGACTTTGTGTTCAAAAGCATTAAAATGAAGTCGGCTTTTTTTGTGTATGCCTAGTACTAGAAATACATGGCATGTCTTAAATTTGTATTTGCTTTAATGTCTTTACTGTAAGACAAGATATACCAAGGTTTGTTTAATTCCTCAGATTTCTTGAAACAGACAGTCTGAATTAAGTATGACTAAACTTGTTTTCTGTTTAAACAGTTTTGTTCTCTTCTTGCATCCCCATGCACCTAATATTCCTTTAACCTGTGCTCAGCATCATCTAACACTCTCTGACCCTTCTTAACTCATCGCCTTTGCTTTAATGTTTGAATTATTTTCCCCCTCCTTTTCCAAGAAATCTTGTTTCCTGACAGTCATCAGACCCTAAGACCTGGCTGAAAAACCATTTCGATCTGTACTGCTCAAACCACCTTGAGCCTTTAATGTTAAAGCTGAAGAAAAGCAGTGCCCCAAGATGTTGAGTCTGAATGGTTGAGGTAGCACTATGGAGGCCTCCTCACCCCACAGCTCAACACCAAAGTGTATAAACATAAACCATGATGCATGCTTTTGCTAAATACAAACAATGCATGATTCCTATATGTCAAACCTGTATGTGAAAACTGCTCTGGTTAAAGATTTTTGAAAATATTTTAGAAAATCTGTGTTGCCATGCCATGTACCTTGTGAGGTGGAGTGAGCAAAATAAATGTATGCAAAATAAAGCATATTATACAATTTTAAGCTTTGCTTACGTTTCCAGAACTAGGCTTGTATAACATTTCTTTTCTGTAATAACCAGGTGGTGTTACATTCAGCATACATCTGAAATCTATGGGAAAATAATCTAATTTGGAGTAATCATTTTCCAGAAATTCATAGTTATGAAAGTCCGGAATCTGTATGGTCACTCTTGCACTGTATGATATCTAAAATCAGTACTCTACAACATAAATTACAGAGTGGGCTCTTACTTTATCTATCAGAATTTATATCCATAAACGCAAAATTACTATTCATACTGTTGGACACAATGTTTTAATTTTGAAATTCCCCCCTAATCTTCACCCACCCATCAACCAATTATTTGCCTTCTTTCATGTGTTAATTTTGGTTGACTATATTCTTGTGACCACACATGAAAACAATTAATGTCATTTGTTGCTAAATCGTAGCTGGAATTTACACAAAGCCCCAACAAAGTAATTTTCAGTTGTGCAGAGAATTTCAGCCTCTATGTATATATATTTTTTTAATTCCAATTCTGATAGTATTTGTGACATCAGAATTATTATTTATTTTAACTTTTATATTTGACCAATACTGTCAAAAATAGACTTCTGACTCTGCACAAAGCTGAATAAAATCTGTTTTCTTTGAGGACCAGTCATATGCAATGTAGTTACAGTGTACCAAACGTGTTCAAAACTAGGCCTTTTATATAGTCTAAATAGAATGCAAAAGGCATTTACTGTCTATTTTTTAAAAAGTGTCTTTTTTATAGCTCTCTGTGGAGGAAACATAACTGCAATGAATGGCACCATATACTCTCCAGGATACCCTGATGAGTATCCAAACTTTCAAGACTGCTTCTGGCTTGTAAGAGTGCCACCTGGGAATGGAATCTACATCAATTTCACAGTTCTCCAAACAGAGCCAATATATGATTTCATAACTGTCTGGTAAGAAAACACTTTTGACATTTATTTAATCTTCATGTGACACTGTGTAACCAAATATGAGTTTCAAAGAATATATTTGTGATTTTCCCCTTGAAACTGGTGTTCCTTCTAGGAGAAATGACTGAGTTGCGCCAATCCATGTTTTTCAGTGGGCCATTCTCTCTAGATAACGTTGGACAAGAAATCAGAAACAATAATAGTTTTTCTCAGTTTGTGAACAAAAAAAAGCATACAGAGGTATGCCATAATTACTCTTCAACAATCAAGAGAAATAATACTTAAGAAAGGAGTGATAAGAAGTTTCAGATATGTGTATCAGTGTTTTAGAAAAGGAGTACTAGAAACTAAAGTAGGGCAACACTTCATTCACTTCTTCCAAACTGGCTTCTTTTAGAGTACATAAAACGAGAGGCTCTATTTGTATTTGGCATGACAAAAAGAATAGAGCTAACAATAACTGTAAAGAAATTATATTCTCTGTGTGCTTGAATCCATGTCTGTCATGGCTCTGCATGATGACCCTCAGCAGCAGCCTATCACAGTAATCCTTCCACCACATATTTAAAGACATTTAATGGCTTTAGTCCTCATTTCTACATATATGTAAAAAATGTATTATATACATGATGGCTATTTAATTATGTAGCTTATACCACTTCTGGGATGCTATTTATTTATAACACAGATCAAAATTTTTATAGCAGTTCCCAATGCAAAAAAACCCCATTTTATTCACTATTCAAATGCTTCAAAGCATACAATTTCCCTGCTAAAACAGAAGGGAAAGAGTCAAAAGTTGTCTTTTGGACAAGCACATTACTACAAAATTTTCAAAATAAAAAAGTGTCCGTATTTTTATTTTCCAATAATTTTCTTTTAAAATATATTATACTAATAACTATTAAAAATAACTTCAAATTCAAACTTCTATTTCTTAATATTTGACAATTCTAATCCGGAAGGAAGCAAGGATGAGCATTTTAAGACTCTTGTTTCATGATGCTGTCCTCTGTACAGTTTCACTGTTGTTTAGTACTAACTTTGATTCAATTTTTCTATTGAAATGAGTATTCCATTTTTCCATAAGGTAGCAATGATCTTACCAGCAGTACATGTATTGTCTAAATCATAATGAATAGTACAAAATAATATCAATACATTCATATGAAGAAGGATTCAAGAAACTAATCAGCTGCATATCACACTCAGTTTGGTTAAAGTTACCAATAATTATATTAATACTTACCTGAGTCAAAAAGACATGACCATTTATATAAAATCCATATCACAGCAACAAATTGATTGAGAAAACTCTGAATCACTCATAAAAATAAACTTTAAATCAATTCTTATCTATCCATATATATTGTGAACTATAAATGATAGCATTAAAACAATTAATTATGGGGGGAAAAGCTAGGTTAGAAATTCTGACATTAGAGCATATAGAAAAATAACTTAGAATAAGCATTGCAAATCAAATGTGCATTTATTAATGTCAACATGCAGTTTTCAGGAGCAATCTTGTATTCAGTAGTCTGTAAGCATTTTGGGTTTATTTTTGCTAAAGCCAATATTCATTCTTGTTTTTTTCAAATTATTCTGCTAATTAATTCTAAGAACACTATTTATCTCTTAATTTTCCTAGAAATTACCAGATTCAAAAGACTGGGGGACATGAACATTATTAGTTTTATTTATTTTCTGATAGCCACATTTGGAAGTATAGATACACAAATGTGATCAGAGGATGTGGCAAGTAGATGAAGTACAATCACAAATTCAGTAATTTTGAGTTGGCTGCGATTTTTATGAGAAAAAAAGAATTTCACTTTCAAAAGGTGGTTAAATTAGTATTCAGCTCACATAGAGGATTGAAAAGGTCTTCAGCCCTTGATGTCTGTTTTATCTTATTTTAGTTGTCTCATGACACCTTACAGCATACAATAGGTGCTTGTTTTATATTTTTTGCAGCTCAGTTGTCTCATGCCTTGTAGTATAATGTAGAGAAAATCTACTGCATTCACTTAAAATTTGGAGAAAAATATATTAATTTTTTGGACCATAAAAAGAAAATAAATTCTCTGTTTATTTTTCTTAGGGATGGACCAGACCAAACCTCCCCTCAAATTGGACAATTTAGTGGCAACACTGCATTAGAATCAGTCTATAGCACTTCCAATCAGATTCTGATAAAGTTTCACAGTGACTTTACTACCAGTGGCTTCTTTGTACTTAGTTATCATGGTAAGTGTGACAAATTAAATATTTTCACTGTTTATACTGATCGCTGGAGGAAAACAAGGCATAAAAGTATTGGTTGCTTTTTCTAAGAAGAGTTGCTGTTATTAATATGATTGACCTATATAGTTCAATGAGAGTGAACTGCATAGTGTAGTTAACATTAATGTGCCCTTGAATTCAATGCTGACTGAACGAAAATGTGTCCGAATTAATTGACCAAATTCTACCTCTTTTTGTAGTCATCCAGACCCTCAGTGGCCAAGAGTCTTTTACATTTCTATAATTACAAGGATTGAGAAGTAAGGGTGGGTTTAGGTGCTTTGTGGATACACATTGGATTGAACATCCTAGGAAACACAAACAGACTACATCCTATTTTATGGATCTTGGTCAAATTTTGTGACTAGGAGACTTTCTTTTTGACTTATTAAAGACAGTGGTAAATACAGATAGGCAGAATTGATGGGATTAAAGGAATTTTAAGCTAAGCAAAACAAAACAGAAAAATACAAATACACCAGCAATTGACTATGGAGTAGAGACTCCAGCAGGGCTAGGCATAGAGGGATCACAATTTCCATTCCAAATCTTGGCATCTAAATTGTAACTTGCAAAGGACAAAATGACATTTTGTATTCCTTAATGAGTCCATATGTATTGATATCTACTAATATATCAGTATATGACCAAACATATGCTAAAATGCTTATGGAATCATAGAATTATTCAGGTTGGAAAGATCTCTTAGATCAAGTCCAATGATAAACCAAACACTGCCAATTCTACCACTAAACCATGTTGATAAATAGCATATTACATGTCTTGTAAATACCTCCAGGGATGGTGACTCCTCCACTTCCCTGGGCAGCCTGTTCCAATGCTTGGAAACCCTTTTGGTTAACACATTTTTCTTAATATCTAATCTCATGTGGAGTAACTTGAGGCTATTTCTTCTGGTCTAGTAATTTACTAGTATTAAAGGGTCTCTAAAAATCTTTAGTTGTTTCTTTAGTTGTGAAAATCGTCATACCACAGGTATGGGCCCTAATGTGCAATAAAGATGCAAACCGACCACCACAAGGATTACTGATAAAGAAGCCAAACGATTTTTGTACTAATGTTGTCAAGATAAATAAATCTCTCTGTATCTTGGAGTCTATGATCTTTCATATCAGATGAACAAAAATTATAGTAATAAAGGCAAGGCAGTCAAGGAGTCAAATAAAGGCAAGGAGTCAGGATTATTTAAAATAAATAATTTTGGGATTAAAATTAGTGATACTCCTATTACCCTAAATGAGAGACATTTGGGATAAATTGTATGACTTCTTTATTGAATCAATTTTTAATTATGTCCATGATTTTTGCTATTATTTTTCTTAAGATGCAAACAACACAGTTGTTTTGTGTTTAATTGGTGTTTTTATTTTAAATTGCATTATTCTAAGGCTTTCTGACTCACTGATTTAAGTAGATCTTCATTACATGATTGAAGAAAAGGAGTGCAATAGGAAGATATCAAAAAGGTGACTCATTAGTATCAAAAGTTCTTACTTATGGAGTAAATTTTGTGATTTTTTTTTTCAAAACTTCGAACAATTAGAGTACTAAAGGATCTAATCACACAAAGCAACCAAAAATTTGTATTACTGAAGCTGAACTCTAATCTGCCATAAGTAGATGATATTTTGTGCTAAAGAGAAATGCTATAAAACAATGCTGTATGAAAATGTAATATTAATGAAAACCAAACGTACTTCATCCTGAAAATACACTTTGAGATGGGGAAGCCTCCAGTGTAGGTAAATATATGTCAAAATGATTTCACTTGACAGATTTCTGTGCTAATTTTATTAAGATCAAATAGTATTTTGTCTGCCTCCAAAAATGGGCGCATCTTCATTGGATCTTTGGGGAAAAAAAATCTGTCTGTACTACTTCTGCATACACTTCCTACTTATCTTTCTATTTATTTCATGTGGTTATCTTGCCTGGCTGTTGCATCACGTGCTAAATCTCAGAAAATTATTTTGGGTGAAACTTCAAATGAGAATTTTGAAAGCAGGATTATTCTCTGACACTATCTGCAGGCGATGTGTACTCCACAACTGTTTATTTATTTAGAGAATTTCACATTCAAAATGCTTCTGTCCATTGGTTATGATACCTCTGTGTAGAAACTTTGGGATTCCCTTATTACAAGGTTTCAAAAGTGGAAGAATTCAACAGTAAAATTGTATTTTTAAAAAAACCAAACAACACAAACAAACAAGTAAACAAAAATGATTAGAAAAACCAAACAAAACAAAACAAACAAAAAACCAAACATCCACCCCAAGACAACGATTGAAAAATACAAGAATATTTGCTTTTTGACTGGGATTGCTCAAGTGAGAAAACTGGCAACCACTTCTAAACATCTTACGGTATTTATGAAAAAAGTTTTACCACTAAAATGAAATAACTAATTGAGAATGCAAACACAACTTCCAGTGTTTTCATTTCCTTTCTTTTGGTTCTTTTGAAAATTTCAAAATAAATTGAATTTTTCTGTTTATCCTGCTCGTGTGGATATTAAGTCAGTTATTGCA
Organism: Cyanoderma ruficeps; assembly: GCA_008694505.1. Classification (NCBI taxonomy): domain Eukaryota; kingdom Metazoa; phylum Chordata; class Aves; order Passeriformes; family Timaliidae; genus Cyanoderma; species Cyanoderma ruficeps. The sequence continues at coordinate 14,132,621 of VZDJ01000346.1, read as the reverse complement.
TGGCTATGATAACTGTGTTTGAGGATGTCAACTGTGCTTTGTTCCTGTTTATAGCCTATCAGCTCCGTGTCTGCCAGCCTCCAGCAAATATACCAAATGCTGAAATTCTAGCTGAGGATGATGAATTCGAAATAGGTAATATTTTTTTTAAAAAAGGCAGAATTTGATTATGAAATAAACTTGCTGTGCACATGGTGCTTTTCAAAATGGAATCATACTTGCAATATTTTAGATTTTTATTTGACAATACATTTTTTAAGAAATCTTTCCTCTTCCTTATGCATCCTGAATCTCATCTATGCTTCAGAGATTACATATAAGTTTTATAATAACTCTTTGTAATTTACTTAATTTTAAAATATGTTTTTCATACTGTTTAAGGTAAAACATTGTATTACACTGAAACAAAGAAACAAAACTGCTAAGAAAACATGTAGATAATGGCATATTCTATACCAGAATTAAGGTTCAGTGACCTAAAAAGTAAAATCAAATTTATAAAACTTATGAGGATCAGAAAAGATGACGACATTTTGACTTTCTGAGAGATGTCAATAATATTACTTAGACACATATATTTCAAAGAAATATGATTTATATGATCTGATTTCAGATGTCTGGTCAGCTAGTTTTGCTCACATGATGAGCAAACTAAAAATATATATTTTTAGAGTGTGCACCAATATATGATTCATATATAGGACACAAAGAGAAATCACTTTTTTTTTTTTTTAACTTTTCTTCTGTAATATCAGCCAAAGAGACTTGCTGGGATATGCAAGTTTTTACTTTTATTGGTACATAAAACTAAATGTATTTTTGGGTTCTTAATTAAAAATTTACAGTTTCTTATTCTCAGAGTGCCAAATCTAGATAGCATCAACAAATCCATCTGCTATTAAATTTTTTTCCCCTCAGGATTGTATTAATTATTGACTTGATCTTAGACCTTTATTTAGTTCCATAATGGATATACTATGAATTATAATGTTTAAAGCTTTGTGGACATTTGGTTCACACGGCATCAGTCAAATCCAGACATCTTAGCTAACTATCTAACAAATAATGTGGTGGAAAGAAGTGATAGATGCAGCACAGTGTGCAACTCAAAGCTCCTTTACCATATTTCTTAGACTAATCAAAGTTGTTTATGCCAGAGGTCATTTAGCGCATTGTATAATATAGTGGTAAGAAACTTCATTAATCAATAATGTTTTCAAAGCTAAAAGTCCCAGTTAATTGCTGTTTAATGTTTCTTTTGTTTGCTTGTGTTTTGCCCTGTGTTGTTTTTCTGAACAGGAGACATAATAAGGTACCAGTGTCAGCCGGGCTTCACACTGGTCGGCAATGAGATTCTGACATGTCGGCTGGGGGAAAGGCTTCAGATGGATGGAGCACCACCTACTTGTCAAGGTTTCTTTTCCTTTATATTTTCCTTTTATTTCCCTTCCTTTTCTTTATTTGTCTTATTTGCCAGACCAGTTTTCCAGGTGATTCCTTAAATAACTTCTACATCTCTTTACATAAGACAGCATACTGAAACTATTTCAGACTTTTGACGATTTTTCCAAATACATCACTCTTTTTTTTCATGTATGTCAGATATTAATGCAAAATAATAAGTAATCTTTCAATGAACTTCATAAGTTGAAAGGGCTGCTACTCTACTTTGTGAAAATAATTTTACAATTCCTTTTTTTTTTCCCAGGAAGTCTAGTAAATAATAAGACTTTCATTTTCTCTACAACATAATACTATGAAAATTTGTACATGAATTTTCAAAATCACTAAATTAACATAGCATGGATTTGGGTCAACAAGCTCACAAAATAATTTTTCAGTGCAGTTTGAAGTACTTGCATTTTTTATTCAATGTATTCTAAAAAACAGGTTTTCTGTATGTATGTGTGCACAAAAAAAGTTTGTTCACTTTTCCTCTTATTGAGAACTGTGAACAGAGAGATAATGCCATCTCATTGTTAAATTCAAAACAATTACAGTCCTGCCAGCCACTAACATCCCACTTTAAGCCAGTCTTTATTAAGCTGAAATTTGATGTGTTATGCTAGAATACAATTTTTCCATAATTAATAAAAAAGGGAGATTTTTCTTTCATACCAAATTGATTAGGGAACAAATGAAGATAGGCCTTGCACATGCTTCATTAAAAAAAATGGAATCTCTTTGACATTCTAGTGATGGGCATGAGTTTATGCTTTCCTACTGTTTCTTCCATTTATATCTGGAAGGATAAATAAGGACCTACAGTTATAAGCGTATCTGATAAAACCTTTTCAAGAAAAAAATACCAAACCAAAACTCCACAGCCTCATAAGAGTGTAAGTTATGTAAGCCAAAGCCCTTTTGAATTCTGCTAGTTTCTGTGATATTCCCTTGTGATCCATCTGCTCCTAAGCTTAATATTCTAACATCTACAGCAGGATTAAAATACTTTCCCAAATCAGTAATAATATATGCATTTGATTTACATTTGTATTATATGAAAAACTGCCATCTGTTTTTTCTACCAATCTGATGTTTTGGTGTGTCCTTCTCCAGTAATTCTAATTCATTATCATACCCATAAAACACTCACGATGACAGATTTATTTTGCAATAGTAAATTAATTGTGAATAAATCTACTACATGTACAAGTAAAACTTATATATATTACTGTTTCTTAGCAATTTCTAAAGTTATAAAAGGGTGAAAGATATATATGTTAAGAAATTAAACATTGGTATATTAATTTTTAGGACTTTATTATTACTATAATATTCACCTAAGCTTTCAGCTGAAAGTTAAAAAAAAAAAGCTTGTATAAATATATGCTTTTCCTCTATCCCTGGAAAGCTGGAAGGGTCTGCTCTTACAACTGAATAAGCTGTTTTTCCCTGATTTTCTGGACAAAACTGTGCAGAAGTCAAAATCATTCACAGTAGTGAGTCTAGTTCTTAAAAATGCAAAGTCAAATTGAAATGTGAGCTTCATAACAACTTTTACACTGATAATTTCTGAAAATCCAGGCATTTAGTTAGATACAAATGTGTATAGAAATAGCTTCCAACACCCCAATTTAAATTTAAGTCCTAGTTTGGCAGACGTATAGCATTTAATATGTGGAAAACCATAGTAACCTCCAGGCATTGTTTTAATTGTTAAAATGATTCAATATTAGATAAGGCAAATAGAGACATGTGCTGGTCCTGAGGCATTCTCACAGTGTGTGTTGCTGAGAGCATATTTGTATTCGATGAAAGACCCAAGACAAAAACTCAGAAATGATGACTTCTGTTACCATAGTTAATCTTTTATCTGTCAGATATGAATGCTAAACATTGGTTCCAATGCTTAATATTAAATCAATGCTCTTAAAATTTCTGTTTAAAGCAGAATGAAATTCACATGGTCTTCAGAGTTAGATTCAGAAAATGAAAAAGAAAATTGCAAAGGAATTTGTCAAATTGTGTTAAAAATGGCCAGTCCTACTGGCAGCCTAGAATAAACAGCAGCATATTTTCTTTTATATTTATTTATATGATGTCTAAGTTTGAAAATCACAGTATGTAAGTTAAATTTCAATAATGAAGCATGAATAGAGAGCTTAATGGAATCTGAAGGCAGCAAAAATACATGCCAAAAATTTCTGTCTTCCGTGATTTTACTATTTCACATTGGTCTATGGATGAGATACCATACTTCATTGGGCGAAGCAAAACACACTACATAAGAGTCACTTTCAAGGAAAAGTTTCAGTTCTTTTGTTGGTTCATATTAGTATTAGTTTACTAGTTCTTTTCACTGAGTAGAGCATATGTTTATTTTTGAACTTAATACTGTTATTCCTGATACTTTAACCTTGTGCTTGTTACATGCTTTATCCAGTGCAAAGTGATGTTTGATTGAAGTTTTCTTTAATTATTGACTTGAAATAAATTGATACCTACATTCAAAATTAATCCATAAGTAAATCTGAAAAATGCTGCTGAGCAGAATTTAAGTGACAATATATTAGTCTTGAATCTAATCCATTTCAGTAAAGATATGAGACAAGTGAAGAATGCCTAAAAAAAAAAGAAGCAAAGTATATTTAATATTTATTTGGTAATTTTAATTATTACAGGTTACTTTACATCACATTTAATGCTATTTAAAATAATGTCTTTTTTTTTTCTCTCTTGTTTTTCTCTGGTGTGTGTCAGTTGGATGAGCATTTCTTAAGATTCTTGTGGATTTCCTTTTGGTTGTGAAAATAGTCACTAAATTCCACAAGTTTAGCCAATTTCTATAATCTTATTTAGTTAAAATAGAGTAAACTTTAGTTAAAATAAAGTTACAAAGCATGTAACTTTGCCCTTAATCTTCCTTTAAATTAGCTGCCACTTTCAGAATAAAATGAAAATTTCAGAGTAAGATGATTCAAACTGTATTTTGCATCAGAATATGGGGACTCTGAGTAAATTGTTTAATGGCGACTCTTAACTATATAGCAGATACATTTTCTCTGATTCACATAAAACTTAAGCACATAACACATAAACTACCCAATTCCTAAGGGAATCTGTTTAACAGAAACAAGTCTTTAAATTCTGTAAAAAATTCCTGAGATATATTTAGCTGAAAATCCTGAAATTAAGGCCTGTTTGCAAGGCAAAACCAGCTGCAAATAAATGAGTGCAGCCAGATTACTGTTATGTTCTTCCTGCCACACATTTTTATGAAAATATATGTCTGTATGTACATATAGAGCTGAGAGGATTACTTTGTTCATTTTCTTGAGATATGTGTCACAACTGGCACAGTGCTGTAGTTTGTCAGCCAGATTCCAGCCGTATGAGTTTTATTAAGTGGGGTTGTGATGCTGTATTCAATCTCTTTTTGAGTAATTGGAACAAACATAGGACACCAAAAACAACTTTTGAAGTTTAGCAAGTAGATGCTTATTTGCAGCTGAGATGCAAGTATTTTTTTAAAATACACGGGCAGATACAGTTTCTCAAGTTCAGTTTGGATGCATTTGCAGAGGATTGGCCTAGGTGATCTTCAAAGGTCACTTTCAACCCAAATATTCTGTGATTCTTACGAAGTTTTTTATGAAGATAAATACTCTTTCTCTCCGTGTCTCTGCTTTTCTGTGTTACTTATCTCTCTTCATAGTCCAATAACTTTTTCAACATCAAACCTGATTTTTGTAATTAATGAGAAAATATTATTTCCAGTGTTCTTGAGAAAACTAAGATCCTATTATTTTTCTCATGTAACTCAGGACTAAGTCATTTTCATGTTAGAGTTAGTTGTCAATATAAAAAGATTTCAAAGCTCCTCTTCAGCAGTGTTAGACTCTGAATATACTGAAGGTGTTTGTTCATATATCATGAAGCAAACACATTTTTTGAAAAAAACTTCCAGTAACATGGTAATGTCAACTATTTAATGAGATTATTATTCTTGTAGATAAATTCAAAATTAAATCCCTTCATCATATTTTAAATCACCATGTTGCTCAATTTAAGGAAATAGAATGAGTAATGCAGTTCTTTTAAACTCAGGAAAATCTCATCAACCACATGAAACAGAAATAATGGGCTTTGGATTTTTTTGTCAATTTTTCTGTCTCACAGTGCTCTGTCCAGCCAATGAAATGCGTCTGGATTCAACAGGCGTAATACTGAGCCCTGGCTATCCTGACAGCTACCCAAATCTCCAGATGTGTGCGTGGACCATTACTGTGGAAAAGGGTTATAATATCAGCATGTTCTTTGAATTCTTCCAGACAGAAAAGGAATTTGATATACTTGAAGTTTTTGATGGTAACTACATGCATAACTATGGATGATACCTTGTCTATAAAATTGATTTTTTTTCTATTGCCTCTGTCTAATTACTATTGTTTATGCATATCATCATTTTTCAGTATAAAAATTTTAGGCAATTATTTTGGTTTGTTATGATAAAAAGAACTGCTGGATTACTTTATTTTAAAATTGTACTGCATGTTATACTAAAAAATAATTTCTGTTTTGAGCAAATATATAGCTTCCAGTTATAACATATTTCAATTTTTTAATTCGAATTAATTTGCCATTTGCTTGGAGGATGTTTTGCATGTATATTTATTCTGTGGATATGGTTTATTGTATGTTATTTTAAACTTGGTAACTCCTTTGTCCTGCTTTTTTATCCTTCCTTTGTACCAAGGACCAAATAGTCACAGCCCATTGCTCATATCTCTCAGCGGGGACTATTCATCTTCTCTAAATATAACCAGCAATGGCCATGAAGTATTTCTCCGGTGGTCAGCAGATCATGGCACCAATAAAAAGGGTTTCAGGATAAGATATATAGGTATGTAAATGTGACTTTCTATAATGTGCATAAAATTTCATTGTGCAACATTTGTTTATGTGAAAAGGGTAATATAAGCTATGCTTGATATCCTTAATTAACCAAACTGAAAGGAAATCCAATCTGTTCTGTATATATGAACCTAATGACCCTTATCTTGTGAGGAAAAAAGTCCACACATGTGCTCTGTAGAGAATTAATCAAAGACAGGGCTTTAAAATGGTATAAGCCGGTACTAAAGATAAAAGAAGCAACTTCCTCCTTCTCTCTACCATTTATTTGTCCTTGTGTGCCTCTTCATACTGGGGTGCTTTTCTAACTGGATCTTTATGCAATTCACCATTTAGAATTGTGGTGGGACAGGGGAAGTCATTGCAACAAGGCAGGAATGAACACCTATAAAGTGGAAAACCCCTGAAGGCTGAAGTCTTTAGTTTAAGGTTCAACAAATCCAGCAGCAATCAACATTAAAAGCCAGTATTTTATGTGTTATTAATTCAAATCAACGCCTTTATGAATAGTGCATGGAAATGGTACATGACAAAGCTAGATTTTAGTAAAATTGCATTTACAAAATTATACTATTGTTTATTTTACTGGAAAATTATTTTAATTATTGTCTAGATAAACTAGATTTGTTGTAATTTACAGAAATTGCACAAAGTCTATCTTTGATTTTTTTTATGATGACCAAAGATATGAAATATACACAGGGAAGAGTTCTGGGGATAGTATCTGTATATATTGGAGAAGTTATTGGCATAAAGCTGTTTCATTTCACAAGATGAATAGAGAAATAAAGAATAACTATAAAATTCTTTCTGCTGTGGTTTTTTTTTTGTTTTTCTCACTTAAATTTTGGCTACTTCACAACTGAAGAAAAGTAATTAGGATCATATATACTGTGAAACCACATCAGTATCATCTTTCCCTCTAGGAGAGGACAGTTTCCTCAGACTTAAAATGTTTGTTATTCATTAGGCAAAATTCCCTGTTTACCAGAGATAAAATAATATATGGTATCGATTTTCATTTCCTGTAGTCCCTTTTTGGATCTATTAAAAGAGGAAGAAGAGAAAATTTTTCAAGGTCTTTCCTTACAGACTGTGAGAGAACTGTTGAGTGGCAGCCAGGAAATATTTTCTGTTTCACACAGAAAATACTGGTATGTGTTCTTATACACTAAGGTAGAGGTCTGTATTTTTGGTTCTTTCAAGAAAGAATAAATCAGGAGACATTTAGTGTAATGAAGAAAATGCTTTAATAGTATGTGGTCTGAAAGATAAAGCACTAGTTCTGATTCTGCTCTTTGCTTTAAAATGTTTAATAAATATTTGTTGTAAACAAACAATCATATGACTCCATTCTGATCAGAGGAAGCTTTCACATGAGAAAAACTTTGACCTGACGTAAGTCATGAGACAGGGAAAAGTCTAAAGAGCAATTCAAGGAAAAGTTCTCTATTTGCCTGAAAAAAAAATCAAGTTACCAACATTTCTTCAGAGCATAAAGGAAGCACTTGGAAACAAACTTCCAGCACAGTTTTCTTTCATACAAAAAGAGAAAACAGCCTTTATGACTAGCAGGCAGTAATCAAATTTATCAGAGACCAAATTAAACTTTTACACAAATAAAAGTCATCTTAAAGTGGTTTCCAGGTTATAAGAGCCTTCTGGTCCACTCCTATGATAAGATAGCCAAACCTAAATTACTTGGTATTCAATGAACAAGGGAGATAAAAGAAACAGAGTAAGTAACCAGAATTTAATGTCAGAGTCATTAAGTACATAAATAATTTCAAAGTATAAAAACTGTAAGTCTTAGAGATATTTTTGCTCTCATAATGAGTTACGATTTTTTACATAGTCTCTAGATAAGACTTCTGTAAGATTTAATGTGTTCTAAATAAATCAACAACTAAAAGCAGATTCAGTATTTTTGCCACAGATTTATGGTGATAGTCATAAGTATCATTAAAATCTATTTTAAATGTTTCACTTCCCGTTAGTTCAATGTATCACTGAACTTAAATGAAAGAACTTATTTAGGACCCGAAAGAAAGGACTATTTAAAAAAGAGTTATGTTCAGGATGTACTAGTTGTTTTCTTCTTTCAAAAAATTGCATACTACTGCAATGTGTACAATTGCAATAAATTTCATCATAAAACTAAAGTTCAGTAGCTTGATTTAAAAAGAAGATGGTAAAAAAAAAACCAACCCAAAAAAACAACAAAAAATGCCCAAACCTCAATGCTATAGCCAATCATAAAAGTAAGCTATCTATTTTTTCAGAGGCTACTGAAACCTGAATCTTGTAAAGAGCATATAAAGCTCTATTTTTATCACCTTTATATTTTGTGAAATTGGTCAATGCACGCATTATCGGTACACAAAATACAACTTCTAGTAATGGTTTCTCAGCGTCCAATCAGATGTGCCCTGAGTTAAACAAGAATCTCTCAAGAAGTGTTACCTGAATTCAACCCCCATATTTTATTGATGCAATATTTCTGTTTGAAGCTCTGTACTGCAGCACGCCCGAGTCGCCCCCGCACGGTTTCATTGTCAGCCAGACGGGCGGGCAGCTCAACAGCGTGGTTCGCTGGGCCTGCGACCGCGGCTTCCGCCTCATTGGGAAAAGCACTGCGGTGTGCAGGAAGTCTCCCTATGGGTATTACTCCTGGGATGTTCCAGTCCCGGCCTGTCAAGGTAAATTCTTTTAGTTTAAAAAAAAATACATGCTCTAAGAAACTTTCTTTTTCTAATGTAAGCCATCCATTTTCTGACTTAAAGTGAATAGTAGGGAAATATTCTGTGGTCATACTTCTGTGCCAAAATTTTTCAACCTCATAAAAACAAGGGGAGTTTTAAGAAAGAATATTTCAAGAGGAGCTAATAAGACTGACATACAAGAAGCAGTGCTTTAACATTTAGTGAAGAATATTGAAGAACTTCATTTTGGTCTGATAATAATTTCTGGAATGCTGGTGTTGTTTGAGAACTAATATAACTAAGGTTTTCCAAGGACTGTGCATATTTTTTATGTATATCTTTGGAACTGGAATAATATTCTGAAGTTTGTTTGGATTTTAATATTTCAGTTTGATTAACAATATTGCCCAAGCTCACATACAGTGACCAAACATTTCTGTGATAAATCTATTTTTATGGAATTTTGGATATTTCTTATTTGTCATTTTTTCCTGTCAAAGTATCTGATGTAGGAATAACTTTTACTGATGTTTTCTCATGTTTTCCCCTAACTAAAAGGTAATTTTCTTAGAATCATAGAAGGGTTTGCTTGGAGGGGACCTTAAAAATGTAATTCTAACCCCTTTGGGATGGGCAGGAACAATGTTCACTCAACCAGGTTGCTGTGGGGCATCCACAAATTCTCTGGGTAACCTTTTTGTGCAAGTTTCCAAAAATGTAAAATTCATTTCAAAACTGCTGTAAACTAAAATGTCATTGGGTGACCCTTGGGAGAGCTGTTGTTTATATAAAAGTCTGTTATCAAGCATTGTTGCTTTGTGTCTTGTTTCTTAAAAATGTAAGGTTTAAGGGAGGGATATATTTTTCTTGTGACACAAAGTTGACTGTTAACATGGATAATATGACTTAAAATTTATCAAGTCACTAGTGGAGATTTTTGAATACTGAAGGAGTAATTGATCTCAATGGTAGATGTAGAACATCTCAGGTTGCAGCTAAAATGTGTCTGATATATATTTTACTGATTGATAAAAGAATGTGGATTATATGGGTTACATGAATAAGCAATATTGTAGAATGTGTTGGTGCTTGGGAATGTAGCCAATGCGATTTACATGTTACAAATATTTTGCAAGGGAATATTAATTTTATGCACTGCTGAATGCTGCCCCGCATGTAACACAGTGGACATTGTTCAGGCAACTCTTGTAATTGTCTTAAAGTTCTTATCATCAGTAATGTGCTTTTGAAGGAAGAGGTTAAGCTAGGCCAGTTAATAGTAAAGAGTCTTATTTGGCTATACCTTGGTTATACAAGCATATAGTTATCATCTTGGAATGGACAGATTTGCCTAATCTGCAATCCAATCTATTGAGGAATTTAAGAATAAACATGGTCACATGTTTCCATTTAATGCCATAGATGTTGTTTCCTCCTTTGGTGATGGCAAGTGAAATAGTAGTTTTATCAGATGTTCAGTAAAAGGTGGAAGATGGACATCCTAATCTAATTAGCTTGTCACTTTTTTGTCTCACTGCAGTCATGTCGTCATACCCTCTACAGTTTTGAATTCAATTAAAGTTTCTTGGGATCTTCAATTTCTTTATCACAGTTCTCTTATTTTCTTCTAATATATGTTTGTCTTTAGTTGCCAATAGATACTGTGACAGTCATTAGGTGTATGTTTTCATGGTTACCAAGACAGGGTAATAGCAAATTAGAAATAGTTTTCTGTGATCTTTTCAGCAGAGTGTGTCTGTATGGTGGGTTTTGGGTTTTCTTTTTCTTAAATTCCCATTTCATATGCAAAGGGTTTTTTTTTATGGCAAAGCAAGAATATTTTAACATTGATTCTTACACCTCTGTTCTGCAGGCTGTTATAGGATTGATGCTTTACCTGTGTTTAGCTGTGATTATTAGCTTCAGTACTGTGCCACACAGTTGTTATATTGCTTATGGAGCAAATCAGTTTTATGTCAGATCAGCTCCCAGTAGGGGCAAAAATAGATTGCACTCTTTTTTTCCTCTGAGTATTTATATATAGTCTGAGAGGATTAACCTTCCTGTGTGGGCATGATAGGTACTTTCTTAGGGCTCAAGATTTGACTTCAAAGTAAGGTATTTCAGACTTAAATGTCTAAGTCTTTTTTTTTTTTNTTTTTTTTTTTTTTAAATCTGACCTACATTAGATATATGGTTTATATGGTTTTAGCATGTGGAAAAGTGTTAGTTTTTATTTTTTTTTCCAAAACAGAGAGAGCATTATTTTGAACCAGATCTTCTCTTGGTACATTATTTTTGTTAAAGAAGAGAAATAAAATATTAGCTTATACTTTTATTTGCAATTTTCAACTTTCTTCTTTAAGAGATAGGGGAGCCAGCAAAGAGAGGTGCTATGCTGGATCTTTTTCTCAGCAACAAGTAGGGGCTGATGAGGAATGTAAAGCTGAAGGGTGCAGTGACTGTAAAATTATAGAGTACAAAATCCTTAAAGCAGTAAGAAGGGTGGATGCTAGCTAGCCTTGACTTCAGAAGAGCAAAATTTGGCCACTTCAGGGATTTGCTTGGTGGACTACCATGGAATAAAAGCCTTAGATTTAAGAGAGAACCAATAAAACTTGTCAATAGTCAAAGGATCACTTCTTCCAAGCTCAGAAATGTTTCATCCTCAGAAATGCTGTCAAAAAGAAAGTCAGGTGGAAACTTTGGGACACCTACCCGGGTGAGCAAGGAGCTCCTGGACAAAACAAATTGCAAAGACAAAGCCTAGAGAGGGTGGAAGTGAGAACAGGTATCCTGGGAGGAATACGGAGGAATTATCCAAGCAACTGTGGATCAGGTTAGGACAGCTAGAACCCTGATAAAATAAATCTATCCATGGTTGTGAAGGGGAACAAAAACAGCTTTTAAAGATATATTGGTGATACAAGGAAGACTAGGCAAACTGTGGGCCCTCTCCAGAAGGATACAGGAAACCTGGTTACCTGGGACATGAAGACAGCTGAGGTACTCAGCAGTGGTTTTGAATCAGTCTTTGCTGACAAGTGCTTCAGTCTTGCTTCACAAGTCATGGATGACAAAGATGAGGGCTAAAAGACGGGAAACCTGGAGAGGGACTTTTCACAAGGGTATGCAGCAATAGAATAGATAGGAATGGCATTAAAATGAGAGAGGGTCAGTTCAAATTACACATCAGGAGGAAATTCCTTACTGTGAAGCTGGTGAGGTGCTGGAACATGTTGCCCAGAGGACCTGTATATGCCCCAACCCTGGAAGTGTTCAAGTCCAGGCTGGACTGGGCTTTATCAACCTGATACAGTAAAGGATGTTCCTGCCCATTGCAGAGGGATTGAAACTATACCTTTAAGGCCCCTTTCACCCCAGGCCATTTTATAATCCTATGATTCAATATTTTCAAAAGGGTATTTTCTTTCTGCTTTCCAGGTGGAAAAAATAGAATATTGAAAGGTAATTTTAGTGATTTGCCAGAGGTCACAAAGTACAACTGATGGAAGAAATCTGAACCTAAACTATATTCGTGTTTCTCAGACTTGTGCTTTACTAAGCAATCATGCTGGTCATATTTTTTTTCCAGATATTTTCTATTACCTTTTCTTTATTATCATCTTCATTTTGAATTGTTAGCTGCAGAGTTATGAACCATTGTTTTTATTTTTTACTTCCTCCATCAAAAGGCAAAAGCTTTATTGGATTCAGTTCCCTAAAATTTAAAGCGAATTTATTTGCATGCCTAAAACATATATTAATGAGTTAAAAATTATTCTTTTATGAATTTAAGACTAGTTATTTTGCAATGCATAAGCTCTCTGAGGTCAGTGGAAACTTATATTGAAGACGTAAAAACTTTGTCTTTCTCTCTACTCAGCAATATCTTGTGGAATTCCTAAAGCTCCGCTAAATGGTGGGATATTAACTACAGATTACTTAGTTGGCACCCGTGTTACTTATTTTTGCAATGATGGATATAGGCTATCAGCCAAAGAGCTTACTACTGCGGTCTGCCAGCCGGATGGAACCTGGAGCAATCACAATAAAACACCTCGCTGTGTAGGTGAGTCTCTGCTCTCTGGTGAGTAAAAACCTGTCTGTACATTTTGTGTATTTATCCAGGGCACAAATCTTCACGGCTTAAACTTTCATCTTCAGGTTACTTTAATCTACGAATTATTGCTGGTATTAAATTATTATGAAATACATATATGAAGTACATGTAACTAAGACATGCTGAAACTTAACAGCAAAGGCAGAATAAGCATGCTAGAGCTCATAGAATCAAACTAATAATCAATTTACAGTTAAATCAAAGTTAATGGTTGCAGAGGTTTTCTGCAAAAGTAATCTCTTCAGTGAGAGCTGCACAGTTCATATACTCTTATACTATTTTTTATTCTATTAGTGTTGTAGAATGCTTTTGGTCCATTTCTGTAGGGAAAAACACTTAGAAAAAGAAATGAGACAAAAATATATAGCTGTTGAAAAAACAACTTGGATATGGATATTATTTTTTCAGTCACCAATGTGCAGCCTCTCAAAGAAGTCTTTCATATCTCCTAGAGTTTACCTGGGTAGAAAAATTTCTCCATTTAAATGTACTTAAAATTTTACTAAAGATTCTGGTGCCTGATGTAAAATGTCACAGAAGGTCTGCCTGTAGTGAATTCAACCATGGTATACCTCCTATCTACACCAGTTGCATCACTCTGCATACTCAAGCCCTTCTTTTTCTGGATGATTATTATTTAAATGAGACAACTCATACCTGCTAACCACAGCCTCAGTTTTCAGAGATTGTGTCACTGTGTTTAAAATACATTTTTTGATTAATAATGGTACAGATTTTCCCAATTTGCCTGTTCTAAGCCACCAATAACTGTGTCTTTTTGTTATTTTGGAAGTTGTTACATGTCCGAGCATCAATTCTTTTACCCTGGAACATGGAAGATGGAGAATAGTGAATGGTTCACACTATGAGTATAAAACAAAAGTAGTTTTTAGCTGTGATCCTGGGTATTATGGTTTGGGACCAGCATCCATTGAGTGTCTTGCTAATGGGACCTGGAGTTGGAGAAACGAGCGGCCTTACTGCCAAAGTGAGTACATGTTGTATATGGACCTGCTGCACAGATTTCATGAAAAAATATTTTATTGGGTGAACTAGAAATTAACTAATTTGGTATTCAAAACAATAAATTAGAAGGTGTTTCTTGGCTGGAATTCCTAATAACCCTAAAGGTTATTATTTACAAATATAGTACATTAGATTTAGTGACAAGGATGTATCTGTAGATACACTTCTGGAGCTTAAAGGTCCCTAAATTTATAAAGGTACAAAGAGAATATTTTCTTATATGTTTTTTTTAAGTCAGGAATTCTGTAAAGTCTTGAAAAATGCAAAACTTTTGTATCCTGTCTGCACACTTGATAAATAAAATAATCTGTCCTTTCAGGTAGTTACCATGTAGTGTGCATTTGCATGTATCCACGTCATTCCTGCCATTAGCTGGTATGCTGATAACCTGCAATAGTTAATTTTCAAAAAATTAAATAATTAATAGATATTTAAACCAATTAAAGATGTAGGTATAATTGTGTTTCCCTCCCCTACTGCTGTGCAAAGCACATTTCTTTATAATTTTACATTTAGACATCTCTTTTTCAAAATGGGGTTTTGGTTACACTTCGAAGCCTCAAAACTCTTTCTTTTTATGGAACATGGTGTGATGTACCCTCTGAGAGAGTGGGACACAACTGTGCTTCTGGTTCCTGTATCAAAAATGTGTGTATCTGCATGTTTATGTATAAATTTAAAAAAATCTAAGAAGTTTGTAGATAAGCCAGATGACTGTGGCTTAAAATACATTCATAACTTCTTGACAGTATATATGAAAAGATAAGGTTTGAAAATGCAATTTTAAAAAACAGATTAATTATACTCGAAACTAGCCTTAATTCTGAGTTCTTTATAACTGGAAATGTAATATATAATTTAGAGAATTTTTAAAAGTTGATTGCAATATTTCCTCTCTGCTACTGTTAAAAATACTGTGTATATGTCTGTATCTATGTCTCTGTCTATATATATTCTACATACTAAACTTGAATTTAAATCTCTTTTTTGCTTTAAAAAAATACTTTTAGATATGTTTTGAGAAGCTTTGTTTGAAATATTGTGACATTTTCTACTAGGCATAAAGCTACTACCTAATTTCTGCCTTTTATTTACTACTAATAAATTATATTTTATTAATCATTAAAAGAAAATTGACTAAGAAAAATATTATTTTGATTTAAAAGATGCTTTCAATTGTAAATAAATAACAAGAAATTCCATGAATATCATACATTCTTTATAAAAATGTAATGTGTGAATGCTAGGGCAAGCATTTCATTATGACCTAGAAGATCAAAATGGCCCCTTCCCAAAGAAGCATAACTAAATCTGATAGTGATTGTGATGTTCCAATATGTAGAAAGTAGTTGTTAAAACCAAGGTAATTAAACAGCATTTAATAATGTTCTGAGTGGCTTTTTTAACTGTACAGAAATTACTTTAATTGTTCTTCTCCCTCTCTTGAGTGTAATTTCTGGCAAAGGAATAGTTTTTGTTTGTAGGTTTTTAATCTATGATTTCTACAGATTTCTCCAAAATACTTCAAGGTGGGAAATTTACTTATCTGATTGACTGGTTGATAAGTATTTTTGGTTGATAGGCATTATTGTATGTGTGTCTGAGATTCTCAGCTGTATACCTATGTTTTGTTTTTGTTTTGCCATGAAGTTATTTCTTGTGGAGAACTTCCTACACCTCCAAATGGGAATAAGATTGGAACTCAAATCACATATGGATCTACAGCTATATTTACTTGTGACTCAGGATACATGCTGGTTGGCTCTGCAGTGAGGGAATGTCTGTCATCTGGACTCTGGAGAGGAATTGAAACCAGATGTTTAGGTATGGATACTACTGTCATGACTTCTCCATTTTCTTTCTCTCTAAAAGACAAAAGTAAGCAAAGTGATCTGCTTGTCTTTTTCTATTAGCAGATACATTGACGAGAGCTCTGCACGTGTGTGGCTGGGTTGCATTGTTTTTCTCATCAAATTAGAATTATGCTTATATTTTCAAAAAAGTTAATATCTTCACAACTTGCAATATCTGTGTCACTGTATTTTTGTATGTCTTTAAAGTAGAAATATACATAGACAGCAAGACTGATTCCGTATGTGTCAGCTCTAGTACATATCCTCAGTAAAATATCTGCATAGTAGATCTGAACAAAGTGGTTGCATCATAGAACTAAACTATGTTCTTGAAAAAATACAGAAGAAGGGGGAAAAAAAGTTTGTGGAAACTTTGACAGGACCACTGCAGCCTTATTTCTGAGAGAAAGCCATTATCCAGACACTTTTTACAGAATTTGAGAACCTTTACTTATACAAGGTTAGGCATCTCCTCTTATTTAATACACTCAGACACCATTGCCTGAATTATATATGAATAAAATGAGCACATGAAATAATTTTAGGGCTTCTTTCTGATTCTTACCATGTTTACTTTGAGCTGGGTTATTTTGTTTACTGCAGAGACATAGGTTTTAACTCTAGTTTAACCAATAATTTAATTTCAGTTGAAATCAAAAGTATTTTAGTATTCTTATTTAGGACGAAATATATGAGTCATATTATATCTTGTTGTTTGTAGAGGCATGAATATATAATAACATATCTAAACTGATATTAAACTGATACTTTCAGAAAACTGAAATAGTAAATACATTAAATATAGGGGTTTCTTGCAATATATCTTTGTACAGATTGCCATTTGCCTTTTTAAACTACTTTTCATCCCAAATAATTTTTCTTCTGTAAAACAGCATTATTTGCTAATGTTCACTTAAGTGACTGACTCATGGATGAGCAAAATTGTTGCTTATCAAGCTACAAGTCTGCACCTGGAATGTTCCCTGACATACAGAAGAGAGGAATAGAGGCTTTATGTTTCACTTTTACAATGGAAACCATTTAAGAGGAGGAAAAAAAAATCTTCATGTTCGATATTCTTCATCTTCTAAATTGTCAGCAATTACAAGATGTTCTAAATCTAAATTTTTGAAGCACCATAGTATGTGCATAATCAGAATGTTCTGCTTTTTTCTTGTTAGCCTGTTTGTTTGGTTTTATTTTTACTGATTTTTCTACAGAAGTTACAGCTGTCGAAGTTTGGAGAAATGTAAGTTTTCTTCAGAGAAATACTAATCTAAAATCAGATAAATTGCGTGCTATTTGTGAATAGCACCTTGGAAAAATACTTGCATTTTAGAATTTTGCTAAAATTGTGCCAAGTAAAGATCAGCACAGCATGAATTGAATTTCACCTACATTTGTCTGTAGAAATAAAATTATAATATAATTTAATAATAGTAACAGATTACATAATCTTTATTTGCGACTTAAAAGAGGACCCCTGCTTCTCAGAAGAGATTCATTATTATTCAGTTCGTACACTATAATGTCCAGAAATAATAAACAGTTAAGAAAACAACTGTATAACTAGAGGAGAAAAAACAGTAATCTAAACCACACATATTTTATCAGACTTATAGCACTGCAGTAAATCTTGTTCATATCTTTAAAGGTTTATTACATCAAATTGTTGAAGATGGCATGAAAACAAGTATTATTCAGAAAAATTAGAATATACATCATATATAGCAGGCAAAAAATGTATACCTTGCTGAAAAGAAAACCAGAAAAGCTAGTGACAGAGCAAATTTATAAAAGGGAAAGAATAAAGGCTGCCATAATTTCTCTTGCAGCAATGCTGCCTGGTGTGTTACATTCCACTGCAGGAATGAGCCCCTTGTAGACTCAGAGTAACCCAGTTCAGTTCTTGCTTCTTCCATAAGTAATTTGAGACTTAAGATGTAGGAATGAGGTCGGCTAATGACAAATCAGAAATAAGAAACATTTTTAAGAAGGTTGTTGTCAGAAAGGAGTAGAAATGGAGGACATTAAAGAAGCATTAGAAGGTGGGAGAAAGCAGATCAAATACAGCAGGAAGACCTACAGAGTGGGTATTTTAACAGTTCAAGAAATGAATTTTTGTGCAACTTATCAGTAAATTTCATTATCTACTTCTGATGTTTCTGTGCTCTCAGTTGTAAACATTTTTTTTCATTTATCTTAAAACCTTTCCACTTTTACTTTCTGAAAAATGTAGTTGTTCTTGGGCTGAAGTGATATATTTCGGTTTTAAGTTTTGAAGATGCCCTTAGGAGTACACTTAGATGATACATATGAAATCCTACAGGATAATAATATAATACCTTTTTCAAGTATTTTGTTTAAAAATGCAATTACTTTTTTTTGGAAGTGCTACTGAAATAATTACATATAATTGTTGTGTTAGATAGCCTGATTTTTAATACCAGGTATGTGTGATTTTGAAAATTTATGAAACATGGAATGAACAAGAATCTAAGTACCTGCAGTAGAACTTTAAACTAGTCTGTGGCGAACCTAATCAGATATAGATGAGAATTTTAACTGAGGTAAGCTTTAAATCACCAAAAATATTGACTAAAATCCAACTTACGTTATTCCATGACATTGTGAACAGTAGTACATGATTTTGATGACAGCCATAATAGTGTGAGAATATGATGATAGGTTTCACAGCTCTTTTTTGTCTTTTCTTTTATCATTCTGGCTTCTTTTACTAAAAGATGAATAATTTGTGGATAATGAATCTGTGGCAAAAACTAGAGCACTTAAAACAACTGCCTTCTTTTCTCAATCTCACTTTTTTTTCTTCCTTTAAATAATACCTAAATGACAAAGTAGTACTTCATGAGTAATCTCATTATTATAATAGTAGGAAATTGACTTCTTGGTCCTTATTCTCCATAGCTGATGAGAAGAAACAATGTTCAAATTGAAAAAAAAAACAAATAGAACAAAATAGAATGGACCTTCCGAGGTAATTCTGTTGTCCAAGTTTTAAAAAAAAATAAATGTTTCAGGACTTTTTATTGTGAAAAAATTACTGAAGTATTTTAGAATAAAATAACAAGCAAAGACTAAAATCATGACAGTTGTGTCTCCTAGGTTACAAACTGTCTCTCACAATTTATTATGCTTGATCTTTTTCTATACTGGTAACACTGAAACTGTCTATGTAATAAACCCTGAGAAACATTCAGAAACATGGAATAAATTTTTACTGAATATCCTACTTATAAAAAGAGACTGACAAATCTGTGATTTTGTTACACATTTTCCTCTTGGAAAAATACTTAATTATTCAACAAGAAATTGATTATTCTTTTTTCGGTTTACATGAAAAAATCGTATATTTACAGTATTTATAGATTACATATTTACAATTTTATATTTTTTTCCTGTATTTATGACTTTTTTATGATTTTGCTTTAATTTAATGTCAGGGATAACATTGACCATAAAAAAACATATATTATCATACTTCAAACATTTGTGATTTTTTTTAGTGAATTTATTTTAATGTCTGTAATCAGATATTTAGTAAACTGGACATTTCCTAGAGTAGAAGTAAATCAGGTCTACTTTAATAACTCTATAGTACTTTCAGATAAACTTTAGAATTAACTAGTATATGAATGGTGTAAAACATTTCCTAAGATTTCTCTAACACTGACTTCCTTTCTTTTTTTCCCCTTTTCTCATTAGCACTATTTTCAAATTTTTTTTTTATTAGGTCAAAGGAGAAGCATTATCAGAACATTATTTTTATACATCATGGGTTGAGGACCAGGACTACCAATTCGTTTTTTTTCCTTTTTTTTTTTCCTCCTAAAGTATTTTTGAGGGCATTTCTTGCCTTTTAAAATGCTTTATGTATTATTTTGGTTAACATTTTAGACAGTATAGTCAAAAGCACTTAATGTAATAAAACTAACAACAAAAAGTACAGCATGCTTTGAAAAACTTTCTGTTAGATACAATTCTTATATATAATGGAGCAGCTCTTTTCTTAGATTATTACAAAGAATTCTGATTTCTTTCTAGGACTTTACTCATTGTTAATGTAATCTACAAAGTTCCATACTTCTTTTTGGAGAATATCTAACTGAGCATTTCTCATGCTAGTTGCATGACTGATAATAATTTTTAAAGTTATTTAGACATCTCATCAATGAAAAGTACATGAAAAGACAGCAAAATATGATTTTCAATGAATACTTAAACTCAGAGGAAAGATATCTTATGCACACTTCTCTTTTTGGTCAGCTGACTCCAGGTTTTCACATTTCTTGAACTTGTGACTCTATCCTCTTCATCTCAGCTGTGCAACACTTAACACTTATTTCTTAATTCCTTCTTCTTTCTCAATTCCTCATGACATCTAAACATCCTGATAAAACAGAGTTGTTGATATTCTCTCCCTTACTTACCAAAAGTAATTGCTGTTATTTCACACAGGATAGACTCAGCAACCTCTGGAACAATAGTTTAGTTCAATTCTGCATATTAGTGTTAAATCTCAAATAAAGATAAACATGAAATATGATTAAATTTTTAAAGGTCTGCAATGTCTCATATTTTGTTGTTTATTGTGACATGATTAAATTATGTTAATTCAGTTCATTTGGAGAACACCTTTATAAAGTGTCCCTATGAATTAAAATGAAAAATGAAGAATGAAGTTTATTTGATTAATAAGGCATAAGGAACTGTGGTTCCCATACATGGCTAATACTAGAGGAGCTTTCAGTAAAGGCAGATGGATAGAAGGAAAAAGCTGTTTAGGTTACTATGTACATTAAATGTCAGCATTTGCACTTCCCAAACAATATCAGGAATACCTTTCATCTCTTCTCCTAAGAGAAAGGCAACATTTCACATACTGTGTCTTTCTCTGAATTAAAAAATAATCCATCAGACTGAGCAGATCATGAAACAAATAATTGATTCTGAATTACCTACATTTGCATTACATATGGTTCAGAGAATTTTCCTTGGACTATATCTGGTCTAGTCCTTTGGGCTAAATGCCATCACTACTCATATGGTTCTAAGTTGTCAAAAAAATCTGTCAATAATTGTGACTAGTTTTTCTCCAAAAGGAGATGGAACACATTTTGTGCACCTAGTTGAGCTTCTCAGTGTGCTTCCTCTGAAAAGGAGCTAATTTGTTCACAGTAAAATCATTCCACACATTTAAGAGTTAGAAGGAAGATCTGAACCAAAATTCTAATGTAAACACAAACTTTGATGTGTTAGCTGGGGAATATTTATCCCAGTTTTACTCTTTTTTCTTATAAAAATACTGGTTTAAAATGCTAATGAGTCATTGTTGGCAGCTTGTTACTCGTAAAGGAAAAAACAATTATCCATCAGCTCTGTAGACAACAAGGCTGTCAATGGAGTTAAAAAAATAGCAGACATACCAGCTGGGGCAAAGCAACCATGTAAGCTAACAGCAAAGATTGTTCAATGCATTAATCTGTCAGTGATACTTTTTATATTTTCTCAATCACAGTCACTGAAAGGTTTTTGTGTCTATGTAATCTCTGAAGTCTATTTTAACTCTCTGCCACTATTTTCATACTTGAAACTTCTAGAAAAATATATAAGCAACTAAATTCTTCATCTTCACTGTTTTTAAATATCTTTTTAAAACTCTTGATATTTCAATTAAGGGGGATTCTGTATCTCCATTGTTACTGAATTAATATATCTGGAGTTAGTCATATGCTTCTCTTCGTTCTTCTGTACTACTGTATAATAATAACTAGACTTTCAAATTAGGTACATGATGTTTCATCTTTAAAGAATTTTTCAGCTGTTTCAAGGAATTCAGCAGAGAACTTCCCTCTGTTGGCCATGGATTAAAAAAGATTTAAAATAACTTTACCATTCATCTTCAACAGTTTTAGTACAGCTTGAACAGCTGTCAAAATCAGGCTCTTCTGAAAATAGCAAGAGAAATGCCCCAAGACAAGTTTTGTCCAGGGCTGTGCCTTCTTATATCTTTTTATGGAATGCATGCCCTGTAAAGAAGAAAAAAATGCCAGGGAATAATTCTTCCCTTTTCAGCTGAGGTCATCTTGACGGGTTAATTAACTTTGTTGAATAATAAATAACATAAACCTCTGTTTTCAATAATACATTGGTATGTAGATTTGTTTCACTACTGTGCTCATGTTTGACACTACTGTCAACTAAAATAAGCATAGGTATGTTTTTTGCCATTTAATGTAAAGATTCTGTATTCATTTATTCCTGTTCTTTTCATCTCATAAAACAACCTGCAGAAAAGAAATCTCATTTACAGCTATGGTTTCTAAGGTTCTGACACCAAGTTATTATGCTCATTCTTCATTGCTAGAGCAGGATTTCATGTCAAATTAGGTAATTTATTTGGTGCTCACAGGTTATTAATATCCTTCATTCCCAGTCTTTGACCAATTTCATTTTTAATAATATTTCATGCAATTATTCTTCTCAAGTTTTTCTAGACTGGAAATTGAGAATATTATATTACTTATTTCTCCTCTCAAATCTGCTACTCAGTAAAACCTTCACATTTAGTTTCTTTTTTCTGTAATTTTCACTTGTCTTTGCAAAAGTGGTATCTTTTGATACAGTTAGAGGTTACATTAAGATCCACAGGTCTTATCTGGATTCATTGAACGGCTACAAAAGTCTTTTACATCCATGTCATAGAAAAAATGGAACTACAACTGAACTTATGGTACAGCACAAAAATAGAGATATTGACAATGGACAAAGATGTCATGAAAACAATTTAGAATATCTTAGCCTAAAGTAGTCCAGAATTCTAATTTAGTGTGAAGTCAGCTATTTACTACCAGGATATTAGAATATACTTATTTGTCACAAAGCCCTTATAATAAGAGTTTAAATGAAAGTCCTGAGAAACAATTACCATCAGAATTGATCCTAAAAAATACCAGAATATATAGCAATAAATATGAGCATATCCTTAATCTATAATGAACATTTTGGAATTATTTTCTTAGACAGCTTAATAGAAAAATGTCAAAAGTAAGAATTCTACTAAAATTCATGAGAAAAATAAATAAACACTTTGCTTTTAGAAGAAATGTAACAAACCCAAACAGAATAGAATTGAAGAGAAATTAAGTAAAAATTTCTCTTCCAAATACAGATGTTGATAGTGAAAGATGTTTTTGTTGGCTTGACAGGTGTTTTGTTTCTTCTTCCTCTATGCTTTTTTTCCCTCCTGATATTGGAGAAGCAATGATAGCAATAAGTTATAGATACAATAAGTTGAGGTCTTTATTTCCCCTGGCAGAGAATACCTCTATGAATATGTAAAATAGAGTGGGAAAATAAAACAAAGAATAAAATTCTGGAAAATATTAATGGTCTCTGACTTTTTTGGATCTTAGGGAATTTACTCATCTGCATGAATAAGTGGAAATTTCAGTAAAGTTCTCCAATGTTCCCTTAAGAGAAACTATGTACAGCATTATATATACTGTTCATAACAAACATAGTGAACTGCTTGTCATATGCACGTACCTGACAGTTGTCAATTATTTTCTTTGAAAATAAGTAATGCTGAACTGATCATTTACTGATCATTTACTGATCATTTTGGGGTGTTGGATTGTTTTGGGGTTTTTGTTCCCTCCTTTTTTTTTTTTTTTTTT
>VZDJ01000346.1:14036454-14108839 GCA_008694505.1 Cyanoderma ruficeps | reverse complement strand
TGTTTTTTGTTTGTTTTTTTAATATCCGTCAGTCACACTAAACTTCCTCTGGAAAGCAGAGTAAAAATTGTCAAAAATTCTTGCAACCCCCCCAAGTTTTTGTTTGTTTGTTTAATCTCTTTTTAAAATTTGAGATAAAAAATGTGTCACAAGTCTGGTATATCTTGTTTTAAAATGATATTTACTTCATTAACACTGTCACTAATTGATTTAGAATTCTATTATGACAGAACTACAGTTTTATAGCAGCTTTATAATATTCTTCATTAATTCAGCTTTATTTTTCAGTTTAGAAATCTTACATATGGATAGAAGTAGTCTCTACTGTTTCAGAAATATCTTTCATTACTAGTAATGGAACGTTCACAATTGGTCATGCAATATAGTTAGTGCTTCAAAGAGATAACTGTTACACAGAGTGGGAGGAAATAATCAAGACACAGGGATTTGAAGTAACAGAATCATAGAACAGCCCAAGTTGAAAGGGAATTTTAAAAATCATCTGATCCAACATTTCATGGCAAAGGGAGCTGAGATGGGATTATCTAGCAAGGTGTTTAGTCACATTTTGAAAACATCCGGTGATGTAGACTCCCATCACATGCCTGGATAGATTTTTCTGGGGAATTATTGTTCTTGCTGTCAGAAGAATTCTTTCCTACGTCACGATGAAACCTTTCCCAGTGCAGCTTGCATCCACTGCCCGTTGTCCTCTTCATGTGACTCCATGTCACAAGAGAGCCTCCATTATTTTTGTATTGTAGCCACGCTCTTAAGTACTGGAACACTGTGACGAGTCCTGCCCCCCTCCCCCCACCTGACCCTTCTCTTCTTCAGGAACTAATGCCTTCAGCCTTTCCTCATCGGAGAGATTTTTCATCCCTTTGGTTGTTTTCATGACCTGCCTTTGCAGTCTGTCTGAACCTTTCTGCATCTTCCATGTGCAGCCTGGCCAGCACTGAGTACAGTGAGATGATCACATCTCTACCACCGCTAATAATGTTTCTGCAGATGCAGCCCAGGATCCATTTTGCTTTCCCTGTTGCAGCCACACACTGGTGACTCCGGTCAGCTGCTTGTCCACCAAGGCCCCCAGGTGCCTTTCAGTGACACTGCTCCCCAGCCACACAGATCGTGGCCTGTTCTGGGCTCTTTGGTTTTTCATCCCAGAGTCTTGCAGGTGTTTTTGTTAACTTTATACAGTTCTTTCTTGCTTGCTCCTTTGGCCTGTCCAGGTCTCTCTGTAAGATGTCTCTTTCTTCTCACATTTGTGCCTCACCACCAGTCTGGTGTCATCAGCAAACTTGGTGAGGCTGCTTTCAATCCCATCATCCAGATAATTTATGAAGATATTCAATTGCATGGGGCCCATTAGTGATCCTTAGGGAATCCTGTTGTGACAGGCTTCCAGCCTGAGTGAAAACCATTGATCAGCACCCTCTTAGTGCAGCCTGTTGACCCGTTCCCTACCCATCTTGAAGACCACCCTCCCAGTCTCTCTCTTGCCCTTTTGTGCAGGAAGAGGCTGTGGGAAATGGTGTTGAATACTTCCCTGAACTTCAGGTAAGCAACATCCACTACCCATCTCCTTGTATATAAGTAGATGTTGAAGAAAGTCAAAGGAAAGAAGAAAAAGAAAGTAAAAAAAGAAACTCAAAAGTCAAAAGAAGTCAAAAGTCAAAAGAAGTCAAAAGTAGGGTCTGAGAGGTTTATGACAATGAAAGGAAGTAGGGTAAGAGGATGATATTTTTAAATGACTTTAAATTTTGTGGAGTGAGACTGGGACATTACTGCAAAATGTACAGATGATTTGCAATGACTTTTCACCTGTTGAAGTTGTATGGGTTTTGTAAAGTCCACACACAGCTGCAGAAACTGCACTGTGATTTTAGTTACGTCACATGTTGAATTGCTTCAGTTTTATTCCCTCTGCACAGGAAACAGATTGACCTTTCTGGTGAAGTATTCTGCTTCCACTCTGCCATAAAGCAACACTAAATTCTTAATTAAGAACCAAGCCATATATTTCAATTAAATGGAACTAGAAAAATATTTCCTTGAGCACGGTCTCAATCACTGCAGACTGTCTGGTTGCACTTTTGATAGAAACTAATCTTTTACTGCTCAGTTTTTATTCCTCATCTGGTTAGTCCTGTTTATAACCAGAAATATAATACGATAGGGAAATTAGTTCCTCTGGAGCATGTTCAAAAAAGTCTACGACATGCTGAATGGATTATGAATTTCTTGTAAAATCAAGAAATACTCTGACAATTTTTTTTTTAAATGTGTTATGTTATCCTAGAAAACATAATTTTCAGATATTCCTGTTTTTTACATAAGACTGATGGAAACAGGGAGGGAACAAACAAGGGATAATATAGCCTTGAACAGTACCAGATTTGGACTCCTGCTAACTACACAGAAGTCAAATTGCAGTCATCAATCTATGTGGAGGTTCATATGCTACCAATACTGTAAATTCTGATAGTTTTATCATGATTCATACAATGAGATACAATACAAAGCTCAAGTTGTAAGAAAATGTAAGATTTTAATTTTTTTAATTCTTTTTTTAGGAAATTTCTAGCCTTAAATGAATGAGGCAAAATGCAGAAATATACATTTGGGTATTAGAAGTATTTAAATTTTCAAAGGGAATAACAGTCGAAACCATATTGGTTCTTAATGTCTTTTCTAATTAGCAATCCCATTCTCTGAAGATTTGTTTGTGGGGGTTATTTGAGGAAAATTAGAAGAACAAACGAGAGCAGAGGAGTTTGGGTGGCTGGTATTTTTTTTTTCCCCAAGAAGTACTAGCTGAAACACTGCTCATTTTTTTCTGCTTGTCTTACTATTCCTTTTTCAATGAATTCTCTACCATTTGTCACAGTCTTCATGAAGTCAACCATTCTTAGAAAAGTTTCCTGTTAGCACATTTTTTGCTGAATCATAGTGCCCATTTTCCAGAATTCTTTACAAAAAGTAACTACACATAATTTGTCTTTTTTCCCTGCCTCTCTGTAGACTAAATGTCTCTTTATGACTTTTAGTGAAGATACAATATTTCTTATACTTTGAGAAAACAGAGTAAAAGATTAGGCCTAGGCATAGAAACATTTTTGCCTGCTGTTTGGTTGCCGAAAGATTTGGTGATCATTGTGCTGACTGCCTTCAACCAAAGGATGTTAATCTCTTCAGGATTCCACTGGGAAGGAGAGAAAGTGTGGAAAACATTACAGAGAGTCAAATTCCAGCAATAAATTGTTCATGTTAAGTTTTTTATATTGTACGAAAGCTATACTTACAATGTCCACATGGATTGGTATCTATAATATTCGTATTATTTTTATTTATGTGGAATTTTTCTATTTAATTAAAAGTATAATGCTTTAATGTTACCTTATTCATTTACTCATAACTAAAATAAAACTAAGGTAAGTAATAAATTTTTTTACGTGTTACAGTAAAAAGGACTTATTCATGTTTTTTAAAGGAAATTTGATCATATATATGACATTTCTTTGCTATATTATCTTTTTGTAATTTTTATATGTGTATGGTTATACCTATACAAATGCATGACTGCAGTTTTCACCAAGCTAATAAAAATAGAGATTCGAATTAGGTCAATAAAAAAATCTGGAAAGATATTCAGCATTTCTTTGTTTTAGTTAAGGAGGCTTATTTAAAATTTCTATGGCGTATTTACTGATTTTTTTTTTCTTTTCTTTTTCTTTACTATAAATAAATCTAGCTGGTCACTGTGGTATCCCAGATCTTATAGTCAATGGACAAGTAATAGGAGAAAATTATGGCTATAGAGACACAGTTGTTTACCAGTGCAGTCCTGGTTTTCGGTTGATTGGCTCTTCTGTAAGAATATGTCAACAGGATCACAACTGGTCTGGTCAGCTTCCAGCCTGTGTGCGTAAGTAAGCGTGGAAACACATACTGATTTATGCCACAGGAATGTCTGTGTCAAACAAGATGAGGATTGAATGATCCTCAAAAGTATGGGGCCACAGAAAATCTATGATTCATCTATCAGGTGAAGTGTTGGCACCTAAAATTTCCACTGCATGTTTTGGCTACTGAATACCTGCTGTTATGGATATGAAAATTTTTCAGAAAGTGATAGGACTTATGAATGCCACTACTCAAATTTGAAAATGGCTTTATGACCTGTAGTGGCTTTTGGAAATATTTAATATATATTTACTTTCACTCTTTTAGTTAGATAAGTAAGTACTGCAGATTAAAATGTTTTCTTTACCAAATTATATTTTCGTTTCTTCTTCTTTCTCACAGAGACGCTGTTACTTTGATTTGTGGTTTTGGGGATCTTTTGAGTGAATATTGTGCTCTGTTAATAGGGTTTCTTTTGCATGATAAATGTGTCAAGCCATCGCATGAAAGACCTTTAAGTAATAACAGGAAGTAATTTAGGAAAATCTGAGATTTCTCTAAGCACTTTAAAGACAATTACCACTTTTTTTCAGGTTCAGTAATATTAGTATATTGAAACTGTATTAATCGGCCTCCAAATATCCTACAGCTCTATTTTTTAGCAGAAAGTCTCTCAATAATAAGTCATAGTACATAATATTAATTCATTTATTCTGTGATGTTTTAATTTTTATTTTTAATTACTGATTAACTTTTTTTTTAACCAATGGTTTGTTACAAAATAGAAGAAAACATTTACAAAGCGTTTTTGATCGTTTTGTGAATATTATTTTTTGTCCAATTTTCCTTACTTTTTTCTTCATTCTTTTTTTTTGTGGGAACAGGAAATAAACTCTGGTTCTCTAAACAGTTTTTGTATAAATATAAGAAAAAATTCCCTGTGCCAATAGTTCTGGGGTTTTTTCTAAAAATAGTCATAAATTTATACCTTCACTAAGTATTTAGGCCACAAAGACAAGATATTGAGTTTATACTAAGACAAAGTTGTAAGAAATAATACCTGAGGAACTAAGGTAGTGAAATACTTCCTTTCAATTTCATACTTTACATAATGAAAACTAGTGTTTGCTTTTCTTCTGCTTCTTCAGAAGAATTTTCTTCATTGGCTTTCATTTTGGCATGTCAAATTCTATTCAGTTTATTTAAAATTTTAAGGAAGTTCTTGAACATGAATACATCATGGAAAGTATACAGTGTCTTATCAAAACTTGAAAATACTATTATATAAATATTATCTATCGCATAATAAATAATGAAAAGTGATAACATCTTGCTCTATTTTGTGGGTTTGTTGTTTTTTTTTTTTTCCTGGTGCTATGCTAGCTGTCAGCTGTGGTCACCCTGGTAGTCCTATTTATGGAAGAACAAGTGGAAATGGTTTCAACTTCAATGATGTTGTGACATTTTCATGTAATACTGGGTATGTCATGCAAGGACCAACCAAAGCTCAGTGCCAAGCTAATAGGCAGTGGAGCCACTCACCTCCAATATGCAAAGGTAAGGATGCAGCATTTACAGGTTTCTAACTAAATGTTGTAAAATTAAGGCTGAAAAATAAACAGAGGGTAAAGGAACACAAGACAAAGTGATTGCTCTCTCATCAACAGAGAGATTGATTAACATAATAAAGACTTTTTGTGATTCTATCCTATTTTTCACTTAGGTTGCCAGGATAAACAGTTGCAGAGAACCGTTTATGTGAGAACTTTCTTATGTGTCTGTAGGTTGTATTGCTTTATAAAAATTGTTTCTACAAGTTACTTAAGCAAAATTATGTAGAGGTAATTAAGAGCTTAAACAATTTTCTCTGCATCTTTAACCAACATGGTTCTAACAGACACATAAGAAAAGCTATTTTTTTCCTTTTACGTTTCCATTGGTGCTCCACTGACCATCTTGACTTTGAAAATTGTTATTCTAATTCACTAACATTGTCCATATGTGTTGGTTCGCAATGCTTCTAGATATTGTATGTAAAATTCTTTCACTTAGAAAAATAATACTTTGAAATTAGTCCTGTTTGAATTTTCATAAGCAGTTTTAGGAAGGTTTTGTCAATCCTGTAGTTTTAAATTCTCTTATGTGCTTTTTAAATATTTATTTTATTTTGGAAAATGTACTTTTTGCTGTAACCAGCATGTACATATGCAGAAATTCTAATTATTGTTCTTTAGCATCTTCTCTGTAGCTTCTATTGATTTTTATCTGTGCATAAAGTAAATCATGTGTTTTTATGTAAGTTTTATTGACTGTATTTTTTTTTTCAGTAGGTGTTCTCCACTTTCATTTGAGCACTTTCCCCTAAGAGATACTGCCAAATAGTTTACAGAACTTAAATTTCTAAGGAACTTTTTGTTAATGAGAAGATACTATTTTCTAAATTTACAATACTAAACATGTACTGTGTTTTTAGGGTGCCTACTTAATCTCATTTTCAATGCAGTTGCTATCAGTCACCTTGGTATTCTCGTATTGCATTGTAATGTGCCAAAGTGCTGACAACTTAATGGCATGTAGGGATTGGTAAAAAAGTTGATGAGTTTACTGTTTGAAATTTTACACAGTCCTGAAATTGTATTTTGTATATTGGTTTTGGGAGGGAGTTTAAAAACAAAAAGAACTAATCTTCTGTTGGGCATCATTAATCATGTCTGCAGTGTGCAGTGAAATCCTTTCTAATGAATATGATTATGTTTTATTTGCTTTGAAGTTAAATAATAATAATAACAACTGTTACCTTGCATATTTTTAAACTACCAGAAGTGCAATATTATAGAAAAGGCTGAACACTGTTGTGAAGACTTTGCTTATGTCCCATAATTTTTTCATATAAATTCAGCAGCGCACTTGCTGCTGTTATACTATTTACAACTTTGTTAAATATCTAGTTTCTTAGCCAAACATATTAATTGTGGGAAACTATTAAAATGGTCAAAATTCCTTGCATTTTATTCCAAGTGCTCACTACTCCTGAATAATGAATAAATTCTTTTCATTACTTTAAATATATGCTTAGTAACATGAACACGGACAACATTCTCAGACACAGGTGTGATTCTTTGGGCTGCCCTGTGCAGGGTCAGGAGCTGGACTTCAATGATCCTTGTGGGGGAAAAAAAAAAGAAAAGAAAAAAAGACAGAAGTATAGCTCAGGCTTTCCTCCAGGAAAAAAAATAAAGTCCAATATTTACCACCAATGTAGCAAACAAATCGGTCTGTCCTTTACTGTTAAAGAAGTCAAATACAAGCAAAAAGCTATTTCTGTCCTTGGAAAAGGTATGTTTTCTAGGCTTTTCGTACCAATATTTGAGACCTGCTAAAAGAAGCACACAAGCAGACTATAACATTTAGAATAGTGTCTAGAGAGGACATGAGTCATAAAATGCCTACATTATGGTGATTTAGGTAGGAAAAATCATCTTGAATTGTATCTGGCAATACTGTTTTTCCTTGGCAGATTACAGAGCTTTTCAGCATATTTTGATAATTTCATATACAGGCATCCATGCACATTTACCTCTGAAATCCAACAAATGTGAATGCAGGGCACTGCACCTGGGGAAGAGTAACCCCAGTAACCTCATGGACCAGTACAGGGACTGGGGTGACCTGCTGGAAAGCAGCTCTGCAGAGAAGGACCTGGGTGTCCTGGAGGACAGCAAACTGACCATGAGCCCAGCAGTGTGCCTGTGTGGCCACGAAGGCCAGTGGTGTCCTGGGGTGCATTAGGAAGAGCATTGTCAGCAGGTCGAGAGAGGTGATCGTGTCCCTCTACTCAGCCCTAGTGAGGCACATCTGGAGAAACTGGAGTGTGTCCAGTGGAGGGCTACAAACGTGGTTAAGGGACTGGAGCATCTCTCCTACAGGCTGAGGGAGCTGGGCCTCTTCAGTCTTGAGAAGAGATGACTGAGACGGGACTTCAGTAACTGAAGGGAGGGTGTCAAGAGGATGGAGCCAGGCTCTTCATGGTGTTGCCAAGTAAAAGGATGAGAGGCAATGGGTGGGAACTGATACAAAGGAAATTCCGCCTGAATACACATGCAGGTATATAGATTTGCACACAGGTGTATACAAGTGCATGTATATAAACATGCAATTAATTATAGGGATAGTAATTTTTATAGGAACTTTGGTTTTCTAGAATAACTTTGAATAAGTTATGATGTGTTTCCTTGACCAGAGGAAACCACATGAAAACTGTTAAAAAATCTTCGTGACCCCCAAAATAAGTATTATACTGAACTCACAGATAGCTGTAAGACACAAAAAAGGGGGGAAAATCAATATTGAGAAATTTTCAGAAATATATATTTTAAAGTGATAAGGACTCAAAAAATTCATCATTATTCTTAACCACTAGTTAACCTCTATTTTTAAAAGCTCCTATCCACTTGTTGAGATATGTTCTGTCAGATTCACCAGAGTCTTACCTAACTGACCTTGTGCCCTTTAGCTCAAAACATGTCTTAGATGTGATCTGTTAACAAAATGTTGGTATAGGAACATAAGTATGCTAGCATTTATGTGTGTGTTAGAACAAAGTCGCATCTAGCCACAAAATATGTTTCTATTTGTGGAAAATAGTGTATGTCAAGGCAAGAATATAAATTCATTTTATTGGTATGTCCAGTATCTTTTAGTGGCCAATAATTTTACGGTATCCTTACACTGTAAAGAGGCATTTCCTTTTATTTGCTCTGGGTTTAACATCTTCTGACTTTAGTGTCTCATCGTTTCAGTTCTTCTTCCAAATTCACTACCATTATATAAAAAGTTAGGGTATATAAAACCGGGATAGCAACGTAGTAGATATTTCTTATACAGAGAATAGGAGACCATTTTGGGAGACTATATTAGTATGGCTCTCAATTCTCTGCTTTTTTTTTCCTTTTAGTGGTCAATTGTTCTGATCCTGGAATTCCTGCAAATTCTATAAGAGAAAGTAAAATCGAACATGGAAATTTCACGTATGGCACAGTGGTATTTTATGACTGCAATCCTGGATATTTTTTATTTGGCTCTTCAGTTTTAATTTGTCAACCAAATGGCCACTGGGACAAACCTCTACCTGAATGCATTAGTAAGTAGATAATGAGTTTGCTTCTACAAAGAATGTGGACTAGACAAGGTATTATTTTGGACAGCATTTTCATCAGTCTCATGACAGCAGTTACAATAATCATATTTATATACATTTGTGTGCCTACAGTACTCTTGGAGAGTCTCAGTAGCTGCTGAAGTAGCAGTTATATTGTTCTTGCATGTAGCAAATAACATGGAATACTTATGAAATGCAATAGCCAAACATCTCTGAATGCTCCAGCATAATAATCTCTGACAGCAGGGATACAATGTCAAAACCTGTTCATTGAATTCATCACTAATAGCACTGTGGAACACCTAAGGTGTCATCTGGACAATGTCCTCAGTTTACTACACTAATAAATGTACCTGAACATCATACTCATGCACAACCTATCCACTAAGGCAAGCAGATCAACACAAGTAGGTTTTTTTATTCTGGTTTGTCATGAACAACTTTCTAACTGTGATGCAGATGTAGACAGAGATGTTATATATATATATATATATATTTTGTTGTTGTTATAGACCTTTAATTGGCTGGGACAGTTGATTTACCTGGTTCTTTATTAGTCTGTGAAAAGGGTGTAGTTTAGGATCAACATTTTTCACTGAGAAAGGCTTCTTTTCTAGGGATTAAAGGGAAAATAGGCTAAAAGTTCCTTATTCAGGAATCATGGACTGATATTTGCAGTACTGAAGCTATTTGTTTTCGGGAGACTTCACTAGTTCTACTATTATCTCTCAAGACATAAGAAAAGAACTAAATTTTTTTTCTTATTATTGCTAAAAATTTCAGTTATGGAACTTGTCCCTTTCTTTGATGGAAAAGTTGCTTGATTGCAAGTCACAGTTAAAGTGTCTATTGATTTCATGTAAAATTTAAAGGCAACATTACCATTTCAAGAAAAGAAATATTGCTTAATAGTAAAATATCTCCAAGATAAATTAATTTAAAGGTAAAGTTTAAAAGATTTCTTCTTTCTACATTTTTATTTTAATCTCTTAGTCATTTTTATCTGTATTGTCACCAATAATTTAATAATACAGCCTTTATTCTTTTTTTAAAAGACCTTTGGGAGTAAAAGTGATAAATATACTTTTGAAAGGGCATCTTCTGCTTTATTTGTGTCATTTTTATATAGGGGCCCAATGAATTTTACCTAAGTGGTATCCTTGATGTTTTGTAATCGTAAGCTTACCAAAACTTTTTAAGAGCCTTTTCTTTAGAGGTTCTGGAGTGTTTTGCAAATTATTGCTGGAATGGGACTTTTACAATGGCATGTATTGATAGTACAAGGAGTAATGGTTTAAATTAAGAGCTCATTTAGATTAGATATAGAGAAGATTTTTTTTTTCAACAAGGGTGTTAAAATAGTAAGGAAGAAATTAGTACTAGGAAAAAAAAAGAAATTCAATCAATATTCCAAATGAAATCCCAGCCTGAAAAATTAATATCAAATCAAATTTTTTAGAATGCATAATCAAATAAGAGTAATATTGAGAGTGCTATAATTTTTTAAGTCAATTATTAGGTATCCAGGACTTCTAGACATAAATATAAACATTAAAGTGTGTAAAGGAAAGCCCAAAGGTGGAAACTGTAAGGTACCAGTATGAAATTAACTCTGTCCTGTATGACATCTGAATAGAGCAAAAGAATCAATCAAGAACACTACAGATAATAAAATATTCTGGAAAATTGTGAATGTTCTTCACAAAAAAAGTCTCGTTCTGTTGAAGCCTGCATGACCAACATGCCTTTTTATTGACAATGTTCTAAGTTTTCATTCTCAATAATCATCCATAAGTGATAGCAGATTTTAGTCAGAAGCAATTGATTAAAAAAATAACATGCTGACAACAAGTGCTTGTTGTGTAAATTTGCCTATTCTGGCCATTTTACTCAAAGTCCTCAAAGCCTGCAGAATGGTCTCAGGGCCATTGATTCTAGGCAGGAATCAAAGTTGGTCAATAGCTTACCACATTCCTAAAACCTTTGTGGTCCTGTCAGGAAGGTTCTGTACCATGAAAGTTGGACCTTTGGGAGAACGAGTCATTATATACATAAATTAGTCAAGTATATACATAAATTCAGTATATACATAAATTAAAATCAGTATATACATAAATTAAAGCTCTAAGACCAAAATAATCATTTAAGAAAGACAAATTGTCACATATGATTTTGGTTTTATGCTGTATTGTGCAATCATTGTAGTGTTGCACATATCTGAAATGCCCTAGAATTGAACACTTTCTCAACCCTGACCACGCTTTTGATCTGGATTTTTCTTTAATAAAAAAATGTCCTGCTGAAAATAGTATTTAATACAATGAAGTTTTGATAAAAACTACAGTTGTATGGTTTAGCAGCCAGTTCTAATACACTGATATTTGCAGCTCTAATTTGTGGATTTCTTGGTACATAAATACAAATATTTCTGAACAAGATAATCTACATACCATGGACAGATGTAAGAGAAGAAGAAATCAAACATCAGGCCTAGATTCAGTTTGTGTACATAGTGAATTCAGTTTATGAATTTCAACTGTGCATTTCCCAAACTAGATTTATTTAGCTTGCTTTTAAATTAACTCCTTTATCTGAATTATTAAAAGAGAGATATTCTGCATATTCTCTACCACAGCAGTGACTTTGGCAAATACTGTGTTCCTGTAATATTTCTCTGAAGAGTACAAGGTGTGTGTATGCGTTTGTGCCATAAAGATCAACTTAGTGAATGAATGGTTTTGAACATCAACATATGTATCTAAAATATATTTTTTTGACATCTCCAAACGTTTCTTTCACAGCTTTTGGTCAGAAGTATATTTTTCATTCTAGTCCCATGATTCTTCCCCCTTCCCCAAACCCTAAAAGGTTAATCCCTTCACAAAATTTATGTGTGCAGTTATGAAAATGTAAGCTAAAAATTGTTTGATCAGTGATAATAACTTTCTTTTATCTCCAATAATTATGCATTGTAGTGATTGACTGTGGACATCCTGGAGTTCCTCCTAACGCGGTCCTGTCTGGAGATAAATATACCTTTGGTTCTACTGTTCATTATACCTGCACAGGTAGACGATCACTGCTAGGGCAGTCATCCCGCACGTGTCAGTTAAATGGACACTGGAGTGGGTCTCTTCCTCACTGCTCAGGTAATATATGTGAATCAATGACTATATCCTGAAGTTCTTTTAAATATATTTTGATTTTTTTCAGAAGGCCATTTAAAAATCTGTAAAATCATGTATAAAACTGAATTACCATCTCAGTTAAAGTAAAAAAAAGTAAAACCAAAGTAAGCATAAAGTATTAGCAAGAAAATAATCTGGAAGAAGTAGACTTTCTTGGTGGCACTTAATATGAACAAGAAATTTAACGTTCAGTTGACTGTTAACAAAACCAGTTTGTATGGAAAATATTTTTATGTGATTTCTGGCAAGAGTGCTAATTTTCACAGTGAAATCTTGCAATATTTTCTCTTCAAGATGATGGGTTAATTTTCTTATATTTTTTTCTCTCAACTTGCAAAATGTCTATTGGTTTGATGAAACCTCAGATATAAATTGATTGTGTAATACACCCATCTGTATAATAAGGCCAGGTGGGCTCTACATAATTTCAAGACAGGACGCTCAGTTTTTGAGGGAACACCATCTAATCCTTATATTAGTTTAGCTCTCACTGAAGTCAAGATATGTGACTGAAAAATTATTGCTTCGGCATACTGTGTTTCCTGTGTTTCAACACTTCAGTTTGATTCTCTTTCAGAGCACTGATCAAGTGAAAAACAGAAATCCAAGTCACACACTAATTTGGGATTTTATTAAATCCCTTTTGTTATTGCAGACTATGTAAACAAATACTGTGATAAAGTTTAACCAGGTTATCGGTTTTAATTCTCAGTAAATACTGATGGAAGTTCTTTCTTGTCCTGCTTATGTTTCATTATTTAATTGAAGAGATCAAAGGAGTTTTGAATCTTATTTAAACCGATGTAATTCAGAGAATTTAGACGTGCAGAAAATAAGAAGAAAATAAGTGACGTGTTTTTCTTGGATTAGATTTGTGCCAAAACTAGAAGTGAAAAACAACTGATATGGAAAACTGGCTATGCTGTACTAGTTTCACATTAAAAATCCAAAGTTCTTTACAGTATTAGTTAATAATATAATCATAGAATGGTGGAAGTCAGAAGGACCTTTACAAGTCATCTAGTCCAACCGCTAGTTAGAGGTAGGGACATCTTCCACTAGCGTCATAAAATAGTTTGTGGTGGAAGGGGCCTCCAAAGATCATCTGCTCCTCCCTTACTGCAATGAGAAGGGACCTATGCAACCGGATCAGGTTACTCACAGTCCTGTTCAACCTGACCTTGAACACTCCTAGGGGGTTTTCATCCACAAGTTCTCTGGTCAGCCTGTTCCAGTGACTCACTGCACACCTCATAAGAAATGTCTGCTTTATGCCCAATTTAAATTTAGCCTCTTTCAGTTTAAAATTGTCCCCTCTTCTCACTACAGACCTTGATAAAAAGCCACCCTTCATCTTTCTTCTATATTTATGTATTGAAAGGCCAAAATAAAAGTCTTCCCGAGGCCTTCCTTTCTTCAGGTTAAACAGCCCAAATTCTCTCAGCTTTTTAGCACAGCAGAGGTGTTCCAGCCCTCTGGAATCATATTTATTAACTTCCTCTGGACCTGCTCTTTCAGGTCTTTGTTCCTGTTGTATTGGAAGCCTCAGAAATGGATACAGTAGTCCAGGTGGAGGTCTCACATGTTCGAAACCTTTTTTTTTTTCCTACCCTCATCTCTTCAGTGTATTCAGTTATAAATTGATTCTCAACTGCAGTTTCAGAATACGAAATTTTACAGCCCTTGGCACAGAAATAGTTGAAAATTAATATGAAATATTAAAAAGTGTTTCTTGGTTAAAATATTGCATTAAAGTATTGCATTAATTTCTAAAATGTTGGAAGAATTTTTCAGTATCTGAACCTTCTGCAAACTCTCAGGAAACTAGAATGTGACAAAACCTAGAAAAATGTACACCTTAAACTTTCTATTAATAGAGCAGAAGGAAATTTGCCAAAACTAGAGCAAAGATAAAGTTCTTACCTGTAATTTTTAAAGATATGCACTAAAAATCAAATTTGAATGTAAAATAATCTTATTTAATAAATAACATATATTCAAGTATTTCAAATTTGAACTATTTTAATAAAAAAAGGTTTTTACAGTTAGCATGAATCCATATTTGTCTGGGGAAAAAATACTCTTTAGATAAAAATCTAAGGCTACTTATTGTAGTTTTTCATAGTATTAATAAGAAAAAATAATCTAAATTTTGAATTGCAAAAATAATTTAAGAAATAGACAAAAATTCAAGGAATACAAGCCAAAAATGCACAAAAAATATCAAAGCAGCCCTACTGGAAATGGGACTATTCTATAGGATTTCTCCTATTAAATTAAATAAGTGTTGAAATATCTTGGAATATTAAGAGTGAGGTACCTGAATTTTTTTTTTCGAATTATTGTTTTTCTACCTACACATAGGAAACTCTAATCATATCCAATTAATTTTTTAATACATGAAGAAAAAATTCCTTGACATAGGAACAATTAAATGTTAATCATAATAAATCAAATCATACAGATTACAGACTTATTTTCTTTAAATGTACTGTACCAAACTATAATTCTTAGTAAAATTTTGAGATTTTGTTTTCAAAGCTTTTATCTGAAATGCTTTCTCATTATAAAATAATTTGCAGTTCCTGACACAGAATTTCTATATTTTGCATCTAAATATGTAAAATTAACTTTCATTATTAGCCTTTAAATCAATTTCTTCATATTAATGTATATTAAAGCTTCAAAAATTGCATGTTTATTGATATTATTCATAATATATAATATAGAATATTTAACTGAGAAAAGATACAGCATGCTTTTCCTTTTAGTATATGAGAAAGAATTTAAAAAGAACACGCTAGATCAGTGAACATAAGGGAACTAAATTTTGTATCATCCTTGTGACAGTTTCTTGTCACATGACATTGAGCTAGAAGGAATTGTCACATCCCATTGATATATACTGACATTCAGAAATAGTTTTCAATCATCATGTGCATATCAGATAGAGTCAGAAATTTTTTGCAACGTAGAATTCCTCATATGTGCAACAAGGGTTGTAAATAGTCTAAATATCCTCCATTTCATCAAAATTAAATGTCAACTGAGATTTTGTTACACATGTGAGTGAAGGATGGCTCGTTACTAACTGTAAAAATAATTTAGTTGAGTCTGCATGAGGTAATAAAAATATGTTTTCTTAGACTTCATCACAGTCTACAACTTCCTCATGAGGGGAAGAGGAGGGGCAGGCATGGATATCGGTGGTGAGCAGTGACGGGACCCAAGGGAATGGCCTGAAGTTGTGTCAGGGAGGTTTAGGTTGGATATCAGAGAA
The DNA here is from genome assembly GCA_008694505.1 of Cyanoderma ruficeps. Lineage (NCBI taxonomy): Eukaryota > Metazoa > Chordata > Aves > Passeriformes > Timaliidae > Cyanoderma > Cyanoderma ruficeps. Next base: position 14,093,304 of record VZDJ01000346.1, on the reverse strand, counting down.
AGGTTCCTCCCAACCCAGGTGGTTGGGCATTGGAACAGATCCCCAGGGAACAGATCCCCAGGGAACTGGTCACAGCACCAGCCTGACAGAGCTCAAGAAGAGTTTGGACAATGCTCTTGGGCACATAGTGTGACTCCTGGGGATGGTGCTGTGCAGGGCTGGGAGCTGGACTTGATGATCTTTGTGGGTCACTTCCAACCCAGCTTATTTTGTGGTTCTTTGATTTCAACATATCTGATGTAATTAGTCATTCAGAAAAACTATTGGTGTAACCTTCAATCAAAAGAGCTGCTGGTTAACCTTCCTAAATTAAAAAGTCTAATAAGCCACAGTAATAATTAGGCATTAGAAAAGAGCACATGATTTCACTTAGAAGAGGAATATGTGATTTCTTTTTTTGGCATAGCAAAAAACCTATTTTCATTTTTTTGGTCATAAAATTCTTTTAGGCATAATGTTAAGTAACTTGCCAAAAAGTGAGCTGCTATTGTGGAGACTTTACAAGCATAGATATAGGCCATGTTCCAATTTTGTCATAGTCTAACTAAATACTACTAGAAAATGCAAGATATGGATTCCCAAAACAACAAAAAACACCCTCGATCTAGGATTTTTTTTAAAATTATTTCAAATATATGAAGCTGGTTTTTTTTTCAAACTAGAGGGTTGTTAAGTTACCTAAGTACCTTGGATATAAATTATTTTGAAAGCTTATAGAATTTTTTGCTATAATTTGGAACTAATTGCAGTATCTTTTTAAACAGGGCTGGCAATCTGCTTTACTGATCTGTGTCACATAATGAAATGGGTAAACAGAGAGCAGTCTAACTTCTCAGACTGTGATTTCAAACCAGACAGCTAGCCCTTTTACTCATTTGAGTATATTTGTTATTTCTGAAATCATTTAAATACGTAGTACCATGTACTTCTTAGACATAAAGGACTAAGCCAAGTATTTGCTCATGCACCATACTTTTCAAAGCAAATTAAGCTAGTTTTGCTCTTCCTCCTTCACTCTTCAGTTCTGTACATACTTTTGTCAGTAAAGAGTTGTGTCCAGCCCTTCATTCCCAACAGCATTTTTTAGATCTATACAGTGCCAACTAAGGCAGCAGTACACTTATTTTTCTCTGCATATAAGACTCCAGGCTCCTAACTTCCCATAGAACCCCTCTACGGTGAGTTTGTCACTTTTGGTCTTTTGCATATTTAGAGTTTGCAAATTTTTTTACTATTATTTGTTTATTATTATTTGTTTACTATTTCTTTGGAAAAAATTGCTCTTATTACTTCTGTTTAAGCTTAGACAAACCCTGAAAAGTATGGCTGTTGTGCACAACATTATTTACATAATAGGATTAGTTATTTCTACTTCATTCTTGAAATATTTCATCTTTATTTAAAATAGTGTAACTAACTACAAAGTAATGTAGATATTCTCTCAAAAAAAATCAATGTTTGACGTATTTTTTTGTCCAGAAAACTTTGATTTTATTTGCAAGGTGTTATAAAAAAATGGGCTATGGGGACAAACCTGAACAGTGGAGCTCCAAGAATTCTAAATTTCAACTCTTCAGTATTGAAACTCAGTAATATAATATACCTTTATCTCTTTTAACATAGAAAACAATCTTAAAGTTTTCTAAAAAATTAAGTAGGTGATCCTAAGTAAATATTAAAAGGTTCAAACAAATGAGCTGCTGCTCATATAGTGTGTTACTTGGAACTTTCTAAAAGTTCTTACCATAGTTGAAAATTTAGATGTATAATCTTAAATATTACTCTTACTTTTTATTGTTATTACTGTGTTGATTATTCTAATGTTTATATACATCAGATAGCATTTAATATTATTAATTTATTTTTATATAAGTATAAACATACTTGCCACTAACCCTCTGTTTTGGAATTTTCTGAAACATTTATATCTAAGGGAGGTTTTAGCTATCAGGCAGTTTTGAAATTATGTTTCAACATTTCTAGAATTCAGGAAAATGCTTCATGTCTAGTACACATATAATTCTTGACTAGAACTTTAATTCAATGGTAAAATTGTTCCAGCTCTAGTGATTTCATAAAATTAAGAAATACTTTATGAACACTAGTTATGCAAAAACAATAAAATTATCTTTGCAATCAGGACTTTGTTTTTCCTCAGAATTCCTTATTTTAAAATGAAAAATTACCAAGGTTTTGTCCTTGTCTTTTCCCCCTCCTATTTTATTTGATAATTCTGTTACCAAAATTTTAGCATGGTATTAGGGGAATTTGAGAAAATTATAATTATTTTTCTGACTTCCTATAAAACAAGTACAAAAAATTAGTGGAGGATTGAGTAATTTTGCAATTATAGGGACTCATACCCACTGATAGATATGGGAATTAAAAAAAATTATATGGATATATATATATATATATATATATATATATAAACTTATTTATAAATATATAGACACATGCATTATAAATGCAAAATCATAATAATATTTCACACTTATTCTATTCTTTGTACTCTAAAATCTAGGTGATACAGCTGGTTCATGTGGTGATCCAGGTATACCAGGCCATGGATCTAGGGAAGAAAACAATTTTAAAATTAAAAGCACGATACATTTCAGCTGTGATATTGGATATATCCTCCATGGTTCAGAAGAAAGAACATGTTTGGCAAATGGAAGCTGGACAGGAAGACAACCTGAGTGCAAAGGTAAATCAAAGATCCACTTCAGTTTTAATGTTTGGGGTTTTTTTTAATACTGTTGATCAGAAAACAAATTTTGCATTGCCAGCTTTGTGTTGTGAATGGGATGCAACTATTTTGGGCTGACATATTTTTCCAAATAAGTTTTTTCACTATAAAAAATGGCTTGGTATCAGGTGACAAATTTGAAACCAGTTCCTGGCGCCCATAAAACTGCATGTTTACAGGTTTTGAGAAAAAAAAGATGGATAAGCCTCTAGAACTCAATTTTTTGATGAATATTGTTTCACTCAAAAATCTCAGCATAACCTGACCTTTAATCACAATTTTTATACACCTGAATTTCAGACAAAAGACCCTAGTATTAGGAAAATGTAAGTGTCAGGATTTCTTTAGATTTATACATATATGTATAAATGGTTGACTTAAAATTTCATTTAATACTGTTGACACTATTATTTTTGAATAGAAAACAAAATGCTGAAACAAGTTTGCTTGTAAAAAATAATTTTGGGAAATTCAAGGTAGACTAATTATCATTAAAAAAAGCTATAACAGGATATGTCTGAAGAATCATTTATTGCCTAAATTACCTTGCTTCAGAATAGGAAATAATTCCCTACAGATTCTTTTGCCAAACAAANAAAGGCTGGGAAAAGGTTCCAAAGCCTCAGTTAGCATCCAAGGGGCAGCATTGGTACTCCAAGAACTCACACTACAGTTTCATGACCCATGTGAGGGCGTTTCTCATTACAGGCTGCCCTGCATATTGACCCTGCAAACTGGAGATTATATATATATATGTATATGTGTGTGTTTGTATATATATATATATATATATATATATATATATATATATATGTAATCACATAAGAAGGGCACATTCAAATTCCCAAGCTGAACGTTAAAGAACTGGGAAACATCAGGGTTCCACCTGCCTATGAAGTAGTAGTTGACTCCATTCAGTGCTTTGAATGAGGAAGAATATTTCAGTGATTCTGGAAATGCATGATTCAAATTAAATCTACAACTATAATTGTAGATCAGGTATTTTCTCATAATTGAAAGTTTGTTTTTGCAGCTAAACTAACTTTTCACTAATGCAGATTATAAAGCTAAATTTGTAGGTTTTGTTTCTCTACAAACCAAAGGGGAAAAAATAGCTATTCATGCACACAGTTTTTTACTGTACAATGTGCCTTATCAGTAGGTAGTGAAACTTACATTTTTAAGGACAACAGAATGAGTTTCTACCAAATAACTCTGGTGGCAGAAGGATTGTTCCTGCTTCAGTTTTTCGTATTTCAGAAATCATCTTTTCTATGTTAAGAAAATATTTCACATTTTCCTTTATAGCTGTGCAGTGTGGTAATCCAGGAACAACTGCTAACGGAAAAGTACTTCGTATTGATGGAACTACATTCTCTAATTCAGTAATTTATTCATGCATGGAAGGATACATACTTTCTGGGTCATCTGTAAGACAATGCACTGCCAATGGAACATGGTCTGGATCCTTGCCAAACTGCACAAGTAAGACACATTTCTAATGAATAGTCTTTGTTTTTCCTCTCCTCTGAAAGTAATAAATAAAGTAAAATATAAAAGTGTCATGCCAATAAATTTTCAGCCTTTTCTTGCATTACTTTGTACATAATTTTGTATGCTAAATATTTTTTAAAAATACAATGCTATGCAAATATGAAGAGTATGCTTTTTAAAGGCATAGTGTAGTAAAATGTATAGACTGCTGTTTCACTTTAAGGGAGTTGTATGGTTACATGACTTCCTACTTGAATTCTTTACTAGTATATATATTCAATCTTGTTTATATTTTGTGATATGACATATCCAGACATTTTCATTTTAATTGCTTTATTTCATCTTGAAAAACTAGCAGTATAACATTCTGTTCTTCCAGAGAGTAGAAAATAAAAACATGTAGTGAACACTTGAGTATTCTTCGCGTAGTGACTCCAAGGTCAAAACTGTTGTCCCGTTTTGACATATCATCTTCTGTTTGGCCTCTTCGTTAACCTTAAAACTCCTTTGGCTACCCAACTAGCAGAAGCTATTCCAGCATCTCTAACATTCATAATGAGCATTTTGCAACACTTTATTTTCAAGCCCATCTGTTCCTTCTTTATTACATGTCCTAGTTCATCTTTTAGTAGCAATTATGAAAATTTTACATTTATGTGATGCATGCGACTGCCTGTCATTTTGAAGAAACATATCCTCAGCAGAGGTATAGCAAACTGTTTTTTAAATTTTGAACACACTTCCACCAACCCAAACAGAAGCCAAAAGCTAGATGATAAAACTTCATGTGTTTTTAAATCCATCTTTAATGGATTTTTTTGCAGTCATAAAGCCTGAGAAAGGGCCCAGTGTTTTTGTTCATTTATTATTTTACAAATTAGAATGAGAATCAGATTAATTGTGCCAAAGATAAAGGTGTTTTGTGATGTCAGCTGCATCTTTATTTTTTTCTTGTGTTTTAGAATAGCATTTTATGGAAATACATGACAAAACAGTCTTCTCAAGACACATATACTCAAGTTGAAACATGAGATTTTAACTTGAAATATGTTGACAGAGAAAGTATCATAGTAAAACAAAGACAGGGAGATTCAGGATATACCACTTTTGTGGAGTCAAGGTGTTATCAAAATTTACATCCAGTCCATACTTATTTACAGCTCCTTCTTTCGTCACTGAAAATGCTGGTGTTTAGAGCTGACTCTGTAAGAAGAGAATAGCATAGATAATTCTATGCTCCTTTACAGGCTGGGAGCCCTGGGCAGTGTACCATGAAACAGGACTGACCCGCGTGCGACGTCATGAAAACCTAGACCTTAGCAAGCTATTACAGGATTTTCTTAGAAACAAACACTACCATTTCTGCAGTCAAACAGAAGCAATGTTCTCATGAGAGCTTCTTGTCCCACTGCTAAATAAAAAACAAGGCTCTGCAGTCAGCAAGGTGTAAGCACTGAGTGGGGGCTGCCTGCAGCACCTCTGTTGCCATGAGCTGGCTGAGGCTGTGCCCAAGAGATCTGTGTGGCACAGGCCAGGTCTGAGGGCCACCCTGGCTGTGTGACACTGTCCCGATCACTGAAGGCCACCCTGGCTGTGGGGCAAAGCCCAGGGGTGAAGGCCACCCTGGCTGTGTGGCACAGCCCAGCTCTGAAGGCCACCCTGGCTGTGTGGCACTGCCCAGGTCACTGAAGGCCACCCTGGCTGTGCAGCACAGGCCTGGGGCTCCCCAGGTTCACTCTATTGGGATTCACTGGCTTGTCAACAGGAAATGCTCCTCTGCTCAGCATCACTGCAACAATTTAAAATGTTCCTGTCTAAAATAGTGACTTGAGTGAAGGTGGTCCAACTGAGATGAAACAAAGATTAGAAGAAAAAAGGAATAAAGGCATTAGCTTTATATTGTAATGCAGTCAAAACAATAGTATATCTGTAAAAATATTGTGGATTATTTTAGTAAAATTTACACATTAAGGATAGTAAATGGAATATTTCAAATAAAGAAAGCTTCAGAGTATTTGAAAGTACTTGTATAAATAAGAGAAACAGTTCTGTCTTTCCCAATTCAATGTTATTCGAAATATGATGAAGAAAAATCTATGGTTTTTTAGTTTTTAATTAATTTGAAATTATTGCATTACTAGGTAAACTAAAATAGGCTGATCTCCAGTTTTCTTTATCAGTACATTTGCTACCTTTACTCTAACCCAGATAATCCTGTGGTATGTTTTCTAGTCTCCTCTGCATCAATACAGTGAATACATGAGACATTTTAAGATTTGATATATGCTGTGTAATTAGTATCTGCTAACTCAGACCATGGTAAACTGTAGAGAAGGTATACTATATATATCTTGGATTCTCAGGTCCTGAGTTATTAGGTCAATGGAGCGACACCACAAATATGTAGTCATGGATTTTTGTGGTTTTGGAGATCCGGATCCAGAAAGGGTGACATTCATATTAGCCATGCTTTGGCATTGAGTTAGAAGTGGTCAGGATGTGTACTCTTCCCAGGAAACTGTTTCTCACACTTTATCTGAAGAAATAGCAATGCTGTAGAGTGATTTTCAAGTTTAATAGACAATAAACACATGGGATGCTATATTTTGTATGAACTAAATTTTTCCCCTTTTTTTTTTCCTGTAAACAACCACTTTTTAGCATTGCCACTAGTGTTCTCTAGATTTCTTTTGTCTAAAAAATGTTCCAGAAATTGATAGATCCAGTTGACCTGATCTGTGGGAAACTTACCTGTTTTTTAACATTATTCTCAGATTACAATGATATAAAACTTTTTATTAACTCCTTATGAGTATTATATTTCATTAGGAGATTAAATTATCTCCTGACATGAGAAATCATAAAAGATTTTACAACCAGTCTCACACATTAAAGTACTATAGACCTAGTTTTTATGGAAGCCATAGCTCATGTTTGGGGGTCACCTGAATATTCTCACCTGTTTATGTACATAACAACTATGTGAGCAGTTATAAAGTGGGAGGTTTGGCAAGCATATATTATAAATTTTCCAGATTTTGTTTCCTTTCAGAATACCATAGAAAAGTAAAGTAAGTAATAGGCATCTACTTTATTAATAATGAAACTGAATTAATTAAAAATTAGTATATCAAAGGGTTGTAGTGGCAAATGGATTATTTCTTGACTTCTTTTTTTTTATTTTATAATCATGAAATTTTGTGAATCAAAATTGTACAGTCCTTTACTACTACTGTTGAATGAAAGTATTTATGTTCTCCAAATATAACTGGTTTATAGCTTCACTTATGTTTGGCAACTAATTAGGATGGCATATCTTTATCTTCTCTTGGTGGAGGTAATGTTTATAATACTTTTTCCTTCTCCTTTTTTCCCCAATCAATGCCTAGTTTTGTCTTTTTTTTTTTTTCTCCCTCACATATAGATAAATCTCACTTAGATTTTAAAATATGTTCCTTAACTATTTACTTGCAGTTATCAGTTGCGGAGATCCAGGAGTCCCAGCCAATGGCATGCGATATGGTGATGATTATGTTGTTGGACAAAATGTTACTTATATGTGCCAACCTGGCTATACAATGGAAGCAAACAGCTCCTTAATTCGCACTTGTACAAGCAACGGCACGTGGAGTGGAGTAATCCCAACATGCAAAGGTACAACATTTATTTTGCTTGTCAGCCATTTCTTCTATGATATTTGCCTACACCGTTTATTGTAAATTGTTAATTTATTGTGCATTTCCACAGAAATCAAAACTTACTGTTGGTATGAATACATTGAATTGATTTCTTTGGCTGCAGAAACAATGACTTCATCTTTTGCTTCTTTTCCCTTTTATATTCCTACAAACACAGTATATTGAACAGTTTTCTATAGTTCTGTAGAATACTTTATTATATTGCTGCTAAACTGAACTACCCAATATGAAATGATGGCTTAGATTTGTTAATTGCAGTTAGCATGTCATAAGAAAGTAACCATATATATGTCCCTGTTTTTACAAACAGAGCACTCAAACATGTAAAAGATCTAAATATATACAAACTGAACTTCGTTAAAGACAAATTCATTTGAATTACTCTGTCTATTAACAATTTTTTCCAGATCCCTCCTTTATTAGACAGGCCCTTGTAAGCATCACCTTGCTACAAAAAGGCTAAATTGTTCTTGCAAATTTCCCAGTAAAGATTTTTCTGCTTCATGCTGTTTTCTCTACTGTGGAAAGTGAATGGATTAATCTCAAGATATTGCTTCTTCCTGTTCTTCAAATTGCAAACCTGTTTTTTAGGGTTTTTTTAATTGTTGTTGGGTTTGGAGTTTTTTAATGTACCCTGTGAAAATTTTAACAGAAGAAAACCTGAACATAACTGAAAGACAAACTGTCTCATCAAAAATATTTTCTCTGAGAAACTCACTTGCTAAACCCTAAAACAACTTCTATCTAGAGTAATTTTTCTCTTCTCCTGATACTACATATGTAGAAAAAGAGCATTACCATTTGGTGTTTTCTTTCTGGGTTCACACTAAGTATGTCTGATCTCTATTTTTTCAAAACTTAGCTACCTTTGTACTTACTTTTTTTCTTCTCCATCTTCCTCCTGTTTCATTTTAAGGAAGCAAAGTAACACCTGCATACAGGCAGCACTCGTTTTCCTCCCATGAATTCATTTGTCAAACAAGATCAAATTAATTTCAAATCTCCACCATATTTGCAATTACTTTTCTTGCTGAACACAGTTTCACCAATATCTCACCAAGTCCAGTTTAATTCTAGTTCACCTTTGACAATGTCAGCTTTTAAGTTATTTTTCTGACACATTCTTAAGGATATCAAACATTGAAATCCTCTTGACATTTCACTTCTTTTTTCTATTTGCATTTTGCCTATAGATAGCCTCAGTTTCAGTTAAAAAATGATTTTGAGAGCTGAAGAATGGACATAGTGGTCATATTGACCAACACTCTGTCTGTCTCCAAGAATGGCTGTAAGTCAACAGCTAGAAGATCATAACACAGAACAAGTATTTGCGATAAAGTATCTCAGCTTCAAATGGTTATGGTCTGCAGGACACCTAACTGGGACCAGGAGATCTAACTCTGATTTGATTCAAGCAGAATCTACAAAGAAAGAATTTTACTGTCAATTCTAACTTTGAGGTTTTGAATCTTTCTGGTTTTGGGTCATACATATTTAAGACTTGTATAAATGCTAATTAATAATCCTATGAAGAATCTCTAATGTTCTCAGAATTTTATTCTACTTTAGTTAGTTTGTGTAAGTTCACTAAACAATTGAATAGTGTTAGTAAAAAAAGATATAATATGAAGTGGTGTAAAATGTATAACAATTTGTTTTAACTGTCAGATTGATGTGCCAGGGTCCTTTGGTGCAATTTAGTTAAAATAATTGGAAAATGAACTGGGCAGAAAACACATGAATAATTGTCACTGTGCCATTGAAAGGGAAGATATAAATACTGCTCTGCTGTGCCAAGTTGGAAAAGGATGTACGTTCCTCTGCAACTAAATATTCAAATATTCTAGCATTGTCTTTTTTACAGACTTGCATTTGTAATATACTGGTAGTTCTTAAACTGAGAATGTTGTGGTACATATTTATGCCTAACTCTCTGACCAAAATAGAGAAGCATTCTGGCTTGTGGCTGGATGTTGCTTTGTTTTGCTTTCTCACTCTAAAATTCTGATGTTACATCTATTTTCTTCTACTTCTTCTCTCTTTCCCAGTTATTCACCAGTATTTCCTCCCTTATTAGTCAGCTCAGAAGTTAAAATATACAGACTCTTTTAAAAGGAATATTTGTGAAGCTCTTGGAGAATGGAGACAGAATTCTGTTGCTTAGACCATTTATTTTGAATTACTTTTATTAAAACATCATAGAAGTGTGGAAAAAGCTATCATGTCCTTTTCTGGAGAAAAACCAAGCCCCCAAAATCTAGATTTGGTTTACTGGCTGACAAAGGATTATTTGATACTAGTATTCTCAAACAGCCATGAATCAAAGTATCTTTATGGTCTACAAAACAGAGATTCTCCCACTGAAGAGAATATTAAGAATGGAGAAATGGTACATAGTAAACTCTCTGGAGGTTGCATTCAAATACATATTATTCATCACCTAGTGCCTCTCAATAATTTTAAGCCTGTAAGGTGAAAGCTGTTCTAAACATTAGTTTAAAGCTTACGGGTGCAGCATTTAACTTCCTCCATTTTTGTGACCTCTGTGTTCTCGGCTCGATTTTTAATCATCATATCTTCTCGTTTATCCCAACTGGCTTTACCAGATTAAATTGTATTAGTTTATTTGCATTCTTTCTCTTTTGCTAGCACAGTTTACTTTTTTGTCTTATCTCATTCATTCTATCAACTTGGTATAAATTTTGGTCTTTTTGGTTCAGGTTTTCTTTAATTTCTTTAATACCTTTTCCTCTTAAGCTTTCAATTAGCATTACACCACTATCCAGTGAATAACACTTTCATCTTCATCACAACAGTTGTATTTCTCTGTTTCCCATACTGCCTTCCCATACTACTTTTCAGTCCTCTTTCCTGGAGAGAACTGAATAGAAGATGTTTCTATTTTTCCTAGGAGGCCTAGCAATTAGAAAATATAATGAAATACTTCTTGTTGGCCTTCTTAGAGGTAGAAATATTAACAGTTTCAAGGAATCGCAAATCCTTACATTTTCTCCCACTTGCTAGCAACTGGATGCTTTTTGGTGATGAACTACTCACAAAGCAAATAGTAACCATACTGTGCTACTTAGAAACAGGCTTTCAAGTAATATTTTGGAACAGTTGTCCTGGAATTTCATCCCTATTCATTAAATACAGCAAATGTGTAAACTGGTCAACAGGAAGAAAATATTTTATTATTGCCAAACTAATAAAATATGGTTGTATTCTATGTTGTCTTAACAGACAAAAAAAATTGTATTAGATTACCATATCTTAAATTTCACACACATCAGACATATCTTAAATTTCACACAGGTCATAGTTTCCATAAGGATTTTAAGGTAGTCTTTCTATTTGGTATGATGTGCATCCTGGTTTATTTAAGATATTTCATCAATCGTCCACTGCCTCCTAAATGAAGGAAACCAGACATACTAACTTCAGGAAATGTGACAAGAATACAGTGAGAAAGCATGCCCTGACTGTATTGTCCTCTAAAAAAAGGTGAAATTAGCCCATATGGTTCTTCTAGTAATTGTGTACATCTGGGATATTTACAGCAGCTGGGCCTAATTACTTTGAATATTATTGCAGCTGTTACCTGCCCAACTCCTCCGCAGATCTCTAATGGAAGGTTGGAAGGAACAAACTTGGACTGGGGATTCAGCATTAGCTATGTCTGCTCTCCAGGATATGAACTCTCTTTTCCTGCTGTTTTGACTTGTGTTGGAAATGGAACATGGAGTGGTGAAGTACCTCAGTGCTTACGTATGTATTCACGTCCTAGTCTGTATTTTGCTGCCCAACTATTATGGTTCTTTCCTCTTTAAAGATTTCACTTTTTTTTTTTTTCCTCTTTCCTCGTGGCTCAATTAATTTCAAACCTGAGACAATTACAATCCTTCTAAAAATTTCTAAAATTTTCCAAAATTTTAATGTTACTAGTAGATTGAGAAGGTCATGGGAATAGCTATAAACCCTGTGTGAGCGTATAGGAGTCCTTGGACACAGATGCAAAAATATTACAGGCAATGTGTACAACATAATCCAAGGCAATTCATGATTAAAGGTGCTGTCTTTTTTCAGATCCAGCTACATATGTGATAGGGTAACTTTCATTATAATCTCTTTTATTTCCTCATTACTCATCTTAAACTTCCTGTGATGTCACAAAGAAATCTTTCTGGCTGTAATGTAGATTAGGTCCTGGGTGATTCTGTGACAGTTATCTATTTTTTACCCTGCAGTAAATTAACCTATATATTTTATGCAGTAAATTTTACTAATCTGAAAGTTATAAATATAATTGAAGGATTTTTATATTGCTACAAATTTCATTACAGTATCTACATCCATTCACTATGTAATATTTTTAAAGTGATTGTGATTCTTTGGAAAGATATTAAATTGATTGCACTGAAAAAGGAGATTTTGTAGTTATTTGTGGAATAATTATACCACTCTGTAATGGTTTTCAAAAAGGAGTCTAACTGGAAGAGGATAATATCTTATTCATGGCTTTACAGTATCTGAAATTTTATTTGAACTTGCCAAGTAGCTGTGCTTGCCAGGTAGCTCGCTAAATGTTGCAAAATGCACTTCTCTGTTATTTTACTTTTTTTTTTTTTTTTCCATCTCTCCCTGTCAAAATTTTTCTCTGCTTTGGCTTTATCCCAGTACTATGACAGCATATAATATAGATCATCTTTTCTTTTCCGTTTTTTTCCCAATTATATTCTCGTATCATCAACAACAGTTTCTGACTGCTGCTGAAATTATGTGCTAGAGGTGGAACATGATGAAAGGCATTTTTCTGGAAGAAAAAGAACAAGACTACTATTTGTTGCTTAAATTCTTTATGTGGAACTCTTCTAGGGTCCTCTATACTGTGAATATCAGGGACTATGAAAAATTATTTTCATATTTGTTCTTGATTGAAAAATGTTGTTCTTCATTCATTTTTTGATACCACAAGCTAATTATGATTTTTAAAGTTGGAATACTCAATATTGCAGTGTACTCTGAAAAAGTGGGGTCTACCTATAAACTTTTTAAAAGGTATATTTAGCACAGAATGCATCTGCCTAAGAATTAAAGGCTATTTCATGCAGATTACATTAACTGAATGTTGTTGATGTGCAGTGGTTACCCATTGGCTTGCAAGAGAAAACAATTGGCAGCTAGTGCTTGTCAAAAAGCTTAAGCTAGTTGCCATCTGGCAGAAATGAGGGAGCTGGTGAAGGTCACTCTCAATAGGCAATCTTTAAGCAGTTCTTAACATCAGAAATTTAGTTCCTAGCTTGGTTCCATAGAGTCTGTAGCTGAAGATACGCAAGGTATAGTTATGACGTAGGATAATTATTTAGAATTGCATATGACCATGTCCTTGGTTGAGTATTTGTCACCTATGACTCAGTAAATTTGTTTGCCTAATTACTCATGCAGTAATTTCAGTACAGGACTGCTGGTTTTATAAGCCTGGCAATAGATGGCAAAAAGGTAGACTTATGCCAGAAAATTCCTAACTACAGATATTACTTAGAATCATAAAATTATAGAATATAATGAATTGCAAGAGACCTATAAAGATCATCAAGGTCCAACTGCTGACCCAGCACAGGACAACCCAAGGAGTTGTATCCATGTACCTGAGAGCATTTTCCAAAGGTTTCTCAAACCCTGTCAGGCTTGGTGTTGTGACCAATTCCCTGTGGTCACTTCCACTGCCTAACCACCCTCTGGGTGAAAAACCTTTTCTTGATATACAACCTAAACCTCCCTGACACATCTTCATATCATTCTCTTGGGTCCTGTTACTGGTTACCACACAGAAGAGATCAGTGCCTGTTGTTCTGCTTCGCCTCATGAAGAAGCCGAACACCGCAATGAGATCTCGCCACAGTCTCTTCTCCACTAGGCTGAACAAATCAAGTGACCTCAGACACTCCTCATGCAACTTCCTCTCAAGGCCATTCACTCTTTCTGTTGCCTTCTTTTGCACGCTCTGTAATAGCTTTATATCCTTATATTGTGCCACTCAAAGCTGCATGCAACACTCAAGGTGAGGCTGCCCCAGTGCAGAGCAGGACCATCCCCTCCCTTGCCCAACTGGCAATGCTGGGCCTGATGTCCCCCAGGACAGGGTTGGCCCTCCTGGCTGCCAGGGCACTGCTGACTCATGTTCAATTTGCCATCAACAAGGACCTCCAGGTCCCTTCCTGCAGTGCTGCTCTCCAGCAGTGTTTTCCCATTCTGGATGTACATCCAAGGTTCTCCCATCCCAGGTGCTCTTCTTAAACTTCATGTCATGGGTGATTGCTCAGTCCTCTCACCTCTCTGGGTCTTTTTGCAGGGCACAGAAGCCTTAAGTGAGTCAACAGGTTCTCCCAATTTAGTGTCATCAGCAAACCTACTTAGTTTGCCTTTGAGGCCAATGGTTTTAGGAATCTTCTGCACCTGTTTGTACCAGCTGTGTGATAGTCACAGTCAGAATCTGGCATGCTCCAGTCCCCCAAAAAGACAACAGAAGTCGATTTAGAGGTCTCCTTTAGTTCACTGAAGAATAATTTGCCAGTGTCAATATCCTGACTGTGTATCCTATAGTAGACTCCCATAAAAACATCCACTTTGTGGGTCCCTTAATCCTTAACCAAAGGCTCTTAACATGCCATAATGTCCTGGGTTTGGCCAGGACAAGGTTAATTTTTTGCAGTAGCTGGGAGGGGGCAGGGCTAAGTCCCAGGTGTTATTGTAACACCCCACATCACTGCCAGGGGTGGAGGAAAGGACTTTGGCTTCTGAGGAGAAAAACATTCCTTCCAGTCAGAAAAACATGATTGTTGGGCTCTGCAGTATACACCTTGCAAGTAAATCCCCCTCTCTGTTGCACACTTTTGTAATTAATATTGTTGCTGTTACTGTTTGTTTTCTTATCTCATTGCTGGTGTCAGTAAATCATTCTGATCTTAACCCATGATCTCTGCCTTTTGTGCGTGTAATTCTCAACCCCAGCCTGAAACAGGGTTAGGAGGAGGGGAAAACCCAGAGGAGTGAAAGGGAGCAGCAGGGTGCTTTTGGGGAATCTCAGTGGGGGGCCCTGAATTCGGCAGTACTATTCCTAAACCAGGACACATAACAAACAGTAAGCTCTGCCACCCCTCTCCCCTGCCTTGTCCCCCACCTCACTTATCCTACTGATCCCTCCTGAAGGGTGTGTAACCCTCCATACTGCCACACCAGTCACAGGACTGATCCCACCAGTTTTTAGTTGTGCCAAGGATGTCATATTTCATGGGCCAAGTTGAGGCTTCTAGGTCCTCATGGAGTGTCAGGTTTGATGGGCCAACCGAGGAACAAGAGAGGCTGCTGCTTGGTGTAGAGCAGTTTATTTCATGGCTAAATCAGTCTCATGTAGGTAGAGTGTTACAGTCTGTGCCATCATGCAAAAGCCTTCTAGGATAGAGTCCCCATGTCCCAGGGACAAACAGCAGCAGCAGCAGTCCTGGTACATTATATTCATATATCATCCAATCAGATGCAGACACGATGCTATTACTGTCTTTTTTCACCTATCCTGGTCTAACACAGTTGTGTGACAATGGTCGTCATTTCTCACACAAGGCCTACACATATAGCCTATCTATTCCATCTAGCAATGTTAGCAATGCTATGTTATGTCTATGTAATGTCTAGGACTTAGTTAACTTTGTAAAAGGTAACGCTACTGAACTTTAAACTGGACTTTAGGACTTTTCTATTAACTAATACAGTCTCTTTATTTGCTTAAGGTGCATTTTTATTTACCTAAAACTAAAACTTATATTTCCACTTCATGTCAGTGTGACTTTATGTATCTCAGTTTCCCTGAGGGTTTCAAACCAAGCCCTGCATTCCTTTCTGCCTTTAAGCCAGTGTGCACAGGGTCTTGGGAAATTTCTATCTGGTTTCCAACAATGGAGAAGACTGAAGGATCTTGCTAGTATGCAAACTCTGGCATGCCTTCCCATTGTTTATCACAGATGAACCTGTTTTTATCCCTTTCGTTCTTCCAGTATAGTTTAAAACTCTACTGGTCAGCCTATCTAACTTGTGAACAAGAATAATTTTTCTCTTCTGAGAAGAGACAGTCTTCTGACTTCCACTGAGTAGCAATTGATCTGGTGTTGTATAGACCATAATATGATCAAAAACCCCAAAGTTCCTCTGATGATGCTATCGTCAGTGCCATGTGTTCATCAGTTGGGTTTGCCTATTCTTCTCAGTATTATTCCCTGATACTGAAAGGACCAAATAAAACAATAGCTGTCCTGATCCTTCAAACAATTGCACTAAGGCCTGAAATCTCTTTTGGTTACCCTTGGACTTCTCTTTGCTACCTCATTGCTGTGGACATAAAGAACAGCAGATAATAATCAGAGAGTTGTACCAGACTTTTCTGGAGAGTTTTCTAGTAATGTCCCAGGCTCCAGAGAGGCAGCAGGCTTTTCTGTGAGTAAAAGTAGTACGGTTGGCGTATTGGGGCCTCAGATTCCCTCAGAGGGATTCACCTATGAAAACTACCGTTCTTTTTATATGACAGAGGTGGTCAGGGTGCAGGGGGTAGCTTATTTTGCCCTGCAATTCCAGAAAGACTTTCATCTGCATCTTAAGTTGTCAGTCCGTCTAGTTTCAGGGCCTCATACTCATTGTATTAGGGCACCTGAGGAGATGAAGCAGGCTGGGAAGGGATTTGCCTGTCCCCACAAGTAATAACCTACTTCCATTTCCCCTCCTCTCTTAGACCTCCTCCTTCTGCCTGGTGGTGAGAGAGTAGGGGATCCTTTGTTTCTTGTGGTTGGCTGATATATTCATCACAGGGATGGGAGAATATGACACCACAAGTCAATCTCCTTGTCTGATGCTCTGAAGCCCAAATGCCTCCTCAAGAAGCTCATTCACCAGGCTGAGCCTCTCCTCTTCCTGGGCACATCTTGGACAGGTGTGCCCACTGCTGCTGTCAGACATTGACAAGAAATGTGCTGTTAACCAGTTAAATTTCTTCTAAGAATGAAGCTAGCCTCACAGTCTCAGTGCCAGAACTCCATGGTCCTGCTCTGTTAAAGGCTCTCAGAGTCCTTAGGGAAACATTTCCATTGAGAGTGGAAACACTCTTAAAACTTCCAGTTTACTGCAATTTTAGTTTGTTCTGTAGTCACCTGTTCTAGCATCAGAGGGAAACTGCTGTGTTTTACCATGATGTCTGGTTTCCACACTTACTGATATAAGAGGAAGATATTCAGTAGATATGACTACGTCAGCTTGACTGACAACTAAGTGGTGGAGTTTACGTAGTTTTAGAAAAAGTGAATAAATTTACCAAAACCTCATAATTGAATGTGAAAATATTTTCCCTTCAGAGTTGTTACTTGGTTGGTGCAAAGAACTGTTAGGAGAAAATTTCAAGTCCCTGTGTTAAAAATTTGTAAGCGTTTCATGTATTCTCAAATTACGACACAGAATTTTCCAGTGGAAGCATAAAAACCATAATCTGTCATTCACAAATGAAGTACACTCTGTGTACACTGTGGCACTATCCCCAATCCATAGATCTTTTCAAAATTTGGTCCATAACTCTGCACAGTCCACTGCCACCTAAAGTGACAAAATTGCATACAATTCTGGTATGTTACAGATTAAGCCCTTTTACTTCATCAGTGTGGGTGTGCATGGATTTCCCATACAGTCAGTGTCTGTAGAAGGAAGCAGAGACCAGGAACATTTCATGAGAGCAGGTCCTTTGGAAAGCTTAAAACATGGGTGACAAAGATGGAAACATTACAAATGCATTTTTAAGATTGTGGTTTGAGAGATGTAATTTAAATTATGTTTTAGATGAGAAAGAGCACAAAATTCCACTGTCTGTACAGCATGTCTATTTAGAAACATTATTGAATGTGTACAGGTTAGGGCTTATTTTATTTATTATTATTACACCCTTTTCTGTCTGATATGAAATTAGACTACACAATACTGGAATTCATGGTGTGTCAAGGAATAATACAGTCTGATGACACAGGGTTTGCCATAGCTGATTTAATTTCTTGGGTCAATTATTCAAAATCCAGCTTTTGACAATATTCAGTACTTCATACTGAAGAAGAAGGATGGTAAATTTGCTAGCAGTGCATTTACTCAGTTTTGACATGCTATAGACACAAGGAATCATTAGGTGATAGGAATAAGGTAAAAATATCCATTTAAGAACAGATTTTATGAGTGAAATTTATCCTGTCTAATACAATTTATTAGTATCTGACTGTTTAATTGCTACAGAAGTTTATTATGTTTTGGGGGTCTTTTGTGTTTCTTTATTGTTAACTGTTCTAACTTTCAAGTATTGCACTTCCATACATACCAAATCTTACCATTCAGTGAAGGATGAGAAAGCAGGACTTTATGACTCCCAAAATCTATCCACTAAATCCTTTAATCATACAAAAATGTTGAGCAGTGTGTAGGTGGCAAGAAAGCAGGAGAGGAGGGAAGATTGACAGGAAAGTTTGATACACTCTTTGATTGCACTCTAAAGATTTGCAAATTAATGTGGTTTGAGGCAAGGGTGAATTGTAGATATTTGGATTTTAATAAAATAAGTTGTCAATTTGATTTATTAAGTCTCAGGTACTGACAAAGTACACTGTGTAATCATTTTGAACAACTACCAGAACTACTACAATCCTGCAGACTAAATATTATATATCTAGTCTCACTGAATTCCTATTAAATTTCCGTGTTTGATCTGTGTTTAATAAAATAAATACAAAATTTGGAGTAATTTCTTCACTTAGTTAAACTTTTTTTTTTTTAATAAATGCCACATTCCATTTCTATCATGTCTTTTTTCACAGCAAAGTTTTGTGGTGACCCTGGAGTACCTGCTCAAGGGAAAAGAGAAGGCAAAAGCTTCATCTATCAGTCAGAAGTCTCTTTCAGCTGCAACCCTCCTTTCATTTTGGTTGGCTCTAGCACCAGGATTTGCCAAGCAGATGGAACATGGAGTGGTTCTTCTCCTCGATGCATAGGTATGATTATGCCCATGTACTGAAATTTCTTTCAATGCTTATTATTCCTCCTCTTGCTAAGTCAGTCTAAGGCTTTTTCAGTTATTTGGAATTATCTTGGTGTTATCCTACACTCTCTAAGAATCAAATCACTTTATTTTTGTGTTTGTGATTGGCTTATTGCATGTTGCTGAAAAAGCTTAATTTTGTCATACATTCATGTATTTAATTAAAATACTGCAATTAATTTTGTTTTTAATATATTGCAATTTTTTTAGAACCTACTCGCACAGCATGTGAAAATCCAGGAGTCCCAAGGCATGGGTCACAAAATAACACATTTGGCTACCAGGTAGAGTATTTTTTTTTTTAATTAACCTGCATGTTTAAATATTTAAATACCACCTCAAAGTCTAGAAGCATCTAATTAGAGGTTCAAAGACTGCTTCTGTAAGAGTTGTTTGCTGCTGTGTTGCTGTGTTTCCTTATTTCTACCTGTTGGATTACACTAACTTTGTGTCCCTCTCAGCAATACACTACATGAAAAACTTGTGATCAAGTTCTGCTTGATTACATCTTGAAGGCTTTCAGTATCTCCTGCCAATGTCTAAGTGCTCTCTGCAATTTATCAAATAGTCTTTTTCTCCTCAAAAATGTGTATACTGTGTGCTGAAATGCTAGTGTAGACATACTCTAAAAAAAGGACTTTTTTTTTCCCTGAGAGAAAATCTGTTTGGAACTATAAATGAATTATGGAGTCACAGATCTGTTAGGAGAACTTCTAGTCTACTTCCCCTTCTCAAATCAGGGTCAGCTAGAGCAGGTTTATGAGGGCTGTCTCCAGGTACTTTTGACTATTTGCAGGGATGGAGACTCAACAGTGCCTCTTGGCATCCTGTTCCAAGCTGGTCATCCATACAGTGAAAATGAATACTTTTTTTCTTCGTTTTAAAGAGAATTTCCTATGTTTCAATTTTCACCTCTTTCTTATTGCTGTGTCTCTGGGCACCACTGAAGAAAAGTCTGCTTTTGTTGCTTGCCCTACCCCAAGGTTTGTTTT
Organism: Cyanoderma ruficeps; assembly: GCA_008694505.1. Taxonomy (NCBI): domain Eukaryota; kingdom Metazoa; phylum Chordata; class Aves; order Passeriformes; family Timaliidae; genus Cyanoderma; species Cyanoderma ruficeps. The sequence continues at coordinate 14,073,264 of VZDJ01000346.1, read as the reverse complement.
TTTTTTTTTTTTTGCAGACTGGATAACCCCAAGTCTTTCAGCTACTCCTTGTATTTCAGATGCCATAGTCCCTTAATCAATTTTGTGCCCCATCGCTGGACTTAATATAGTATTGCCCTTGTCTCTCTTGCACTGGTGAGCCCAGCACTGGAGCCAGCACTCACTTATGGCTCACTGGGGGTAGCAGAGGGGGAGAAGCACCTCCCTTGACCTGTTTTCCGTGCTCTGCCTGATGCCTCCCAGGAGACTGTTGCCCACATTTCATACAAGGCTGTGTAGTGGCAAATGGTGCTTACATATGTTTTGTTGGAAAAAGAATTGTGAAACTGAAAATTATTTTGAACTACTGATTTTCTGATTCACACAAAAACACTGATGTCGGTGAGATGTTTTCATGAGTGAATATTTTAGAGATGCAAAACTGTACCTTATAATTTGCTAGGAATCTTGTGAACAAAGAGAGAGCCTGATCTATCCTGTGACATCCGTGTTTGATGTCAGGGCTGAAAGCTCCAGGCACATGAAGAGAAATGAACAGAAGAGTATCTAGCAGCTCCACAGCTGTATGAGGTCTCTGTCTAGTAGCAGGAGAACAAAAACTGCAGTTTGCTGGAAATGCAAGAAAGGGCTGAGTGAAGTTTGAACAAATTTACAAAATTAAATTAGTTTTTAAATACAAGTCGTAGCTAAAGACTTTTCAAAGTTCCATAGCCAAAATTTTTTTTTGGTTTATCCTTTTGGTGGTCTTTATGCATTACTACTCAGACTTGGTTTTTAGCAATATGTGTTTTCAGATTGTGCTAGATTGCAATCATATGCAAGTGATAATAAAATAGTCTAAGCTTTCTTTAGGGACTGTAAGTGCTACTTTGTGTCAAGATAGGATGAGCAGGGGCAAACCTTAGGCTAGCTTGGTTTGGTTAGAATACATTATTATGCTAGAGGATAATACTTTATTCAACTACATATCAAATAAATAATTTATTAAGCATTTTCTATAATTTTATTGTCACAGTTTCTCTCACATATTAATGAATGTTAATTGAAGAAGCTAATGCAGTCTCTCATTTATGCTGTAGTTGTGTGTAAAATATCACTCACAGCTAGCATGGAACTGTAAAAATATCAAGCAAAATGTCAATTGACAAATAATTTGTAAAATAAGCGTAAGTTCTGGCTGGCAGAGTTTACAACCATATAAATGCTAGGAAAAAAAAAGTAAACAAATACAAGATTAGTGCCCAGTGTTTAAGATGTGTGTGCTGTAGTCTCCTTACCCAGGCAGCAACAGCAATTTATTCTCATGTTCACACACTGAATTTGATTTGATTGAAGGGCAATTTCTGGTTGCTCTGATTGTTTAGTTAATACATAATAGTGTAGAAGTATCAGTCATACAGATGAAGCTGAGCTTAATTCTTGACTGGGTGGAAACAATTGTGAAAATGATTGGTTATAGACCTGTTATTGTCTGTAGATCCCAGAAAGAAATACTGGATTATCATATATTTTAAAATGTTATGACTCCTTTAAAAACACAAAAATATTGTAAATTAATATATATTACGCTATAATTAACTTCCTGTGAGAGTGACATAATACTGATTTTTACTTCTATCCCTAGAAGCCTAGCAGGAAGATTAAAGATTATTAAGAATAATTCTAAATTGTCACAAAAAACAGATGTGGGGGGTTTCATTTTGTTTTGTTTGATTTTTTTTTTTGTTTTTTTTTTAACTCTCTTAAATACTTCATATTTAAACTAATATTAACAGGGTAATTAACTGACTTAATTGTCAAGGTTTCAATTTATTTCTTTGTCTCATAAAAAACCCCCAAGCTGTAGCCTGACACTTAGAAATCTAGTCTTCATATGTGGAATCCTGTTTTAAGTACTTTTCATCAAATGGCACTAATTCCTCTTTTATCTGATAAAAATAACTGACTGGCACTTGCTTTTCACAACATTGATGTCAAGTTATGAGCTTCCACAGCACCATTGTTTTGGTCCTGTTTTTTTTCCCTACTCTTGATTATCTGTTTTCCTATTTCACTGATTGCACTGAAAGTTCAGGCAAACACAAGGTAATTCTAGGCTTGACTGAAAGGTGTATTGAAACCTGACCTCCTGGAACCTCCACTAACAAATATCACCACGTCACATTTGAATGATGTTTCAACTATTAAATAAGAACTGTAGAAAAAGAGGAGACAGAATTTTGCATGGACTTTATTGTTCAGTATTGAGTTTTTCAGGCAGAAGCAGATCATTTTCTTTTGTACTCAAATAACATCAGAACACCAGTTTAGTGCTACTTGGATATCTGGAATGGCATGGAAACGAGTAGCATTATCTGCTTTAATTGTTAGGATTACATACTTCTAGGATGTTTACCTTTCATCTGAGCCGTTTTTATTTGACAGATCTACTTTAGCAGTGTGTTACAATGGAGACAAAATAACTTTAGAACTTAGTGAATACTGACTTCACCTGTAATCTGGAAAATAAATCACTCCTTTGAAAGAAACTGTGGGGTTTGAAATACTTCTTCAGCTGTATTGCTAGAAACATAGCAAAGTGCTTATAGCACTTTCGCCATAAGCTATTGTAACACAAGGTACTACTGCATTGAAGAAACAGTTCAGAACTGCTCAGACCAGTCAGTCATATATATAAGATTTATTACTTCTCATACTTTTCCAACAAGTTTTGTAGAAATTCAGCTATCTTACCTTATATTGAAGCCTAAATTGAGTCAAACAGCAGTCTTAATTTAAAAAGGAAAATAGGCACAATGCAGCAGTGGTAGCCCTCTGCTAGCTCGTGGGTTCTATCTTATGAAATTCTATATGAAACTTGATCTGCAGATGTTGAACAGCCTTGCAAATAATCTCCTTCTGTGAATGTAATGCTTATAAAAACTTCAGCGTTGATTGAATTGTAGGATGAAGTTCCAAGAGAAGTGCTTTACTACCGCCATATAGCTGTCTCCATTAGCACCGTTGGCACCACCACTGCATCAATGAAAATGTAATTTAAGCCATATCAGACACCATGTATTTTCCTGCATCTCATTGTCCTGAGGTCTCTGGTGTCAGTGTGTTAGTGTCACAATCTGGAGGGCTTCAGTGGCAGCAATATGATTTTTTGTCTTTTTTTTTTTCATTTATGTTTCACCTGGGATTATTTGTAATGTTTCTAACACACTTTTACGGCCACTGACACCACAGCTCATTATTATACACGTTATGTTTCAATCTACACTATAAGGTACATTTCACCTATGTTAGATGGTTGTTCTTTTTTACCTCTGAAAGATGATTCTGTCCAGGCCTGTATGTCCTTAAGGGTGAGTTGTTTGTAGCAACAGGATCTCCAGTGCTAAGACTGTGTTTTATCATAGTCACACTGTAGTCTTCTTCACAGCATCCTGTTGTGTACATTAGTGGGAAATAGCTCTTTCTGCACATACTAGATTCTTTTTTTTTTTTTTTGCTATGGATATAAATCTGTGGTTGTACCATACAAAGATAAAGAAAGGCATAAAACCTGGTCATAGTTACCTGATCACAAGAAATTTAAATTCTACAGTTAAAGCAAGTTTAGAAACAAAGAAAAACAAAACTGAAACAAACACAAAACTCCAGACAGCTCAAGACTCTTTCAGACAAAGGAAGCCTGTCAAGCTTCTGCCCAGTGGTCTTGCAAACTCAAAACCCTGTTATAAGGGCAATAATGTATTAGTGAGCTGCCAAACTACAGATATAGTGAAGACTTCAGAAGTATGTTTTCATTCACTTAAAATGTGGTGCTAAAAGCTACTGAAGGTAAATAACTGGCATTTCCTTAGTTTCTCAGTTCTTTGGCACAAATTGCTGGGGACAGAGAAATTTATCAAAATATCTTCATGTTCTTTGGTGACCTGAAATCTAAGAAAAAAACTGATTGTAGAGTAACTCATAAGAGTTATAAATATCTTCTGTTCCTATAAGGAATATAAGAAATAAGACGCATAATAGCTTATTATTTTGATAATTGTTATACATTCTTATCATCTTATCTGGTGAAAAAAATATCTGGAGTACTTTATAAATAAATGCATGTTGATATTTATGCATTTTCTTCTCAGATTGGTATTTCTCCTCTTAGAGAATAACAAATGTACACTCTTTGGGGTTTAGCAAAACAAACAAAAAAGAAAAAAGTTAATTATGATGTTAATTTTGGGAATATCCAAGCTATAACTGACACAATAGAAAAGGAAGCTATGGAACAGACATGATCAAGCACTATTTTTCTTTTATTTATTGGATGAAGACACTGTTGCCCAGAGTACTAATGCTTCTACTTGAGCAGTAGAATAAAAATTAGGCCAAATCTGAACATCTCAGGACTGGGAAATATTTTGAGCATCGAATACTGTATTGTGGCGCCACCTGGTGCCTCTGACACAGGAATATTGCAAACAAGACCACAAAAATTTCTAAAATTAATTTATTTGTTTAATAATTACTATACATATCCTATATAATTAATATAATATATTGTATTACATATTACTTGTAGTATATTTTTTATTTATTTGTAATCTTGGACAGCATGGCAGCACTTCTTAAATATCTGTATCCCTTGGGCAACTGTTGCCTTTTTGATGGTGCTTTGCTGCTTACATATACAAAGGTTGTGTTTCTTATGAAACCATAAAATCATGGAATGCTTTAGGTTGAAAGGGACCTTCAAGTTTTAGCTCCCCTGCCTGATCTGCCTTGGGGTAGACCAGGTTGCTTAGAGCCCCATCCAACCTGGTCTTGAATACAGACAGGTATGAGGCATCAACAGCTTCTCTGGGAAACATATCCTAGTCTCTCACCACCCTCACAACAAAGAATGTCCTCCTAGTATCTAGTGTAAACCTACTGTCTTTTGAATCTATTCCCCCTTGTCCTGTCACTTCATGTGCCTGTAAACAGTCCCTCTCCATGTTTGTTGTAGGCTCCCTTCAGTTACTGGAAGGCCACAATTAGGTCTGAATGAAGCCTTCCTTTTCCAGGCTTAATAAACAGTTTTCTCAGCCTTTCCTCATAGGAGAATCCCTCAGAACATTTTGGTGGCCCTCCTCTGGATTTCCTCCATTTCCGTGGTTTTCTTGTGCTGAGACACCAAAATGGGACAGAGGACTCTGGGTGAGCTGTCACCAGAACAGAGAAGGATAGAAACACTTCCCTTGACCCACTCTGCTTTTGATGTATCCCTGGATACAACTGGCATTTTGGGCTGCAAGCGCACACCTCTGGGTCATGTCCAGCCTCTCATCCACCAGCACTCCCAAGTCCTTCTCAGCAGGGCTGCTCTGGATCTGTTCATATCACAGCTCATCCCTACTATAAGGCAAAGTGTAGCACCTTGAACTTGATCCTGCTAAACCTCAGGATGTTCTAATGGGCCACTTGTCAAGATTTTCCAGGTCCCTCTGGATGGATCCCTTCCTTCAGATGTGTCACCCATACCACACAGCTTGATGTCTCTGCGAATTTGCTGAGGGTGCACTCAATCCCTTCACCTGTATTATTAAGGAAGGTATTAAATAACACTGATTCCAATACCTGAACCCTGAAGGACATTCTGTGTCATTGATGTCCACTGGGATTATGAGACATTGACCACTACCCTCTGGATGTGACTGTCCAATCAGTTTCTTATCCATCTAACAGTCCACTGGTTGAATCCATCTTTGTCTAATTTAGAGAGAAGGGTGTTGTGGGGGACTCTTTTGAAAGGCTTAACAGAAGTCCAGAAAAATGGTATCTGTAGTGCTCCATGTCCACTGATGTAGTCATATGAACACACCTTTCTTAGGGCTAGTACTTTTTAAAAACAATATATTTATGTTGATTATTTTAACTAGATCTTTACTACACACAGAAAAAAAAAAGCTTCTATAGCTACTTGGAGCAATTTCTAACATTTGTAGTATTTTACTACTTTGTGCTCAACCATGTAAGTGATTTAGTGTATTTCCTTCAAAATCTTGTGAAAGTAATTACATAGTCCAGTGAGCACAGAAAAGTGCAAAATAAAGGGAGATGAATTTTAAATCGCATCTTGTGTTGATGAGCTACTATCTGTAGTTCATGAGTTATTATTAAATTTCATCCTGATGAGAAACTTAAGCTGAAATGGAATAGTTCTGTAAAGTTTCAAATGAATACTTGTAGGAGTGAAATACTGTTTCCCAATACTAAGCTATCGGGAAAGAATCCATATTTTGCCTTTGAGCATCAGTCTGAATCAAGTGTTATGCATTTAAACAAAATAATTAAAAATCAAACCCAAACCAGAACTCTAAATGTGCTGTCACAGATAGTTTAAATTTTTCAACTTCTTGTTTAAACATGAGTTGATAAATATATTAATACAGGTCACTGCAGAAGAGTAGATACGATCTATGCACCTTAATATTTGAGTTAACCACCCACAGTACGTAATACAATACGCTCTGTAATGTGCTTCTAATCTAATTTCCTTGCTTTTGATGGAAACTAAGAATTATTTGCATTTTCATCAATTTCACCATGACTGGACATGCTAAACAAGTTATTCTGCTTCATGTTTGTGCAGAAACTGTAAGAATTCTATTTTTCTTTTTATGTAACACATACCCTTAATAAGGATAATAATTAAAAGCTAATCTCAGATGAATTGCTGTTGTAAATTTTGTACTTGTGTTCCAGTTTCTATTATCAGTGGTACCAAGGAGCTGTTATTCTTTACCTCCTCTCATCAAAAAACAAAATTAAAATATCATAGGAACATTCTGAAGCATGAGACAGTGTTGTTGACCATCTCTGTCCATTCTAATCAAATATTTCTCATTATATCCTATGAAAATCCAGCATTCCCCAAAGGGGGATCTAGTTCAACAAAAGTCCAGCAGAATCTAATATCCATTTCAATTCTGTGACTTGCCTTGTTTGTGGCAGTTTTACCCAATTGTCCCTCCTTTGGTCCGGAGTGAGAAAGGCACCATAAACTTTGTTTCCAAACTCACAGTTCATCAACTGTTCCAGCACCAAAGCAACACACTAGAGAGACCACAGAAGATGAGGATTTGATTTTCTTCCATGGAGGATCTAATTTTGGGGGGAGAGTAATTCTACTGAGAACGAAACCTTTTTTTTTTCATATCAAATTGTTCTGTGAAATTAATTTACTTTCCAGAGAAAGAGAATCACAACTTATCAAGTCTGTATTATGTGAAGGAGTGATCAAATTTCGGAAAAAATATCCCAGCTGATAGTTGCTCATAACAATATTACTGTGTTTTCTACTTTTCAACAGGTGGGAAATGTTGTCCAATTTCAGTGTAAAAAAGGACACCTGCTCCATGGTTCAACTACACGAACTTGCCTTCCTGATCTCACATGGAGTGGAATCCAGCCAGAATGTATACGTAAGAAATGATATTTTTTTCCTTTTCTCAAGTGTTTTAAATCTAGATTATTTAGCTGCAGTAGTATTGTCATGAAGTTAATCTATATGACTTTATTAACTGAAAGTTAACAAAAATTTATGTTACTAGATTACAGCATCTATAAATATGATTCAGTGAATTTTTGTGCAATAAACAATACGAAAAAAAAAGATAGAGAGAGAGAGAAAATAGACAGATCTTATTTCAAAGTCAATTTCAACTCAGAGAGGAGGTGGTGAGAATAGGACATATCAGAAGGCCCTAGTCTAAAATATTCAGGAAAGCATATAATTAAAATCAGTTCTAGTAAAGAGTTTGAACTTTTTCCCAGCCAAGGAGTCACAGTATTTTAAGATGGGGAAAAAAATGTTTTCAGTTGGAAATTTTTCAATCTGAAATAGAGAGAATCTTTTTAAAGTACAGACAGCAGCACTTCATTTCATAGATCTTTTATATTTCAGCAAATGGTAATTCACTGAAGATATAAGATCATGGTTAATCTTTCTAGTTCAGCTAGTCAGCTGTATTTTTCTGGAAACAGTCTTACCTTGTAAGGTCTGACCCTATAGAATCACATCAGTGAATGGAGAACATATCCACACAAGGAAACAGCATTACTATTATTTCAGCTGGTGCTAGCATTAATCTTAAGCAAACAGTAAATCAGTAATTTAATGTGTTGAAAGGTGAACTCCGCTCTTGGGGGTATGCTGTCTTTGAGATAACACATAAATCCTATATTCTGATGATTGTTAAATGTACAAGACTCTTCATATGACATTAGAAATGGTAACTTAATTTTTCTGATATCTACAACTCACTTTCAATTGCTCCTTGACCTTTCATAGTGTTTTCCAACTGACCATTTACTTACTGTTATACAATTCTACATAGGTATCGTAAGTGACGTAAGTCACAAGCCATGATTGCTTTTAAGTCTGGTATGATGTGTGATGTTTCTGTTCTCATATGCAGACAATTAATTTCTTTCATGCAAGTGCATTTAAGTCTGTTCTTGATCCCTTGGAATTGAAAGGTCCATGTTTAAGAGTGTATTTACAGACTTGTGATGATATTTTATAGACTATATAGTAATTTATAATGTGAATTAAAATATATTAATATGTCATTTCTATTGATTTTTTACTTTGTTAGTTAACTGTCAGAATGGGCATGTATTATCTTTTCAGAAATATTTTCACCATTTTGACAGAAGGATATTTTGTCTTTTCTTTGTAGCTCACAGCTGTAAACAACCAGAAACACCAAGTCATGCTAATGTTGCAGGAATGGATCTTCCATCACTTGGCTATACATTGATTTACACTTGTCAGCCAGGCTTCTTCTTGGCAGGAGGATCAGAGCACAGAGCCTGCAGGTCTGATGGCACATGGACTGGGAAGGTTCCTGTTTGTGAAGGTAAGCTCTTCTGTTTCCTGCTGCATCTGCCATCTGTCTGTCATATTTCAGTGCTTTTCTTTACTTGCATTTGGCACATGCACGCCAACAATTTGATTTGGCCCAGGCAGCATGTTTTTATGAAAGGCAGGTCCTGCTTGATGAACCAAATCTCCTTCTATAACAAAGTGACCTGTTCAGTGGTCACTCAGTACTTGGTTCTGGTGAGACCACACCTTGAATAGAGTGTGCAGTTTTGGACCCTTCACTACAAGAAAGATACTGAGGTACTGGACTGTTCCCAAAGAAGAGGAATGAAGCTGGTGAAAGGTTTGCAGCACAAGGCTTATGAGGAGAGCCTAGGGAAGCTGGGGGTCTTTATCCTGGAGAAAAGGACACTGAGGGGAGACCTTACTGCTCTCTGTAGCTACCTGAAAACAGGCTGTAGCAAGGTGAGTGTTGGTCTCTTCTTCAAATTAGCAAGTGATGAGAGGAAATGGCTTAAAGCTGTGCTGGGCGAGGCTTAGATTGGACCTTATGAAAAATTTTTAGGAAAAATAAGGAAGAGTTGTCAAGCATTGGAACAGGCTGCCCAGGGAAGTGGTGGAGGCAGATGTGTAGATGTGGCATTCAGAGCAATAATGTAGTGGAAGACTTGGTAGTGTTAGGTTAGCTATTGGACTGTAAGATCGTAGAAGTCTTTTCCAACCTAAATGATTGAATGATTCTGTAGTAATATTTGAGAAAGATGTGTAAAGTTCAAGAAGATGAGTCACTGCGTGAAATTTATTGATAGGGTTTATTATTATTATTTTATATGTTTATGTAAGGAACTGTATACTGCTAGAAAACAAATGTATCTACTTTTTTCCTTGCGGTTCCAACCTTTAATTTTGTTTCTAATTTTTACTACCCATTTTGTCATGGTAGGACATGAAAAACACCATAGCCAAGTCATGGTGAGGAAAGAGGTTTTCATGTGAGATAAGGAATATACTCAAGTGTAGGAACTGTTTGTGATTTTATTTCCTGAATAATTAAAGGCCTTTTCAGATTACTGTTACCTAATGTTTCAGATGTGGTTATCCCCAGGGCTCTCACAGATGCATTCAAAGGCTTTGTAGCCAAACACTGTTACTTGAAAGGGAAATTGGAAATGAATAGTTTGTATTACTAAAAAACAGGTGTCCTGGAATTGCATGCCAGGCAAGTGCTGGGGGAAAATAAAGCAGAGCTTTGGGAAAAGGCTAGAAAGCTAGCAGCCAGGAAGCTTATGACTTGTTCAATAGTTGGAAAGTATTATGCCAGGCCAAATGTGATTCAGAGATTGCATTTTGATTCAAGAATTTTCTGCTGTGGCTGTTGAAAGAAGTTGTTCACCTCTTATTGTAAACTTCACAAAAATAACTTGGAAATAGATGAAAAGGAATAAAATGTTTGGAGCTGAGAGTTCTAAAAGGATGTGTAAGGGAATTAAACTAGAATCTGATCCTTTAAATACAAAACTGAAATCTTGAAACTCCTACTCAAATACCTGGACCTAGAAACTTAAACTTCGTATTTAACTAGTTTTAATTGTGGATTTGTATCTCACATTTGTATTTAAGTTTTATTTTGTGTTTCAAATTTCAGTTGTGTACTTGACTAGAAATTTATTCAATTTGACAAGGCAGATTGACTCATCTTTTTATGCTAAAGCCCAGCTGGAAAGTGTGATCCAGATATTTCTAACCTGAACTTAAAGTATTCAGAAAGCACATGCTGTTGAACCATGCCCTCCAGGTCAACAATGTACAATCAGTAAGTTTCTTTCAAAACAGAGAGGAAATAGAGGTTAATCAATCAGTAGTAACAGTCCATGAGAATCTTAGGTTGCATTTCAACCCTTGTCCTTGCTCCTTTACAGTTTTAACATACATGACAAGAACAGACCTTTTGATAAAACTAACATTTATTCTCAAAAAATTTATTCTTAGCTCTTTTTTGCAAAAGTTTGCTTTTTATGCAGAAAAATACTCGGATCGGGGGAAGGTTGTTTCTTTTTTGGTGTATTTTTAGAACATGGATTAGAGAGGAAAGGCCTGGGTTCAAGGCCAAGACCCAAATACAAAACATTGAAATTACACTTGGAGCAAGGACTTGTGTCAAGTGCTACATGAGAATATTTTACATTAAGAGACAGAATTATTTGTTTTCTTTATGTTCCAGTGAATCCAAATTAGTTTCTTCAAAATAAGAAAGCTTAATCTCCAGGAAATAATAGTTCTAGTGCATTTAGTTCATCCTCTTCAGTGGGGGGAGAGTTCCAGCTCTAGGGTGAGAAGAAATTATATTCTCCAAATTCCAGTTCTCATATCACCTGAGCAGTTGGAAATACTGTGGACAGCCTCTTTTTCTTTTTCTNTTTTCTCTTGCTCTCTGTCTTTCTCTCTCTCTTTCTTTCTCTCTCTCCTTCTCTCTCTTTTTCTTTCTTCCTTTCCTTTCTTTCTTCTTTTCTTTCCTTTTTTTCTTTCCCCTTTAAAAAATCAGGGACCTTCTCCTTCAATATTAAGAGATTCAGACAGCACCTATGGGTTTTCAGTCTTGAACACAAGATGTCTCACTCAGTACTGTTGAAAACAGTTAAGTCCTGGAGAGAAACGGTTTCAAGCTCCCTTTGTTGTGTGTGTCTTCACTTTTTGGTCTCACGTTACAGTCGATGCACTGTTCGCTGTTCCTAACCCAAGTGTCATAACCAGGATTAGATGCTATATTAGAAGCCATCTCACATGTCAGGTGAATGGTTCAGGACTGTAAATTCTGAAACATGGATTCTGATGTGAAACCCTGCACTGTTTGACTGCTGAAAATGGCTTAATAGCACCCAGGGGCCTGACTTAGGAGGATATGGGGCAACAAAGTAAATTTGTGGGCAAGTGCTCCTGTGATACTAAGGTTTGATGCCAACTGAAATCTCCTTTGTATTTGAGTTTTAAACATCATCCTGTATGCTTTTTAACAAATAAATTCTGTGATGGAAATTATTTTCTTTGTTTCTGAGTAACATTTTGCTACTGATTTATCTTTATATCATCTATTCTTTTTTAACAGCTGGTTCTAAAATATTAGTGAAGGATCCCAGACCAGCACTGGGAACACCAAGTCCCAAACTAAGTGGTAAGTATTCCAAGATTTATATAGTTATAAACCAATTCTGTAGAAAAAAACAATGAGGATCAGTTTAGTGAAATTGCACTGAGTGGTTTAGAATGTGTAAAGGACATTAGATTAAGCACTAGATTAACAAAGGGGAAAAGATAATTAAATCATTCCCTAATTTTGAAGTCCATCCACCCTATGGCGTAATTTATATCTATATACAGTTTCTGTTATGTAATGAGAGTTTTATTGGTTTCACTGAAATCACTGTGTTCTGTGTAAGATTCTATGCAATTTACATATTTAGAAACTGAACTACCTTGAAATATTTTCAGGATGTTCTGTAGTTTTCTTCAGTCCTGCACTTTTTTTACGTATTGCTAATTTTAATTGCTTTACCTAAATACTTAATATTAGCCTTGAACTTAGCCTTTAGGAAAAAGAGCTAATTTTAGCTGAGACAAGGTAATCTCTCCAATTCTGGATGAACTCTCCAGTTTTAACAGATCTGCTGAAGACCATATTTGGATGTCCTGACAAGGGAAGCTCTCTGTCCCCTGAAGAAATTTTTTGAAAAAAGCAGTCTCCTTCACTAATATTAACCTTTGGTTATTAAAAAAACCTATTGAATTTCTACTGATAATGAATAAGATTTAAAAGTAGTATTTTAGCATTTGGACATTTGGGGGCTTTTTTTTAACATTTTGTGTACTAATTCAAAACAATGTTTTTCAATGATGTGCTGCTGAATGGTAGACATCAAGTTTTTAATTCAGAAAATTTTCATTCATTTTGTGCAATCCCAATTAACTGCCAATAAAGACAGATTTTTTTCCTAAAAGTAGGAAAATATATTTCAGGCAGACTACAAATAAACAGCATCAGAGCATTTCCACCATGCAATTTGCTTGCTTGCAGGTCCAGTACCTACATGTTCTTTTAAGAAACATATACAAATACCCATGCATGTACAGAGGCAGAAAAACTAGGAAAGCTCTTTTACCCTTCATGGAGAAGACCTGTCTTTGTGTTGCATAAAATAAATGATGAAGGAAAACTGTGGGTATTCCAATGTGCCTCAGTCTTGGATTTAGGGGTATCCTGGGTGTGACAAGGGCAAACATTCTTCTCTCTAATCTGACATGAGATGCCAATGCGGACATGTGGACACAGAGCTTTAAGTTTGGTGTGAATTCAAATAATGTGAAAGTGCAGATTCTAAATAATGATTCTTATAGGGATAACTCTGATATATTACTTTGGAAAGTGCAGTTAGTGCATCCTAAATCAATTTTAATTTAATTGTTTGAAAGGTATCTCATGTTAAGATTTTAAAGATTTGCATGTGTTAGTTTTTACGTCGTAGGTAGGTTTTTGTTTTGATGGTTTTTTTTGGTTGCTGACCAAATATTACTTAATATTACTTAAATTAATAATTTTTCAGTTTGCTAATAAGTATTAAATGTTAGGGTATAAATCTAGAGTATTTATTCCCCAGCAGATTATGATCTGTTTTAAATTCTTAATTAGGGAATTATTTTTTTTTTCATGGTGAAACTCATAATGTTTTTAAGTGTTTGAAGAGAAGACAAAACTTCTTATATTTTTTTTCATTAGAAAAATTGACTAGTTTATAAAGAAAATGCTTATGATGATATTTCATGTCATTTAAAGAAAATGCTTATGAAAATTTTGATATCTAAATAGATACTAATTTCTACAAAATTCAATGCTAGCCATATGTCCCTAGCTGTCTATGTTGGCATAGAAAAGTTTCATGGTGAGTGGAATATGATCTTCTGGCTAAAGCTTTTAGAATTTGTGAAACTGGCTAACTCTGGGACAGGTCCATATTTTAGGAAAAAAGCAAATGAAGGCATAGTTTTGGTTGTGTTCTTCAGTGCAAATACATTTATTTCATAAAATTTCATGCCAGAATTCTATAGTTTATATCTGAAAATTATGCCCAGTATATTTATAAAGAGTAAAGAACATGGTAATATTTATGATACATTTTGTTGGTTATTTGACTTTTTAAGTAATACATATTGCAAAATGTATTGAAACATGTTTTTGTTTGTATAGTTCCTGATGATGTATTTGCCCAAAATTATATATGGAAAGGATCTTACAATTACAAAAGCAAGAAGCAACCCATGACTTTAACAGTCACCAGTTTCAATGCAACTTCAGGAAGAGTAAATGCAACACTTACAAACAGCAATATGGAATTGCTGCTATCAGGTATGGGTTAAGGAAAACAAATCTCTTTTTTCTTTTCATTTTTTTTTCTTACATACATTGGTTTCCTGTAATTTGCTGCATAAATTAAATTTTATTATCTTATCAAAGAAATTTTCATTGCATTTCAGTTCCTTTTCAAATGTAGGGTTTTTTCCACTTTTTCCTTCCCCTTGTTCCCTTTATTTTTTTGTTTGTTTGTTTTACTTTTCCAGGTTGTTACTATATTTGTAGTTAATAGTCAATAAAGAGTGGAAGAATCATATTAATTATCATGTTTCTCTTTAATACATTTTAAATAAACTTCAAGTACTGTTCCTGAGATTTTCTTAATTCTTAATTATAAAATTTCCCCACAGTAGCCATATGTTGACCTAGAATACCTAATGAACATGGAAAGAAACTAGAGCTGACACTTGTTAGGTTTTCTAAGTTAAAAAAAAAAGTTAGAATCATAGAATTGTTTAAGTCTAAAAAGGTATCTAAGATAACCAAGTTAACCTAATACTGCCAAATCCATCACTGAACCATGTCTCTGGAAGTGCCACATGTACACATCTTTCAAATACCTCCAGGAATGGTGACTCCACCACTTCCCTGGACAGCCTGTTCCAGTGCCAGGCAACCCTTTCAGTGATGAGTTTTTTTTCATGAGATCCAATCTAAACTTCTGGCACAACTTGAAGTCATTTCCTTTCATCTGACCACTTACTTGCTGCTTGAGAAAAGCATGAAAAGACACCTTGCTTCAGCTTCTTTTCAGGTAGTTGAAGAGAGGATGTAATCTCCCTTCAGTCTCCTTTTTTTCCAGACTTATCAACCCAAGTTTCCTCAGACTCTCCTCATAAGGCCTGCGCTCCAGACCCTTCTCCAGCTCCACTGCCCTTCTCTGGACATGCTCCAGCACATCCATGTCTCTCTTGTAATGAGGGGCCCAAAACTGAATGCAGGATTTAAGGTGTAGCCTCACCATTGCCAAATATGGGGGGGTGATCACTGCCCTGGTGCTGCTGACCACCCTATTTATTATAGAAGCCATAATGTCATTGAGCTCACTGAAGGATCATGTTCAGCCATGACCAGCACCCCCAGGGCCTCCCAAGCCTGTAGAGTTGCCTGGGGCTCTTGTGACCCAAGTGCAGGCCTAATGATCCAAACTGTCCAGATCCTTCTGCAGAGCCTTTCCTACCCTCCAGCACATCAACACTCCTGCCCAACATGGTGTCATCTGCAAGCTGACTGAGAGTGCCTTATCCAGATTGTTGATAAAGATGTTACACAGGACTGGCCACAGCACTGAGCTCTAGGGAACACCAGTTGTGACTGGCCACCAACTGAATGTAACACTAATCAACACAAATCTCTGAGCTCATCCAGCCTGTCAGCTTTTTATTCAGTGAAGAGTCCACCTGTCCAACCCATGAACAGTCATTTTCTCCAGGAGGATTCTGTTGGAAATGGTGTCAAAGGCTTTACTAAAGTTCAGTGAGACAACATCCACAGCCTTTCTTTCATCAACTGAGTCACCTTATCATAGAAGGAGCCCAGAGAGCCAAACAAAATCTGCCTTTCAGATTTACCTATTTGGCTGGACCTGATCTCCTGTTTTGTGAGAGGGATGGTCTACAGGAAGGGTGTAACGAGCCACAAAATCTGTGTTTCTGCTGAGATGTTATGTCCCAGTATTGAGTAGACTGGTGAAATTTTATCACTAGGTTTGTCTGTTAAATTATTTTGTAGGTGTCCTTTGAAGAATCATGCTTGAGAGTGGACTGAATGTTTTCTGACTGATAACCATGCTTGTCTTGGTTGTGTGTGAATTTTTTCTATTGTATTACTTTTATCCATGTAGTTTTTGTGATGAAATTAGGAACAACAGATGTAGTATTTTGTATTTTTAGGAGTAAACCTTTGTGTTTTCTCACTCAAAACACTCCTCCTCCAAATAAAAGGTTCCTTCAGCTAAACACAAATGTGATTCCAAATGCACTTTTCCACTCTACATACAGACATTACACATGTCATTTTTTTTAAAAATTTTCCTGTTCTCCACATAGAACATTGAGATCTTGTATAGTGAAAGGCTATCTTAGGGCCAGGGAAGTAGGGATGGATCAAAAAATACATTTACATGCTAGAAAGCTGAATTCACCTATACTGAGTTTCTAGTTTTCTCAAATGAAAAGTAGTTCCCTCCTCCTGCATAATTTACTATTTTGCATTCCATCATTTGATGCATCTATTTTGACTTATCTTTATTTTGACACCTGTGCTTGCTGTAATTATGCATAGAATAAACCCATCTTGCCAAGGCTCATTCATTTGAGGTCAGTGCAGTGTTAACACGAAAGTAAGCCTTCTCATTAGATCAGAGATTATTTGTATGTAATGATATCTCCTATAGGGCAGTCACCAATCCTTAATGTGGAGAAGACTTTTGTTTTTTTGAATTTGGGCATGATCACAAGAAACATGAATTAGGAATCATTGCCCATGGAAGATGATATTCACTAAACATATTGTAATACTTTATTTTCATTTCCAAATTAACAAATTTTCATTTCCAAATTAACAAATTTGGGTTCTAAATAATTATTCTGAATATGAATAAGAATGAGTCAATAATTATGTCAATTATGTCTACAAAGTAAATAAGGTTGCATACAAGTCTTCTCGTTATATAGAAAAAACTGTTTTGTAACTGACCGTACTAACTGATGAAGAACAATCCAATGGTAAAAAATATTTTTCAATTTTTTTTTTTAATTTAGCAGCAACTTTTGGAATAGAAATTATGTGTGGATGTTCCTATTATCACGTTTTCTATGTAATGACTAAATTATATACATGGAAAGTAGGGATGCGAGGTTTGAATACACTCTTCCTGATTCAGAGCAATATTTTCCGTTTAAAATCAGATTGCTGTCAATGTTCTGCCTAAGGCTTGAAGTAACAGCTGTGTGTATGGGATTTCCCTTCTCTCCTCTCTACAGGCTAAGCTAAAAACTGTTTCTATTGAAATCTTATGGTTATTGAAATAATTTCAAAATAGAGTGCATCTTTCTAAACAAACAATGTTGACAATTGGCATCTATTCTTCCTGCTTTTTTCTTTAAGACAAGAGATGATGTGTTTATTCTCAAAGATTACATTATTTTTCTAGTCAACACAAATATGAATTTTTAACACTATATTCTACAGGAGTGTATAAAAGCCAGGAAGCTCGGCTAATGCTCCACATATATCTCATTAAAGCACCCTCCCATACATCTGCAAGCAAGCTGAAAGAGGAAAAATGGGCTATGGATGGTTTTGTGAGTATATTTCTGCTACAAAAGAGAGGGATTTTTTTTTGATTGAAATCATGCTGGTTTTTACATCCAAAAAATCCTGAGACATATCAAATGGTATCTTTTTAGAAAGACTGAGTCATTAAATTACATGAAAATTTTCTTGTGAAATGAAGATTAGTCCAAAGGAAAATATGGGAACAGTCATAAAGTGTAGGCAAAATTATAGTGCATGTTAGTAGAGAAGCCTTTCTTGTACGTCTCTTTATTCCAATATATTTAGAAATTTTATCATAATTAAATATAAAACCATTTTATAATAATATTATATTCAATTAATACAATAACAATTTTCACCATAATATTAGCATACATGTTTTACTTTTTGGTGATTTTTTTAGAAATACCTTGAAAAGGATGAACTGTCACATGTATGTGGAAACCAAAATAGATTACTCCAATTTAAGATTAGGCCCCTTGGGGTTCTGGGCCTGAGTTTATTCTTTAAAACAGAGAGGAAGAGAGCACATAACTGAGAGGAGGAGAGGTAAAGGAGAGGGTTAAATAGCCCAGGTTTCTGGGATGTGATTAAACCATGAAAAAAAAAAAAAACCTTCCAAGAATAGACAGAGAAAAAAGTTGATTTTTTAGAAAACAAAGAGCCTAAAATTATTTGGATGAGGATAAACACTCATACATCCTTACTACACCATCTGATTTTTTAAGGAATTTGTCTGTTTTCTTCTGTTTCACCTATTGGTTAAGCATTACAGGGACACCACTATGTGTGGACATGCCATGTCTACATTGAATTGTACACACAAATTTATATTTTTATAACAAGTGGCACTGGTTGAACAATGATTTTTTTAAAGGTGCGGGGTGAAAACCTTAAGCCTTTTTACTAGTACATTTATTGCTTGATGAGTTTAGTTTAACTGTCTTGGCTTGTACAAACTTTAGGCTTCACAAACATGATCCTGAGGCAGCAAAGCAAAGAATTTACTTTCAGACTTCTAAATATACAAAAGTAGACAGTATACTTCCTACATTCTATATGCTATTTACATACTGTTCTTACTTGACCTTTTTGGTTTTTGAGTCTTGGAACAGCACAAAGAGGCTGCTTTAGCCCAAAGTAAAAAATTCACCAAAGAAAGGCACCCGGTCTTCAGTGAAAACATAGCTTCAGGTCACTGCTGAAGATATAGCGTGTCTTCAGAAAGGGCAGCTTAAGGGAAAAGCTTGAAGGAATCTACCTAGAAAACACTGAATTTGAACCTAATAACTATTCTTAGAAACAAGTATCTGTCGAGTTGTATACAGTACACTACTTTAGACTGTACTTACTGTAATAGGAGAGATAATCCTAGGATCACAACCATCCCCTCCCTCTCACAAGCCTTTTAGTTTATACTAGCATATTTTGCCCTTGTAACAAAGCCTTATTCAATATTCTTCTGATCCATGGCTGTATAATTAAGTGCTTATTGGGATAGGCACTGAGAAAAATCAATTTCAATTAATTTGAGGTCTTTATAAATTAAGTTTAAAACTAGCTATTGAAACCTCAATACTTGCCTCCTTAGGATTATATGCAACATAACTTTTTCAATTTACTTCCTAAACAAAACAGAAAATTCTGAAGTATATAACAGCTTATAAATACTGACATTTGAACTTTAGTAGTCTTAGTAGTTTTTTTAAAAAATACAGTTAAAGGTAGTATAAGGTGTCATATGTGACCATAAACCACCATATCTATGTTGTGCCTATAACAGTCCTGTCTTTTCTTTTGACCTTTATATATAAATTTCCTAGAAAAAGAGAGTGTTTATAATGGGGGAATAACAACTACCAGTCAAGCATATTAGGATATAGAATAGAATAGTTCCCATTCAGATATATACATGTCACTTGCAACACAGTTACCCCCATTTAATTAAAATTACTTTTTCTTTACAGGTTTCTGCTGAACCTGATGGAGCAACATATGTTTTTCAAGGATTCATCCAGGGTAAAGACTATGGACAATTTGGGCTTCAAAGAATAGGTATTCAACAAATTATAATTTTTTGCTAGTTTTTTGTTCCACATTCAGTTTTATTATATGTATGAGGGTATCTGCAGGATGTTAACAGAACTGACATTTAATAGAATCTTGAGATATTAATTTCTTTAAACGGTTATTTAAGTACTAGTTACGAATAAGTTATAAGGAGCTATAGATGACTTGTAATCTACTGCTTAGTATACATATTTATTTGTTATATTTTGAGCATTTTTTATCCAATTATGTATGAAATGTATTTAGTTTGATATCTTAATAGCTATCTAGAAAACCCATGTTGTAGAATGCTTTGATAAACTGATTTCTTGCTTATGGTGCTGAAACACCATTTCACCTAAACATTTGTTAGAAGAGGGAAACTGCTAAATATTTGCAGGTAAATACATTACTTTTAAGAAGAAAAAAATCTTACTTGATAAGTGTTTTTTTCCTAAAATTAACTTCTTGTTTCTATACTAAGAGAGTGCTAGTAACAGACCTCTGGTGACAACATTCTGTTGTGCTATTTAAGAAAAGAATTTAATTTTCTTTTCTAATTTTGTCTTAAGAACTGTGATATTTCTCCTCCCATAAGAATTTGAATTTAGTTTATGTTGAATTTTAAATGATAAAATACTGTTGGGAATGCCTTAGAAAAGGATTTCTTTTTTGCTAATATAATGGCTGTTTAGATGGAGTTTTTACCTTCAGGTAAAATTCCTATATGTGGATAGAAAATTATGTTCTTCCATCCACAAAGTATTGTCCAGTCTTAATTTTTTCAGTAAAATCAGGAAATTCTTTAATTCTTGAATGTGCTAGAAAGAAGGAATGTAAAGTCAATTTTTTCTCTTTTTACAGTTCTAAGTCACAGTAAAATATATTGATCTTGGTTTTCACAGTAATTTCATATGCAAATTGCTTTGCAAGAATTTTTAGAAATATCTTTATCAAGAAATGTTTTCTTTAAATGAATATAAGAAGTTATTTCCTTTTATTGACTCCTTAAAAATATTTGAAAGTCATCTAAGAAAAATTAAAATGCAAAACTTCCTTGGCAAATTGTTTTGATAGATTATTACTCAAATTATATTTCTTAGTTTGATTTTTGGATGATATGTTTAAGATTCTTTTCTGTAAAATATTGAAAGTAAATTTTATTGGTGTATAACTTCAAGGAAAAGAATGATTCAGAGTCAGATTCTATACAAGATTTAATTGTAGCTAATATAGTCAATAATATCGCTATAAAGAGATTCACAATCTTTGAACAGGTTTTGTTTAGCATGCTTATTACTTCATTATTTCGTGAACACAACCTCAAAATTAGCTTCTCTGAAATAAAATGTTTTGATTATTGTTCCCACGCAATTTTCCTCACATGGTTGTTTGCCTGGGGTCTCAACCATGGATGGTTGTTTGGGGTCTTATTTGTGTTTTTTACTTGTGTATTGTCTTATACAGTCAAGAAAGTAAGAAAACATTATGACACAAGCAATTCATAAAAGATCCAGTTAAAATCTTGAAAATTAACCTTGAAGATGCATTAGAGAATCACAGAATCAACTAGTTTGGAAAAGACCTAGGAGATCATTAAGTCCAACCTATGACCTGACATCACCTTACCAACTAAGCTATGGCACTGAGTGCCACATCCCATCTTCCTTTAACCACCTCCACCACTTCCTTGGGCAGCCCATTCCAATGCCCGAACACTCTTTCTGTAAAGAACTGTTTTTATGATATCTGTGTCATTGTTATTACCTTTATTCACATTTAA
Source organism: Cyanoderma ruficeps (assembly GCA_008694505.1). Lineage (NCBI taxonomy): Eukaryota > Metazoa > Chordata > Aves > Passeriformes > Timaliidae > Cyanoderma > Cyanoderma ruficeps. Next base: position 14,051,895 of record VZDJ01000346.1, on the reverse strand, counting down.
AACTTGTCTGTGTAGATAATGTAGATAATGTGTTCTTCAACGATGCAGTGGGTCATATTTCTATTTTTTCATCAATATCTGGCTTTAGCTATTGAAAATTGTTCCTATCTCTTTCATTCTGTGTATCAATAGCAACATCTAAGGAAGTAATGAGCTTTCAATTTGCCTTTTCAGGTGATTGACCTTTTCCTCAATAGTATGTTTAGGTTTAATAAATGCAGTATTTATTAATTACTGAAATATACAAATAAAACCAATAATATCATCAATCTAACATATGCATTATTATAAATTTGACTTTTCGTATCACAGAACAGTAATGTGTCTTCATTACATACAAAAGTTGAATTCTATGCAATTAAGCTGTAAGATATTTACTGTACCAGAGCAGGTGTACTGTTTCACCAACATGTGTCATCCACATATTTATCAGAATATGGTATATATTAAAATTCCAGGTGGCCTCAGCATACAATTGTAGGTATGCAACAGAACAGATGAGGATGACCCAGTTACAAAGTGTTACTGAAGTCCAAAGATTATGGAGAAGTATGTGCTGCTGATAATAGACATGTATATGACATTACTTGTTTATTCTTATTGTTTTTTTAGGTCTTAACACGTCTGAGGGTTCAAATTCTTCTAATCAACCACATGGTACAAACAGTAGTTCAGTGGCCATTGCTATCCTTGTGCCTTTCTTTGCCCTTATATTTGCTGGTTTTGGCTTTTATCTTTATAAGCAAAGGTAAGTACTAATTACATATACAGAATTCCTCTATTCCTCTAAGTGCTGGTGACTCTTTTTGTCTACAGTTTTTGCTAGTGTAAATGAAGTTTTCTGTAAAAGAACAAAGGCTTTGTAAAATATGCATGTAGACATCTATTAAGATCTGTATAAGAACTAAGAGATGAGTTTATTATATGGCACTGTACTTCCATTCCTACCTATTTAAAATGTTACAAATTTATCTCTTCATGATAAAATAGATGCTGTAAACTATTGGCTGATGCTGAATAATATAATTGGTAGATTTTGTGTGTATTTATAATAGATTGCCTTTATTCTTTTCTTCATGTGACAGAATCGAGTCATATCCTGAGTAATTTGTCCTAATGTCTGACCATTTTATTGGCATACAAGTATATGCAAACATTATGTCATCAAGAGATTTCACTGTGAAACTGTTTCTGCATCTGAAATTATTAGTTCATATGCAGTTACATTAAATAGCCTCCAGTCTTTTAAGTTTCATCAGTCTGAGTTCAAAATTTTTTTCATGTTACCGAGACCAGTATTAATTCTTTGGCTACAGTAAGCTTCTCCTGTACCCTTGAAGCATTTGATGACTAAAGAAACCTTAATCACTTTAATATCAAGACACTTCATTGCATACTAACTGCCAAAATGGTGATTTACATCTGATAGTCTGAGAATAATACTAATAATATACATTACAGGAAAACATTAGTTTAAAATATACCATCATTTTTAATTAGTACTACTTGTTTTCAACTCTCCAGCATATAAAAAAATTCCCATGTAATCGTTTATGTATTTGCTATTAGCTGTATGCTGTAAGCACTTGTCTTGGCTTTCCATATTGATGACTTAAAATATAGTATACATTTTGTATAGAAATATAGATAAAAAGCTTTTAAGAGTTTGAACTCTGATATTTTGAGTTATTTAGTGAAAAAGAGAGCATTTCAGCTATAAACTTATTCTTGGTAAAATTGCTGAGTCTCTAAAGGGAAAAAGAAAACCTCAGTCATCTGACTGGGGAGTTATTGTGTCTTTACAAGATTCTGTTGTACTTATTGTTATCTTATTATCCAAGTGGAATGGATAACAACTTGGATAATGGATAATGGATACAATAACAACAGATACCCTCTTCTAAGGTTGTTAACTAAGTTTCCAAGTGAACACCATTTTCAAGGAATCATAAAGCCCTTAAACTTTAATAAAGACAGTACTAATTCTTAGCATAAATATTGTAAAAAAAGTCAAGATGTCATATTTGGTTCCTATAATTGGAATTTGGAGCTAAACTCTGTTCTGATTCTTAAACCATATTAAGTCAGTGAGGAAAATTGCAGTTAAAAGTCTTCTGTCTTTCTTTTACAGGACTGCACCTAAAACACAGTACACAGGATGCTCTGTACATGAAAATAATAATGGACAAGCTGCTTTTGAAAATCCCATGTATGACACAAATGCAAAGTCAGTGGAAGGGAAAGCAGTACGATTTGACCCCAACTTGAACACTGTTTGCACAATGGTATAATGTGGTAATAATTTGTCTTCAAAGTCTGGAAATTGACACACAATACAGTGCACACACAGTTCACAGATTAAAAAAAAAAAAGAAATTAAAAAAAAATTAAAGCACACTTTTCAGGATCTAGTGGGTCACCTTTTCCTGAGGATGATAGGCAAGTCTGGATTGTAGTTATTTTGTTTTTATTTTGTTTTTCATAAACTGGATCAGAATTATTCTTTGTGTATGTCACAGAGAGTTTTAAAAAATTTTGCTGCACTCCATGAGTGCTACTCACAGTTTATTTGCTTTTTTAAAAAAGGACGTTATTCTAAAACATAAAACATATTTGCATATATTGGAGGAGCATCCACTATCAGTATTCTGTGCTTTATAAAAACTATAATAGAGGGACTGGGTTTAAAAAATAAAAGATATAGGTAGAAAATAAGAGCTATACTTACAGGAGACAATAGGTCACTGATATCTCTTTAACAGTCATATGCTACATCTTTCTCATGAGTTTGTATCTTTTTTTCCTTTTTCAGCCCATTAAGTACTTTATTTTTCTCAGAATAGTTGAATTTCTGCGTCCAGGATGTAGTATTTAGAAATCAGCAAGTATAACTTACTCTTTTCATATCACAGAAAAAAAAAAATTAAATTTCATGTCCTTATAAAGTGAATTTTCTTCCCTGCTTTACATCTTGCTTCATTTCCTTGTTCCAAGTCAAGCTTGTTTTCTCTGTTTCTATTAACAATATCCACAAATTGTAATGTTTATATATTTCTTTTGTCAATCATATAGCTAGACAAATTTTACAATGAAGAATCTAATATGAATTGAGCTTTGTATGTGACTATGTTCCTTTAATGTTGAAGAACATTCAGGTACGACCATCTTACATTTGTTTCAAAAGTTAAAACATAATTTAATATTTCCTATTAAAAACTGCAGTTTACAGTAATATTAGTAATGAAATCCCCATATCAAAAATAGGAGTCCATTTTTCAGTCCCTGTTACTTAAAACTAGGCCATATCTCACCTGTTTGTTCCTTCAGCATTTTGACAAAATGCATGCACAAAGCATGATGCAATCCCATTGAAACTGATGGATTCTAAGAGACTTCAATGAACTTTGGATCAGATCTACAAGGCAACAGGAAGTTGTAATTTGGAAATGATGTGTTTCCACATCTATTATATCTATATATTCCAGTACTCTATGGAAACAAATCCTTACAGCTCATTTAAAATTGAATATATTACCATAGTGCAATGAAAAAAAAAAATCAATATATATATATATAAAGCCATGATTTTATTAGGGACAATCCATTCATTTTAGGGACAAGTCAGATTCCACAGCCCTCAAATACAAGTTTTAGACATTCCAGAATCACTTTTAAGGAAATACAGTTTTTAGTTTTACACTTATTTCATATCAGATTTATTTAGCAGGAACTCAGTAATTTATTTGGTGTAGGCCATTGTCTTCCATTCATAGCATGACTCACAAATGCTGTGTGTTAGCCAGTGTGAATTATATGTTATTGTCCCTTTCAGACATTAATAATTCTGTGAAAATAACCTTTTTATTACCGTAATAGAGAGTGCCTACCAAAAATCATTGTACCCAGGATTGCTGCTTGGATTTCTATAATGTTTGATGAATTTCTTATAAATCATTTTACAACACTTTGTTTTGAATATTCATACAACTCTGTCAAACTGTATTCTACTAAAAGGATGCTGTTTTATATTTTATACCATTGGTTGTTATTTATTCTTGTTTATTCAAATGACTGCAATAACTATTATTCATTCATTAATGTTAAGGTTAATACATTTGAGATCGTTTAAAATGTTTCTTCTGCAACTGGCTACTCCTCTTATATTAATGCATACACTTTTGTAAAGAAGTATATTTTTATGAAAAAGGATTTGTAAAAGTATGATGTAAATTTTCAGTGCAATGTAAACAAAATAAAACCGGACAATTGCTTTTTTTAACCACGTCTCTTCTTTGAAAGATGAGCTTTAAACCTATGCAAGTTGGGAAGATGAGAAAATAACCAAATTAGGAATTCAAATTTGGTATTCTTGCGGGTGTTAAAATCATGTAAATTTTTCTGAAACTATCTGCAAATTGTAGGTGAAATTGTAAGGTGTAGATTGCTTTCAAAAATAATTGATGAGCACAATGTTTAAAGCTATTTATTTTCTAAAATTAATTTTCAGTTTTACTTCAGGAAACAGTTTTACAGAAATATAGGCCTACCATTGTCAATCCAGTGGAAAGCACAGGAAAAAAAAATTAAAAAGTAATGTAGAAAACTTTAGCATTCCTCAAGGTTGTAGATAGCCTTTGTATATTATTTTGCTATCTTTTCTCAGAAATGTGGAGGACATATTAGCACGTAGTATCAGCACATATAATATTTTCTGGCATTAAAACCCCCCAGTGATTCTTTTAATGACATTGAACTGGAAGGAGGGATGTTAATTATATTACTGTAATACTGAAATTGTCTTTTAATGACTCCTTTCACTTACAAGCATGGAAAGTGGATGGCAAATCCTGATCTGCAATGCTAGTCATAGAATAACTGGGCATGGGGAATAGTCTAAAATTCATTTGTGAATTTGGTGCTCTATATAAATTAAAAATGCCAATTCAGGTCCATGTTGAAATTGCTGAAAATTGTGTTGTTAAATACATTAGAGAAAGAAGCATGGATTCAGTGTAAAAAGCATGAGGATTATGCTTTTGAGGAGGAGAACCTGGTGTTCTAGAGCAAATTGGTTCACTACGCAAAACAAAAAAAATCCTGTTTCACACAGCCAGACTAGACTATAAAGTTAAGCTCTTCGATTTTTGTTTATGCATTATATTTTTCAAAATATATAAGTAAATAAAAAATCAAATTACCTTAGCTAATTCCACAATTATGTTAATTAGCTTAGCTAATATGCCCAGTTTGCACTTTTCAAGAATTATACTGACTTCATTGTTATAGGAAATGCCCTATTCATAACAGAATGAATTTGGGGGTTGGTTACTTTGTTTGCTTTGTTTGTATGTTTGAATGTGTGTTGGATTTGTTTGTTTGTGGGTTTTTCTTTGGGGGGGAGGGAGGTTGTTGTTTGTTTATTTTTTTACTGTAGTTCCTGACATGTTTGACTTATAAATTATGTGTGAACTGTCTTACTTTCTAATAGCAGAGTGATCAATTTTCACTGTGGCAAATGGAATTCCAAGTTTTGGTTGTTTCATTGGAGGTTATTAGCACAGTCTACTTACTGTCTTTTGTTTTTCTTTGAGAAGGTAGCTGAATAGAAAATACCACTTTGGCTACATTATTCAAGTAAATAGAGTACATAGAGAAAATGTGCATGAATAGAAATTGTCATGCAACTCTGTGAGTCTTTTCAAGATTAATACAGCTTGTGCAATATCATGGACTGAGTTTTAAAATTTTCTTTAAGATTCTATTCTATAACATTGAGCCCGTTTATTTCTACATTATTCTCATGTCAAGACCCATCGTGTCCAGTACATGGCATTAGACCACACCAGGATCTGGTTTGTTACTGGAATCTGGAAACCACAGTTTCAACTACACTCACCAAAATAGCAGTTCAAGTAGAACTTCTCAGAAGCATCATAAAATTGAGCTTAAATTCTCATATTTTACTTTTGTTTGTGAAACAGAACTGCCATTGATTTGAAGACATTGTAATCTTTGACAAAAGTAGGATAAGCTGCTCTTGTCAAGAAAATGGTTTAATGGCTACAAGTCTTACAGCTTCCTATGGAGAGCTAGTGGGAAGTAAAGTGAGTCTGTAGCCAAGGCATTAAGATATTTATTACATATGTGTTGCAACATCTTTATTTATAGGATGATCAGAGTTGGAGAAAAATATGCTTTATATAATTTGTTATATTAAGGCCCCAAAGTCTTTGTTAGATTAATTTATGAAAATATTTTATAATTTCAGATTTGCAGTGAGAATTGGTATAGGTACATGAAGAGCCTGGACTACTTAAGCAATGGTAAATTCAGCCACCAAGTTCCAGAGCTCCTCTTACATGTGTTGCTTGTAGTCTTACTAGCTTTCATGGTACATCAGAAAATCTACATAGCAACTCTCAAAATCCCCCACTTGCCTTTCATTTCTATATGTTTCTGTGATTTAATTTTGATTTGGTTGCCAAAAGTTCAGTCAAACATGATGGAGGAAGATGCACTAGCTTGATTTTCCAGTAATCTGTATTACTGGTTAACAAATAAACATATTCACCTCCTTTTCTATCTTTCCTTATGAAATAATTTATTCTTAAACAAGACGGTGTTCATATGAGGCAAGCATGATACAATGTTTAGGAATGTAATTAGGTTTTAAGATTCCAAGATTCCTGTTCTGTATATTTATTTTCCAAAATAATTTTGTGATCTCAGATTTTAAACAAATGAAGCCCTGACATTTCTGCACTTAGTTTCAGACTGTCTCCCACTGCCTGATCATTTTCTTCATCATCTACTATGTACTGATGTCCTAAGTGATAGTTAGGACAATCAAAAATTATTCATCTTTTGGTTTCTTTATGTAGTAAAATAAGTACAATAACTAATAACTCAAGATGATAATTTTTAATAATTTTAATGTCATATATTATGCACAACCTATATTAAATTAACATGTGATTGCAGAAAAAATATTTCAGTGAAGTAGCTGTGTTCCCATTGATTATCTTCTTGTTTCTGAAACTAAGACAAAATAATATCCTAATTTGCTGAACTAGAACTAAGTGTAGTAGTAATAGTTCTGAAATGTAGGTGCCATCCTTTTACGAAAAGTGGTTGTTTAAGAGATATATCACAGTAATTATCAATTATGAAATATGAATATTTGTCAGTGTTCCATACTATGTTGCATACAAATTCATGCTAAAGCAGACAGATTAAATTTATCAGGTCAAAAGACATTTTGTCTAAAGTATATTGAGTGCACACTTGTAGAAAATGCCCCAGCAGCAAAACAGGCTGAAGAGAAGGTAACTTCCAATAAAGGAACTGTACATGAATTTTAAAGTAAAAACCACATTAACTAGTATCCAGAATTTTATGCTCTAGTTGCATGTTCACATTTCTAAGTATAGAATTATATATCTTCTCTGTATGCTGAAGCCATGTCAATGTGATATGGATTATCTCTAAAAGCTTAGATCATATTTTAAAAAGGCTGGTTGAGCCGCCTCAGTCATGCCTATAATTTAAAATAAAATGATGGTGGATTTTATCATTAGTAAAAAGCAAAATTAATGTAATTGACCTGGTGTACAGAGATTTACAATCAATAAAGAAATTCATACCTAATGTGAATGAGCTAAGATAAATTGTCAATTTCTCTCTGAGAAAGAGATTAAATAGCACAAGTAAAATTCATGGGAACAGGCAACTGTCCTCAGCACAGCCATGGGCTCCAGAGAATCATGTAAAGTGACAAAAGCAATTAAGGAAATAAAGAGCTGGTAGTTGAGGAGCCAGTTAGGGTGAATGTCTCATATCATTCCTAAGGATCCAGAAGACACTGATGATTATATATTTATATATGCTGGATGTATATTTGTGTGTACACAGAGTATATAGATACTATATAATAAATAATAAACCAGATATATCCATGCACACATCTAATTTAAAATCAAACCAGCTGTGGTAAGATTTTCTTTATTCTTTTTAATGGAAAGCCAAAATAGATACAATATAGAATTATACTATATAAATATATCACTTATAACTAGTAAACTACACAGCATAGGAAGCACATGCAATATGTAGGTTATATATATTGCACATAGCCTAATGCATATATATACAATATGTAAATTTTATACATACTCATTTATAGGTATGTGGTTAAGTGAATTTTACAAGTGGAGGGTCCTCATAAAACATTTATTGCTTCAAATTATAGTATATTTGCCATGTATTGATCCATAACAGTGATAAGAGTATCCATTGTCTGAAGTAACACATTTCATGTAAAAATAATAGAAAAAAGGTAGTGTAACAAATGCCATAACATTAATAGACATCTACAGAAATCTGAATAATTAGTAACCTCATATTTTAAAAATAATCTTTAAAACTTCTAATGATCCTTTTAGTGTAGTAGGATAATTCTAGTCTTCATGCTTTATTCTTCCATTCTAAAAATGTTAATAGTTTCATTAGACCACAATAAGAATATCCAGCTACATGACACTGTCCTTTCTCATAGTTCTTGTTACCTCTAAGGGTAAGAGCTGGATACCTGCCTATGTGGGATGTCATGACCCTGGCAGAGCTAGCTTTCTTTTCCCAATTAAACATAGATTTTAGAAAGGTACAAGAGATATGAACCCGACTCTTATGCAGTGCAGAAATATGATGCAACAGAAAGTAATGTGCCTTCTTTAATTTATTTTTTACACTTTTTAACATATCAGGGCTAGGTTATAAGAAAAAAACCCCAAAATTCTCATATTTTTCACATATGAAATTGGCAGAATATAGTACTTAATTATAAAGCATTTTCTTCTTTCCAGTGCTTTTAACTGCTGCTTTCTAAGTAAGCACAAAAGGTGAAAAACCAAAAAGAAAGATTAAAAGAGGAACATTACCAGGTCTTTCCAACCTAAATGATTGTATGATTCAATGCTGTTGTGCAACGTGAGCAGTATGAAGGAATTCTAGGATGTCCATATAGCTGTTATAAGCCATACAGTAATGTGGATCATAAAGGAGAGCAGATTGTCCATTCTGCTTCCTAGTCATGAAAAGGTCCATGACAGTCAGTAAGAAAACAATTCCATTCTGTGGCAGGTTTTGAAATTTCAGAGGCTTTGTAAGAGTTTAAGAGGAGATATGTGTCCAGCTAGAATCACAATCTGTGTATTACTCTCCTGAGAATGCTTGCTGTCTGGACCTTGACTTCTAGAGTCTGGGTGCTGAACTCTCTAAGTACTAAATAAAGCTAACAGGTTTCTGGGAGCATTGTGCTGGCATTTAAAATGCCTTTGTAAAATATTTATGTTTGTACAGAGCAACAAACTCTGAGGTGAAGAAAGAGGTTTTGTGATAATGGTCTCTCTTGACAAGATGAGTCAATATAACTCATGTTAGATATAGAAACACAATTGTAAGTTCTCTGAACTAAAATATACATATAAAACTCTCAGTATTTCTTTCTAGTCAATTTTTAAAACTTCAAGTTAACACTTTTCTTAACTATTGTGCAATCATGGAAAACTTTATTTATCATAGCCGGGAATATTACAATAAGGTAGGAAAAAAATCAGACTATTGAAATAGTTAATTCTCCATCACAGAATCACATCATATATTATCATAGAGTAATTGTGCTTGGAAGGAACCCCAGAAGCTTTATCTAAAGTTTCTCAGGTAACCATCCAGTTATCAATGGATAGCCATCCATTCCATCAATGAATGGAAACTACACAAATTTTCTTTTAACCTCTTTCATTTCCTAACTCTCCTCATTGGGGAAAAGTTTCTTTGTCAGTACAGGTGGAGTTGCTCATGAATTCTGGGTGTTGTTTCTTGTCTTCCTGACATTTATTGCTGCAAAAATTTTGACTCTGTCTTCTTGAGACCATTTTTGCAGGTGTTTGGATGACTGTTATTAGGTCCTCCCTGCAAAGTTTTCTTTTTTTAGGCAAAATGTACTCAAGTCTCTGAATCCTCACAAAGAGAATTTTGCAGCCCCCAAACTTCTTGGTGCCCAAGCCAATTTATCAACGTATTTCTTGCCTTGGAAATCTCTAAACTAGCTGCAGCATTCTAGGTGATGTCTAACAGATGTTGAGTAAAAAGGAAATCCCTCATTCCACTGCCTGTACTACTGTTAAATCTGGCCAGGATTCCTTTGGCCCTCGGCTGTGGAACACACTGACTGCTCATAATCAGCTTGATGGTTCCTGCAACTCCCTGAGGTTTTTCAGGAGAACTTTCTTCCCCTGCTGCTAGCTCCAGCTTGTCCTGTAGCCAGAGGAATGCCTTTTTCAGGTACAAGGTATCCTATTTGTTCTTGATGAATTTCATAAAGTTTCTGTAATTGTGTGTCAGGTCCTTTTGGATGGCAGCATTGCCCTCAGCAGTATTGGCTGTTCTTTCAATCACACAATGTCATTTGCATATTTGCAAATTCAAATTTGCAGAATTCAGTCTGTCAGCTCCTCTGGATCACTGGTATGGATATTAAACAGGACAGGTTCCTGAATGGACATATGAGGAACACCACCAGACCCCTTGGTTAGGGTAAACAGTCTCCTTTGATTCTGACCTCCCAAACAATTTTTTTTTAATCCATGTAGGTATCCACCCATTCAAACTATAATGTCTTAACTTGGATACAGGAATATTTTGAGACACTTGAAAGACTTACTAAAGTTAAGATAAATTACATCTATACTCTTCCCTCATCCACTACAAATGTAGTGAATTTTTATTAAAAAATCCAATTATTTGGGCAATATTTTTAATACAGGGGTGGTCAAGTACACTTAAAGGCTGACCACAGAGGTTGTAGCATCTTCATCCATCTCTGGAGATAATTCAGAAATCAGCTGGACACATCCATAATCAACTTGGTTTAACTGGCCCTAGTTTATATGTGTTAGTCTAGGTGACTTCCAAATGATCCTTCCAACTATTTTTTTATGTTTTTGTAGAAGTCACAGGGGAATGATAGAACATTCAGGTAGAGAAGAAGTCAGGGAAAAGGTTGCTGAGTGCAGTCACGTAGTTTGTTTACTAGAAATGAGGAAACTTCTTTTATACTGGATTAAATGAGCTCTGTTCATTCTTTCTCATTCACACTTCATTATTAATATGACAAGGGAGTAGTTATCTCCCTAGTCATGCCATTTTAAGTTACTTCCTCTGTAAATGTGCTCCTCTCTTTCCACCTTGAAAAAGTGGAGCAATGTGGTAAGGAAAAGAGAGTAAATTAAGGGCTAAAGGCATTTAAGTTGCTATCTACTTTGTTCCGCCATTTCCTGGGAAGAACCCAAGGAAAGGCAACAGAGCAGGAATTGAAAGATGTCATAAGATTATGCAGGGAGTAAATTAGAAAAGTGAAAGAATTAGAATTTAATCTGACCATTCTTGCAAAATTAAAAAAAAAAAAAACAAGCCAGATTAACAACAGAGAGCTAAGGAGAATTTCTATCCTTTATTAGATGTGCAGGGAAACACAGTGACACAAGCTGAGGAAAATGCTGAAGTATTTGATATCATCTTTGACTCAGTCTCTTATAGTAAGACCTACTATTCTTAGAGTACCTGGCCTTCTAACCTGGAAGATAGAGATGGAGAGCAGAATGAAGCCCCCATAATCCAATGGGAAATGGTCACTGATCTGCTGCACCCCTTAGACACACACAAGGCTGTGGGGCTGAATGAAATTCACCCCGGTGTACTGAGAGAGCTGGCAGAGGTGCTCAGTGAGCCACCTTCAATAATTTGCCAGCAGTCCTGTCTAACTGGGGAGGTCCCAGTTGATGAAAGGTTAACAAATGTGGCAGCCATCTGTTACGAGCAGTTTAAACACACATCAAAGAAAACTAAGTCTCTGTGAATAAAATGGAAAGAAACTTGAAGAGACAAAATATTCCCCAATATCAGAAAAAAACCCCAAATGAGATTAAATGTTGATGCAAAAAAAAAGATCTATTTTTATTTAATAGTGAAAGAGGGAAAGACAAAGTAGAGAAAAGTTAGAAGAAGCTAGGGTTATTTTAAAAACCACTAGAGAAATCACTACCACAGTGTGCTACCTTTGTTTCTGCTGAGGTGGGGGCACACCATCATGTGGCACGTACAAAGAAATCCTGTGTGGTGGGTTGACCTTGGATGATGTCAGGGGCCTACCAAAGCCATTCTATTTCCCCACCCCTCACCTGGGCAGGGGAGAGAAGATATATCAAAAAGTTTATGAGTTGAGATAAGGACAGGGAGAGATCTTCCCCCAGATACCAAGAACAAGTAACAAAGAAAACATACCTGACTCAGAAAAAAGTAATTTAGTGTATTAAGAATTATTAGGAGTCAAATAATGAGAAATAAAAACTAAATCTTAAACACCTGATTCCTCATACCTCCCCACCTTGTTATTCCAAACTGTCACTGGTAAATATTCTTGGAAATGATAAAAATATTTAGAGTTGCTTTTTTAGCCTTGCAAAATAATAGCCTTCAGTGTTATATCATCCAGGCAGCATATTTGCTTGTTTATTTGAGGTGTGCAGCATTAAGCTTCAAGGGACTCTGCAGAAGTAGGCAAGATAAACTGAAGTAAAATAGAATAAAATGANAAAAAAACAAAAAAAGAGACAAAAACAAATCATGGCAGACTGACAATTTTTTTCATCATTTTACTGTTGTGACTATAGTGTACCTCTGTCTATTTCCATCACCCAGCTTCTTATTTTGCTCTTGATTCTGTAGCATGTGAAAACTGCATAACATTATATAAAATCAAGTACATGACTTTGACATAGTCCTAGAGAGAGAGAGGCTTCCACACAGTATACATGGAATGTTTTCCTAAATAATTGAGAACATTTGCTTTTAGGAAAAATAACAAACCTTAAAGCCATGTAAAGTTCATTTTAAGAGTTTTTAGATGAAAACCAGGTTATTAAACTACGTATCAGAGTAGGGAACTAAATTCACTCGCTGTATTACAAGGAATTTTACTAAATTCCGAAATTCTTCCTCAAATTTTCTAGGTGGAATAAATTATTCTGGTAAGATAACATATTTATGTAACACATTAGACCAGTATATGAATAAATCCTGGTGTACAGCAAAAATGGCAGAAAAAAACCACCTCTAGAGAATCTTGTGCAGTGCTTGTAAGATGAATGAAGAGACGTATTTTTCCTGTTTCTTTAAACTGTTGAACATTGAGTCTTACTTTTCTAGTAACAACAGAGAGCCTCAGAGTATGAAATATGTGTCAGTTATATTGGGGGGGCCTGAAGTTATTTTATAGGAGTTTTGTTTCAAAACAAAATGGTTATTTGATTATTTTTCTCTTTAAGGTTATTCATTCTCAACACTTAATCTAATGCCTACATGAAAGAGGTTTGCAATCTCCAAACAAGTTATTGTGAGTAGAATAATAAAAAATCAAAGGACCTGTTCTTCACAGGAAGAGGTTGCCAAGAAAAGTTATGGATGTCTCATTCTTGAAGTGTTCAGGGCCGGGTTGGATGGAGCTCTGAGCAGCCTGGTCTAGTGAAAAGTGTCACTGCCCATGGCAGACACAATGGAAGTAGATGATCTTTTAAGTTCCTTCTAATCATAACCATTCTATAAGTCTTTGTCTCTACAATTCTCTTAAGAGAGGAAGTGTAGGGTTCAACTGACGAAGTAAAATCAGTCTGAGGAAGATGTTCTTGTCGTACTTAACTTCAGCACTATATGTAGGCAATGTCTTATTATAACATCTTATTTAACTTGGGAAAAATAAGATGTTATAAGTTAACTTATTTAACATTTAGAGCAATACAGAAATGTACATGTTTGATGTGAGTGCAGGTGGAAAATACAGTTTCTTGCTGCTGTCATCAGGAAGATAAATCAGCCACAATCACTTTACTAGATTTTATAGCCTATAAATTAGCAGAGGGTTGAAAAATACATTTAAACTGTAAGATTTTTTTACCAGAAGTAACTACATCACATCAAATTAGAAACAAAATAGATGCAGTTAAACTATCTCATAGAGCATTTATAGGTCTAAGAGTCAAAGTCCCCCACATATTATTGACTGGACATGTTACTTTTTCTGTTTTCTTTTTGGATTACCTTGCAGCTGAGTTCCTTTTCTCCATGAAAAAAAAGATATTTCACCAATTGCTCTTAAACTAGCAGCATACATATATACCACTTTAGAAAACACACAGGCTGGTTTGGATGGCTGTTTCAGTGTTTGATTTTCCCCAAGTCAAACTCATCACTGAAGAACAGACGAAAAGTCATCAGGTAGAAATCCTGAGTCACTGGTATTCCTCAGTGGGGAAATCCCACGCATGCCTGATCGCAATGTGTGTGGAATACATCTGTCAGTTCTCGCTGTTAAATCCCACGGCCCACTCAGCAGATGGTACGATGACAAAGCCTTTCCTGGAAAGACTCCATATATACACAAAAAAGGCTGATGTGGTACACAGAATTACAGAAGTGTCTGCATTGCCCTTTGCTAATGGTCTCTCAGTAGTGAACTGACCAAAGGACACACGGGTCAAAGAATACATTGACTTTTATCCAATATTCTATGTTAAGATTTTTATTTAACACCGGGAGGACTGCAACATTTTAAAACCAACAAAGTCTGCTTCCAGAAAAGCAAAACAATAGTGAAAGTATATTTATATTTTTTTGCTTAGAAAAGATTAAAAGATTCATGTAAACCAGTACCACATCACTAGCATATGAGACAAAAGGCTAGGTAGTTTTTGTGAGGTTTTTTTTGTTTTCTTTAATCTTCCTTCACCGAGTAACCTTTTCTGAGAAGACAGATTTTTTGTTTTGCTTCATGTAGATGTGATTCTGCAAGCTCTGAACTTTTATAACAGTATCTCCATTCCTCTTGACTTCTTCCATAGTGGCAACTGAAGAATGATGTTTACCATGTGTTTTGTAAGATTAGAGGAAAAATTAAAAAATACAGAGACCGTAGACAGATGCTTTTTTTGCTTGTGCTGAGAAAGAAAACAAACAAAAGAAATGTGGAAAATCATGAAGAAAAACATTCTTGTTGAGTGACCATATGTCCCACCCTGGTTTAACAGAACTTTACTTACTCATTAATTTGGCACATTCTGCATTAATTTCTGGATCACTTCTGGAAAACTAGCCCAGTGGAGTCAACACAGGAAAAAGCAAAGAAGGGAATTCATAGAATAGGGAAGGTATTGAGGCAAAAAGTTGGGTGGTATGGGATAACAAAAGATGTCCAGTAAATTATGCCCAAGAGCAAGATTAATTTACTTATTATAGTAAAAAGTACCATAAGAAAAATATTTGTCTTGGCAGGGCTATGGATACAAATGTTTTCAAACTCTGTAACATTTTATTATTTATTTATTTATTTAT
>VZDJ01000346.1:13935377-14036445 GCA_008694505.1 Cyanoderma ruficeps | reverse complement strand
TTATTTATTATTTTATTATCTGTAAAGATTTATTATTTAAATCATGTTCTCATAGCAAAAGAGTTGCCTTGCAAAATAGTGGATAAAATTACATATAAAGAATTCATTTCTACTGAATATATCAAGAAATATATTTTATTTCAATAAATATGGACATTTAAAGCAAACAGTTTAACATTGATCTGGAGAAAAACATATCAGAGAAAAAATACTCACAGAAAAATTAATTACTCACAAGCAGCTGGTGACTTTGCTGATCACGTGGATTGTCCCTGGCAAAGAGGTACCTACACAATTTTGTAATTTAAGATATCAGGAAAATCTTTGCTTTCTGTGACTGTGAAAAAGGAATGTATCATTTCAGATCAACTTCATCCTTTTGACTGAAAACATTGAAAGAGAATAAAGTGATTAGAAGGTTTACCGCAAAATTTTTGAACATTTGTGAAACCCAGAAATGTATTAAGCAGAAGTCCTTGAAATACAGTGAAGATTGGCATTGAGATATCTAGGCAATATTTCTTCACTAATTATCAATTATGTTGATTAGAAAGTAGTAGTAGTAGTAGTAGCAGCAGTAGTAGTAGTAATAGTAGTTTTAAGCATTCCCTCTGTAGCAAAGGATCCAAACACTGTAGCGGTGCGCATTTTGGGTTTTCTAATGTTCTGTACGTTTTGTTATATGTTTGTAATGGTTTATTCCTATACCCCCATCCCCAAACCTCCCAATGGTGTTTCCCTTGTGATAGACCTTGTCAATCACCTTGTAAGATCTGGAAGATTCTGGGGAACAAGCCCTAGGATTCGGCAAGGCACCGTGGTACCATCTTCTTTCATTGTTCTGTTAAGTTCCCCCATTCTGGGTCACACCCCCCCTCCCCTGGGATTGGTGCGAAGTTCTCCCCTGCCCAAGGCACGCCCCCTGTACTTAAGGTGAAGACAGAGGGGCTGCTGGGGCTCTCGCTCTGGGGCTCTCCCTCTCTGCTCTGTCCATCTGCACATGGAGGTAACCAGGTGGAATAAAGCCAGGTGAAACCCAAGCAGAGTCCACTCTTTCTTCCACGCCATCGACCACGCTTCAGCCTGAGGTTCAGACCCACCAAGCCTTCCTTATATAGTTGCCAGAGAGCGAGCTAGCCGGTGAAGCAGCTCCAGGACGATACTATAAAATACTTGTTTCTTCAAGGCAATTTGAAATGTTTATTTTTTTCTGTTCCGTATGTATTAGAATGCCTTTGGTGTCACATGCAACAAATTTTCCTGTCAGAAACAAATCTGGAAATTTCCCTTCCTCCTTCTCCCATTCCCCAAAAATTTGAGCAGTGGATCAGGGAAAAAATAGAGAACAGCAACATTCCTTTATTTTCCTCCTGTATTTTTCACACCAAACTGACTGACTATAGTCAGGAATGGTTAGAGTTCTAAGTAAAATAAGTAGTTTGTAGACTGTTTGGGGTAATTTGAGAATTTTAGAATGCTCAGTTATAATAATAAATCCCTGCAATGTTACCTCATTATTATTTTTATTGTTATTACTATTATTATCTCTGCTTTTCTTTAACAGGTGGGGAAGTTACCAGTCAGTTTTATGTAAAGGGATGCTTAGAATGGGTAAGTATGTAAAGCAAAGCACACAATTTCATATGGAATAACTATCAAAACACTACAGTGCTAGATTATATAGTGTCTATAGAGACACTGAAAGATTTTTAAAAGAACATATCTTAAAAAAGAATATTTTAAAATTTCTATTATAGTTTTAAGTTTATTTCTTCTTATTTTAATTTCTGGGTGTTTTTTGGCCTTCTTAAGCAAGTTATGAAATCACTGATAGTACTAAAAAAAGGTTCAGTGAGTTAATTTCTGTTAATTTTACTCTTTACTGGTGAATTCAGAAGGAGAGAAACCAACCCTGGTTGTACATAATTTGAAGTAACAATTTTGGGTTCTACAATATAGATGACAATTTCATATGAACACATTTCTCTTTCATCATAAACAATCTCCTAATATTACAGAGAATTAAGGTTCCCTCTGAAGTTTTTGAGATTTATCCATAGGATTCTGTGCTGTACTGAACTAATCTGGGAAAGTAGAGAATTAAAAATCCAAACAAAAATCGGTTTTGATCAAGCACTGTGTAATATTTAATTTGCTAATCAAATATGTTAGAAATTAATGTGTTGAATATCCAACAAAAACCATACATGTCACACAAACTGATTTGATAATAAATGTGACAGGTTGTTAACACAGTTATACAAACTTATTATTTACTTATTATTTAAAAAATAAGTTATCTCTCAAGAGTGGAAAACCTTATTGTGCACAGTAGTGAGTTGGAATGAGATGAAACAATAATATGCAGCTTTCTACTGACTTAAGATTTAACAAGAGAAAGTGATTTTTTGATGTACTCCAACTACTCAAGTCTTGTTTGAACAAATGACTTCATGAGTGGAAAAGCTGCAAAGCTCATAAACACTTCATGTATGACTAAAACGATTAAATATCATTGGTCTTTATAAATAATCTCAGTATAACTTGTTCAGTAAATGAATGGATCTGTATGACTGAGGGCATCAAACCCATACATCAGGAACTTGTTTCAAATTGTCATGTCATTAAACTAACCAAAATAAATTTCTCTGCCATAACAAAGTTATGCTGCATTTTTTGAAAGCAGATAAATATGCTTCTTTAGGTACACTTTGTACTGCATGTTTCATGGGGAAACATACCTTGAGTGTTTTAATAAATAAATTAAAAGGAAAATAATTTACCTTGCAGCAACATGACCAGTGATCAGCCCTGTCTTGCTTTGTACATTAATGTACAATGGTCTTGGAATCTTACTCCTCACATCTAACAAATAAATCAACTAGTAATAGCTCTATTAATTACTACATACTTCACTAAACACACACATATGCAAGACAAAAATTTTATTAACCACTAAATAATACAAACTACTTTTAAAATAATTTTGCATTTAACAAAATAGCTAACTAAATTTATTATAAAATGTTGATACAAATAAGTGAAATGACACAAAATAAGAACAAAAAAACCCAATTTAAAAATCTCGGATGTCAATTTCAAAAAATTTTAGGAAAATTGTATACAAT
Organism: Cyanoderma ruficeps; assembly: GCA_008694505.1. NCBI lineage: Eukaryota > Metazoa > Chordata > Aves > Passeriformes > Timaliidae > Cyanoderma > Cyanoderma ruficeps. Next base: position 14,033,317 of record VZDJ01000346.1, on the reverse strand, counting down.
TATTACACTAAAAGCAAAATGCCTGATTTTTCTAGGAGACTGGAATACAGTTATCCTGGAAAGTTATCTGTCGCCCTGAATTTTCTGCCTTCTGTTTTCATGCTGCAGATTCTCATGCAGCTTCATGTAAACAATGTGTATTTTTAGAATGTTTACCTATTTCTCCTCTGAGAGAAGAAATGATTGATGGTGATGTCCACCATCCAGGTTAAAGAGGTGGCGACCTCTGTAGCCAATCTCTTGACCTTTGTACAAATGCATATAAATGGAGTCAGATTTTTGAATAAAGAGTTAGTTCCCTTGAACTGCTGCTGGTGTGGCCTCAGCGAACACATCCTAGCCTCAGCAATCACAATTATCCTGTTAGATAATTAAAATGACACAGGTCTTTCTGAAGGGTAAGATTCTCATCAACTTTTGAAGATGATTAATGAAGAGGATTAATGTAAAGATCGTATAGATTATATTATGCTGTACTGCAAGGTCTGTGGTATACTCTCCTATAATGGAGCTAAATTCAGAACTGGCATTCAAGATACTGAGGATTCTTTATCCAGACTTCTCATATTCATTTGCATAATCCAAATTACCTTTAATGAAATTTTTCCATAGAGTATTTGTGGAATCAACATTTTTCACCCTGTGCTAGATTTTGTTATTCAAAGCTAAAAAGCCCTGATAAATTTCTGATAAAGGTCTGATAAATTTCTCAGCATGTCACTATTCTGCATGCTGCTAAACAGTCTTTACATTTGTTAACCTTTATTTTGTATGCAGGAGAACTTAATTTTGATAATAAATTCCTTTTGATTTAAAAGGGTGTAATTGTCTCGTCTTCAGTTAAGTTTTTTCAGTGGGGATCTATACTACTGTGTGGAAGAGTTGACCTTGTCACCTTGAAATATAATTCAACAGCTTGAGTCATTGTTGATTTACACTGAAACGAGCGGGATGTTATAAGTTTCCATTATTACAGTCTTCGATTTACCGATTTGTTTCATTTTGGAGAACTCCTGTAAGATTCTAATTACAGAAAGAAAAGGTAAAACCTGCTGTCCATGAAGATAAGAGCCTTACACTCTATGCTGATATTCCCCAAGTAGTGAACCTTTTCTCAAATATAAATGCAATAAAACTTTTTTGGTGAGAATACATTATTGAGAAATTTTAGAAATATATGATGTTAGCGTTTCTCAAGGTCTTTAAGAATGTGTACTCTAATTTCAACCTTATAACAGAAAAAGAAATGAGAAAATAGAACTCGTCATCACTGTTGAAAATCAGTGTTTCTGTAAATATGGAAAAAATCCTAAGAAATGGTATTTTAATAACAATTTCCTGTTGTTTGGCTAGAGGCTATGCTAAGACACATGGAAGACAGGAAAGTGACTTGAGACAGCCAGCAGGGATTCACCAAGGGCAAGTCCTGATTAACCAAACTAATGGTTTTCTATGATGGTGTGACTGCATCAGTGGACATGGAAGCTCTGCAGATGTCAGTTTTCTGGACTTCTGTTAAGCCTTTAGCATGATCCCCTATGACATTCTTCTCTCTAAATTGGACAAAGATGGATTCAATGAGGGGACTGTTAGATGGATAAGAAATTGATTGGACAGTTGCACCCAGAGGGTAGTGGTCAATAACTCTGAGTCCCAATGACATCAGTGACAACTGGTGTCCCTCAGGGGTCTGTCAGGGACCAATGCTATTTTATATCTTCATTAGTTGCATGGACAAAGGCATTAAGTGCACCCTCAGCAAATTCACAGAAGACACCAAGCTGGGTGTCTTCTGTGAATTTGCTGTTAGCACACCTAAAGGATGGAATCCATCCAGAGGGACCGGCACAAGCTCAAGAAGTGACTCCATGGGAATCTCTGAAGTTTAAGAAAACCAAGCACAAGGTGCTCTCTCTGAGTCGAGGAGACCCTGGGTATCCATCCAGGCTGAGGGATGAACAGATCAACAACAGCCCTGTTGAAAAGGACTTGGGAGTACTGCTAGATGAGAGCCTGGACACAAGACAGCAATGTGCACTTTCAGCCTAGAAAGCCAAGCATGTCCTGGGCTGCATCAAAAGCAGCATGGCCAGGCAGTGGAGAAAGGTGAATCTGCCCCTCTAGCCTATTGTGGTGTAGTCTCCACCTCAAGTACCATGTCCAGCTGTGGGGTCCTCAGTACAAGAAAGATCTATGGGAACAAGTCCAGAGGAGGGCACCAAGATGATTAGAAGGCTGGAGCAACTCTCAACTGTCTCAGGAAAGGCTGAGACAATTGGATTTGTTCAGTCCCTGGAAAAGAGAATGCTTCAGGGTTGATCTAATTGGAGCTTTCCATTATCTTAAGGGAGCCTACAACAAAGATGGAGACTATTTACAAGAACATGTAGGACAAAAGGGAATGGCTTCAAACTGAAAGAGGGTAAGTTTATTGTACATATTAGAAAAAAATTCTTTACTGTTGAGGGTATTGTACCACTGTGAGAGTATTGAGGCACTGGAACTGGTTGTCCAGAGAATCTGTGGATGTCCCACCCCTGGAAGAGTTCAACATCAGGTTGGATGGAGCTATGAGCAGCCATGGATAGTGACAGGTGTCACTTCTATGATTCTGTGATTCTGCATTACTAGTTTGCATAGAAAATTATATATACACTCATAAAACCACCAGTATATTTTAAATTACTTTTAATAGATATGTGTTTAGGCCATTGTAGTTCAGAAAGATGAAGATTTTAGGAGACACTTCAGTGAATGTAACACTACTTCTTTCCCAGACAACCGACACTGAGTTTAAAAAGCAGCTATCTAAAGAGCATGAAAAAATACACAAAACTTGAAAAAAAAAAACATTAAGCTCTTTAGTTGGCTGAAAGTAGGGGGGGAAATGAATGAAAAAAAGTCTATATAAATGAGAAATAATACTAAATTGTTTAGGAAAGCTTTCAAAGCATTCCTTTAATAATAACACAATTTCACCTCCACTCCCACTTACTCTATTCTTTCTTTCAACCCTAACATTAACTTTTCTTCTAACATTTAGAAAGCACCTAACTGTTGCCCAAAGGAAAATGCTGTTGAAGAGCATTTCTCTTCTCCTACACAAAAGAGACTGTAAGAGTCTTGTGCAGAAGTCTGTTAATGGAGACTGGAGTGACAACATACATCAACTTGATGATTAAAGTTACTCCAGAACAAAAAACAAANATGATTAAAGTTACTCCAGAACAAAAAACAAAAAACAAAAAAAACCCAAAGCCCACAAAATTAACAGAGAGAAGGAGAGAGAGACAGGAAGAGAGAGGAAACAGAAAAGGGTATCCTTTCTGGGATAGGAGAAACATGGTCCCACATGAGCATTCACACACGACAAGCTCTCACCACTGCAGTGACAATTAAAAAGATTAAGAAGATGATGATCTTTTGTAGGTGTTGTGCTTTACCTCAAGTTCAGTAGACTTTCCATACAGAGCAGCATAGATGTCCTATTGGTTGTGACTCTATGATTTTGCTAGCATTGACTGAAGTATGTTAATCAGAATTAACACTGATCAGCTCTTAAGCTTCTGTTTACAATATTATTGGATAACATTTGTCAAGTATTGAAACTACTATTTCCTCATTTGAGAATTGTGTTTTAGTTTCTTTAAAATAAGCCAAAGACCACAAATAAGACAGGTAAAGGAAAAAGGGACAAGGTGACTCAAAGACTACAGTTATGTACTTTCCATGCATCACAATTAAACAACAAAACATTAATGACTGGGTGGGTGAGAATGATGAAAAGCCATATGAGACTAACAGCATAGGCACTCTAAAGCAAAAGCGTTGTCGTGCTGCAAAATGCTATCCCAACAAATAAAATAAGTCACAGAATTGCAAATAGTAGATCAATAGCATTAATAAGGACAAGCCCAAAAGTAACTCAAGAGAACTTGCAAGAAGATAAAGAGAGGTTTTCTCTTTCTCTAAATCCTAACTCAATCCATCCCTTGTGCTTTAGCCAAAGCCCCAGCCATGGTTCCAGGGCAGACCATCACATGAACAGGGCTCTTTGGAAGCCTGCTGTTCCCTTTCGTAGTGCCATGCCAGCTCTGTTTTGCAAAAGTAGCTCTGTTTTTGAGAACCCAGACCCTAACCCTAAGTTCAGGGTGAGCCCGAGGCACTGCTTCTGTTGTAGTAGGACTAGGTCTAACAGAATTCTTCCAGTAGTTGTACTGTATGTCTTCTAGAAAGACTCTGTAAGACAAAACAAAACAAAACAAAACAAAACAAAACAAAACCAAAAACAAACCAAATAGACACTCTATATGTAATGAATCATTTTTACTCAAGATATTTAACTTTGTAAATGTTTGTATTATTGTGTTGCCATTTTTTAAATCCATGGACCTGAAGAGGCAGCTGGCTAAGTGGTTTGCAGATGGCTGAAAATGATAAATGGTAGTGACAAGGTTAGTAATAGTACTTTTGTTCACTGTATTAGTGCAATCTGTTTCTGCCTAGGAAGAAACCTGAAATATTAAGTGAACTTAAATTAGCAAAGTATTTTCCCCTGCTTTTGCTCTGATATTTTATGGTTTTGTTTTCAATATAATTCATATTTATCTGTACTGAGTGCCATTTCAATACATTTGTAGTTTTACAGCTATTAGCTCTGTCTTGGGTGACACCTGTTATTTCATTTGTGTATATTATCTAAATGTTTTTCAGACATATTTACAGGTTTTTGTGTTCATGGCATGTACCTAATGAAGAAAAAAAATCCATATGGTCTCAGAGGTGCATTCTGTAACTATCCTGCAAAACTGGTAGAGGGAAGTACCTCATGTTTGGTTTTGCTTTATTCCCTTGAATTAATATGTCAACTGTGATATTTGGAAAGGCAAGGTTACTAGTAAAAATAAAAAAGATTATGGGTTTTTTTTGAGTATTTATCAATTATTTTCCCGTTTCCAATTTACTAGACTGACAGTGAAGAAAGTAGTAGGAGATAATAAAGGATAAGCAGGTAGCCAAAATATTGGTCAAAGGTAAGGAAAAGATTATTATATGAATATTAAAATGGAGGCTTACTTTGATTCAAATGGCTAGTCTGGTTTAGACTCTTTTACATGACAGTATACAACACCATTTATTTTCAGAATACGGAGGAGGAAAAACAGTGACATTCTCACTAATTCGATGTAGTCTTAATTTCTTCTCCATTCCATTGCTGGGCAATGGAAATTTTTACTGGAATAATTTCTCAATAATCTCTACATTGAAATGAAACAATTATGAGCTTAAAATAAACAGATTTTGTTGAGACACTGCTTTGTATTTTGCAAGATTTTTCCTAGCAAAATTTATGAGTGACCTTGCCATTTTCCACTGGGAATTTTATCTATCACTGTCCATATGTGTCAGGACATCTACCACCCTTGCCCCCCTCCTCTCTACCACAGATAGTTGGTGCATAAAGAGATAACCCTGAAAGGCCCAGCAAGGGGTCATCTCGGGCACAAAAAGGGCTCAGGCCTCAGCTAAGAATCAACATCTTAGGCTGAAGAGCAGATGTGGGAGGAGATAAAAGAAATGTTCTTGACCGAGAGACACTGCTTTACAAACTATAGAAGACACAAGAGTTACTGCAGAGGAAGAAGCCTTTTGCACCCTGAAGCATTTGAGATTTCTCCCCAGAGTTTGGACACAGATTCTGTGGTTACTTTCCTGGGGATGGAGAAAGGATCTCAGTGTGTGTCCCACCAACAACTGGATGGTAAAATACATTGAATCCTAAGTAATCTCTTTGCTGGCTGTTAAATTAATAGGTACCTTTAACCCCACACTGTAAATACCTACTAGTAGGAGGTTTTTTGTCGTTATTCCTGTGTAGTATTAATTTAAGTCTCATGTCTGTTAGTTTTATGTCTAGTCAATAAATAATTCATTGCATGATAGACTGAATCAGCCATTATTAAAGAACTTGTGAACTAGAGTGGATTTTGGGGTGCTGTTCCCCTCAATAAAGCTGCTGCCCATTGCCAACAGCCTGGGCAAAAGGCAAGGATTTCTAACATCAATTCGGATCCAAACCCACCACTCTAAACTTATCACAGTGGTGCAGTTAAAGCAATTACTTTGATTAATATTCTTCCTCCTCTTTTCTAGTTCCAATCAAATACTCTAACGCTCATGTCCTTTGCAATAAAAAGATGTTCATCAGAGTTTATGGGCAATGTTTGAGGTATCTTATATGTCTGGCTCTTATATATTTATGTGACTTCTTTTGAAAAATGTATGGCTTTCTCATTTACTAGTCTATGATCAGTGATGACCTGCTCACCATATAGCTACCAGGTTCATTCCCTCAACTCCTTTTGAATGTCATCTTCTTACTTTTTCAGTCATCTGGTACTTTCATACATTCTTTAAAATAATTTCGGGTGAATAAAAAATATTGTCAGAAAGTTATTGAAATACTGAATACAGCTCTTCCAACCCTTCAGATTTTAAACATTTCTCCTGTATTCATGAAACATACTTTTTACTTACTGAAACCAGAGAAGTCTCTCAAAGCCAAGTAAACATAGCCCTGCTTCCATCTTAATACAGAACAGAAATAGCAGATAGTTCCATCTTTAAGCAATATATCTGAGCAACCCTATGACATTTGGCTAGATTTAGACATACTGGAATTTGGTAGCTGATTCATAATCTCAGTTTTACCTGTCATAATAGTCTTATATGGTACTGGGATATGGCCACATTTATAAAATAGTCTTAAATAGATTATCTCACAGCAATTGCACATCTTAGTGCATCCCTTTAAAGCCAGATATTTGATATTTTCAGAATAAAGCAAAGTGGAGGAAGTCCAGGAAGGATTGAATGAAGTCATATAGGCCAAAAATCGTTTTTTGTGAAGAGAAAATTTAGATAGAGCTGCCCTGTGGAAGAACTGAGACTTCCAAGGAGCAATAGGATTATAAAAGAACAAACAAATTACCAATGGATTATTTAAACACAAAAACCATAAAGTCGCAATTCTACTTTGGAAAATGAGTAGAGCTAATTCAAGCTCTCCCCAGAGAGAGAGTCAGAATCTGAGAGTCAGAGTCAAAATCTGAGAACCTGTAATTTCAAGAGATTCAATTTCTACAAGTAATGATGTCCTATCATTACTTGTAGAAATTGAAAGTGATAGTATTTCTGATAAACATCAGGATCCTTAAAGCTTTAATGTTGAATGACAGACAGGGAAGAATATAAGCAGTATTTAGTTCCTAAATGTAACAGTTTAATTTACATTAGCCATTTCTAATAATTTTAATTTAAGACCTTCCAGTGTTCATATAATCTAGAGATGGCTAATACAAAAACAGCTGCCCTTCCAGTGACGATTTTTCTCTTGAAGAGTTACATTCCTCTTATTCACACATACACAAATACATTCAGGGCCTCTTAGTAATAAATAAATAAATTTGAACTTGGTATGCATCATCCACCCTTTTCTTCAAAAAAAGTGATAAGAACCAGAAATTCAAATTGAATCTGTGAAATTTATTGAAATGCTGACTTATCAGTGTAAAGTCCACCTCAATTTTGAGCAGATCCCACCACCCAAATTTCCATTCTGTGGGAATATTTCCATTAACATAGCCAAGAGCTGACTGCTGCCCTGAATCTGTGAAGATAATTACTTTAAAAAGCCTTTGACCCCAGGATATTAGTCGTGAACAGGTAGTTTGCAGTCCCTTGTCCATCCTCGTTCCACACATTTTCTCCACAGAGAGCAGTCTATTTACATAGAAATTGCAAAAATAACCTTTTATGAATTTAGCCCTTACTGTGTGCTTTATTTGTACCATTCCCCCTCTCAAGCCTAGTGAAGGATGAATATTACAATAATGCATACATATTCATAGGCATGATTGTAGACTAATTCTCACAGGGCTGTTATTATTCAAAACTTATAAATGAGTCCTTAATAGCCATTCAAATCTATAAATAACCATCATATAGTTGGTGAAATTGTCATTTAACTGCAGAACAATGACAAAAAATATGAGGAATTTAATATTAAGTACTTTCTTTTGACATGTAATGGGAAAAAATATGAAAACAGCCAAAAATGTGTATTTGATGTAGAGCCATCAAACAGTATCTTATGCATTAACTTTTTCTGTTCTGTTGCATCTTACTACCACATTACAATGGATGTACATTGCTGTAGACCAATCAAGAAAGCAGCTGACCAAATCCAGAGATCAGGCTTAATACTATTGCAATGTTGCAGTGTAGCGTTCATCATGACCTCAGTAAGACAGGCATTCAGAATCCGTATTCATTTAAACACCATTTATTAAACCAAATGTTATAATGAAATAGAGGATAGATAATCATGGGTAGAATGCTTGGGGTTGGAAGGGACATTTGTTCCACCCCCTGTGCCCTTGGCCTTCCACTAGATCAGGTTGCTCAAAGGCCCATCCAAGCTGGCCTTGACACATTCAGGGGTGGGGCATCCACAGCTCCTCTGGGCAACCTGTTCCAATGTCCCAACCTCACAGTAAAGGATTTTTTCTAATATCCAATCTAAACTTACCCTCACTTTAAAGCCACTTTGTCCTATCATTACTTGTCTTTGCAAAAGACCCTCTCCAGCTCTTTTTAGGCCTCTTTTATGTACTGGGAAGTTGTTATAAAGTCTTCTTTTACTTCAGATTAAACAATGACAAATCTTTCAGTATACTTGCATAGAAAAGATGCTCCAGCCCTTCACGTTCCTCTTCAGGACTCCCTCCAACATGTCCAATTCCCTCATATCTTAGACCCTTCCAGAGCCCGATACAGAATTCCAGGGAGAGTCTCACAAAAGCAGTGTAGAGGAGAAGAATCACCTCTGCTGACTTGCTGGCTGCACTGTTTTTTGCTGGAGGTGCAGTGAATCCCATTTTCCATATCATCAATAAAGATTTTAAACAGCACCAGGTCCTAAGGAATACCACCCACCACTGATCTCCACTTGAACATTGAGCCACTGAATGGCACCATCCAGACAATTCCTTTTACCACCAAGTGATCTGTTTGTCAAACCCATGTGCCTCCAGCTTAGAGACAAGTGTCATGTGAAAAATATCAAGTGCTTTTCACAAGACCTGATAGATAATGTCTGTTGCTCTTCCCTTATCTACTATCACTATAAGGATCTACCCATCATAGAAGGTTGCCAAAATTTTCAGGCATGATTTTCTCTTACTGAAGCCATGATGGTTGTCACCAATCACCTCCTAACTTGTTATGTATCTTCACACGGAAGATCCAGGATGATCTGCTCTATGACCTTGCTGAGCATAGAAGCAAGGCTGACTGACCTGTAGTTCCCTGTATCTTCTTTTTCCCTATTTTAAAAATGAGTGTTATATTTCTCCTTCTCCAGCCAGCTGGAACTCCACCACACTGCCACAACTTCTCCAATAAGATGGATAATAGCTTAATGACCATTTTTAAGTAAATAAATTATGAACGTTATTTTGGAGCTTGTTTCTTTACATGTTATTGGTGTGAATTTCAATAAGATAGCACACTCCCTAGATGCTCACAAATAAAACTTCACACCTGTGGAAACTTTTCTAGGGAACAAAATTATAGCCACTGTTTTTATCATCGAAGTGCTGTAAATAATTTGCAAACACAGAGAGAGAAGTGCCTGGAAACATTGAAAAATTCCAGTCTGATGCCTCACTTTTATATACTAATCATAATCATACGCATTTTTCCTTCAATTCACAGTCAAATATTTATCAGCAGTATTAATTGGCATAGAAAATTTTAAGCTGTATCTAATATAACAAGTTGAGGTTTCAGTAGACTTCTGGGAGTCAGAGGCAAACTAAGACTTCTACTCATTTTGATGTCTTTGTGTATATATCCTTCTCATGGGTTAAAAAGAGAATCAAGCAAAAATCCTAAGTACTTCATCATTCTAAGATGATGAAGGGACTAAAGGATGTGTCATATTTTAAAAGGCTGAGAGAACTAAGACTGTCCAGCCTGGAGAAGTCTCTGAGGAACTTCTCAATGTATATAAATTCCTTCAGGGATTCTACAAAGACAACAGAGCAAGGCTCTTCTCTGTGGTGTCCAGTGACAGGCAAGAGGCACAAATTGAAACAAAAGTGGTTCCCTTTGATCATGAAAATTGAAAGATTTTGAGAGTGACTGGGCAGGTTGCTCAGTGAGGCTATAGTATCTCCTTGAAGATACTCCAAAGCCATTTTGATGGGCAACCTGCTCTAGATGTGCCTGCTTGAGCAGAGAGATTGAACCAGATGCCCTCTTGAAGTGTCTTCCAACCTCAACCATTCTTTAATTCTATGAAAAAGAGGTATTATAGCTCCACTGCACACCTCTTGCCAAAAAAAACAACAGTGGGATCTTACTCTACTGTGATGCTAAAGGCAAATCTTTGCCTTAATGAGGAATAAGCTATATTTTCCTAGACTCATAGATCTATCTTTGCAGATTGGCTGGAGGTAGCAATTTATTTTTTGTTTACAAAATAGATAGAATTGGCTGCACATTTGGCATTTTCTTGAGATCATTTTAGATACTTAGGCAGTGCTCAAATAATAGTAAGCTGCATTCTGACAAAATGGAGGATTATGTTCTCCTTATAGAATTAGGAACACAAACACTCTTGTTCCATCCACCTTGTCTACTTCCCAATGAAGAAAACATCAAATAAGACTAAAACTAATTTCTTATTTTGTGTTTGGTTTAGAATTTCCAAAAACATTGTCCGAACTCTGGTAGAATATGCTCATCAAACATATATAATCTTCAAAGCTGGACTCTGCCATGCATTCCTTTATCATCTGAAATTACTCTGCAAAATACTTACTATTGTTTAACTTTACTCCGTCTAATCAAATTGAGAAAATAATTTTTATTAGATGAATTTATTGCCATGTCTTCAGAATGTAAGTAAATCACAACTCAGGCTTATATAGGGTTAGAATTTATACAACTACTTTAACCATGCTGATTTCCCGTCTATAAAAGGTATTGTAATCCCTTACCTCTAATTTTTAAAAACCCAGATTTGCACTATTTTTGCAATCAAGTGTGCAATCCAATAGATTGGATATAAAATCCTGTGGATGATAAATATAGTTCATATTTATACAGTTATATGCCAAATCTTCTTTGGTGTAAGGGAAGAATGAAAATCTTTAGGAAAGGGAAAATATCCTTTCATTGAACCCAAACACTTCAGTGGTGGCTGCGAGGCTGCACTGCTCTGCACAGTGTAAGCTCAAAATTCTGCACATTCTGGCTCTCATTCCCTGGTCTCTTAGTCCTGGTTATGCAGTACAACTATATTTGGACTATCTAAATACTTTTAACTTTTATTACTAAGTGCTGTAGTTCTACTGTGGATCTTTCTGCCATTGCAGGGAACTGGGGTGGTGTGCTTTTGTGAAGTTATTGTAAGTTATTATCCCAGTGGTTTGTTTCTGTTACCCCTCCGATGGATCGGTTTTACCCCAAGTTTTCTCCTCCCTGCACAGCTGTCATTCAGCCCCAGACCCACCTGACCCACCTGTTACTTTATTTACTTGATGTCAATCTTCCCTGTATCCTTGTACATATTTCCAGACAATTCCCTGTCAATCCTTGTTATCCCTACACCCCTGTCTAAACCCCTCCCTGGGGATCCCCGGTTCTTTGGCGTCCCACTGGTGCACGTGACCCTTTCCACGCCCCTTGCCTTCCCCGTAGGCTGTCACACTGTAGGCCCCTCCTCACTCCCCTCCCCACTGTATCCCTGGCTGGCTGGGAATCTGCATCCTCCTCCCATTCCTCTCCTGGTTAAAAGACACCGTAAGCACAGGCTTTTTTGGTTTTCTGCCGTGGCACTCCTCGGGGGAATAAACCCTTTGAGAAGCACACAAGAAAACCCTGTCCCTGTCCTTTACTCCAGTTCAAGGCGCATCACAACCGAGAGCCACTGAGATCAGGCTCTGCTCTGCACCGCTACCCGAGCTTGGGAAATGGCGAGCATGGGAGCAGCCACTGTGGTGGTGGGTTTTGTTTAGCTGTTTTGGAGTTATGTCTCCCAGTGGTTCATCCCTGCTCCCCATCCCCAATAAATCAGGTATTATCTAAAGGTATCTCCTCCCCTGTCCCTCTGTCCATCTCCCCTGACCCTGCCCTTGCCCTGGAAGCTTCGGTAGCTGTCCCTCTTCCCCTGGCCCTGTCTTGTGTTATAGAAGAATACCTGTCCTACCCAGACCAGCCTGGGGCCAGTCACCTTTCTGCCTCACACCCTCTACTTCCTGGTTTAAAAGTGGGTGCGTGGACTTTGTTCAACCTCTTTTTCATCCCCCCCCATCTTGGGGAATAAAGGTCTCTGAGAAATCATGCAGAAAAAAGCCTTCTCCCATCCTTGCTCCTAAACCTAGACACTGCAACACCCATTTCCGTTGAAGGGCAGCCTTATTCTGCACTGTTACCTGAGACTGCTGGCAAATTTGGGGATGGTCCCTGGCACTGCCGGGAATCAGAGCTAGCTGGGATCTACTGGCCAGTGTCAGGCCACTCCAGACCCGAGAGCCAGGGGTGTATGAGCTAGCCGGGCATCTCCAGCCCCTTGAGTCAGGGTCACTGTGTGGTGAGGCTGTGTAAGCAAAGAGGCAGGATACCTGATTGGTTTGACCAGCAGAATGACCTTCAGGCTGGAAAGAAGGAAATGGAGAACATAAATATCTGAGGAGATTATGGCATGAAACCAAGACAGTGAAAGAAACATAATGGAAGTACCACTCTACTTTAGTAACTGAAGTCAAAATAACTTGCTTTCTGTTTTCATTACTATAGTTTGTTGCTTTTTTTCCCCTGTGTACATTTTGAAATTTTTATTGATTTTATAATGAAATTGAGCAGAACAAAATGATACTACTTTGATTATGTGACCCTGGCTTACGAAATTTTGCTGTTCTATCTGTATGACTGGATGTGCAATCATCAAAACGAACAGCCTGGTACAAGGAAAGGTGGGCTGACCTGTCAAAGTATATATTTGTATTTGATATCCAAACCAGGGGGAATTATAAACTAGAAGTTGGCAACCATTTCAAATAAACAGCTCTGTTAGAACATCTGCTGCATTAAACCAATAATGGTTTCAACTTTCCATTTAAAATAATTCTGTGCCTTTTAATATTTTTACTAGATGGTATTTCATGATGTGTCAAATCACAATATAATTACATGTTTCAAAATAGATAAATTCAATTAAATTAGCTTAAATTAATTTAAATAATTAAATTAACTTCCTACTGGAAATTTGAAAGCATTTATTAGCAATAATTCTTTTTTTGATAATAATATTCCTACTCTGGGAATTCAGGTAAATGGTCTATTTGAAGACACTGACTAATGTCTTGTCCATCTTGGAAAGTGGCTGTGCAGCCCAAATATTGCATATCATCTCTACCTCATGTTAACAACAATTTATTTCCTCTGTGACATATTTTAGTCCTTGGCTCTTATGGTTCTACTTGGACTGATAAAAAATAAAACTCGTTTAGCTGCTTGGCTACTGCTCTGTACTGGAAGCTCCCCAGTTCTTGATTCTGCCATATGAAAAGAACATACAAGAACTCAATCTACTTCAAACAAAATAGCCATCTTGTCTAAAAATACCCTTTAAAGCTTCAACACTTTGAAAGAGTGGAAGGAGGTTATCATTGCAACATCTGTTACACAAGAATGTCTCTTCTTTCTCCACTGAGTTGTTTACCCTCAAGCCTTGCCCTGTTAGTCACATAGAATAAGGCATAGTAAGTAGCAGATTTTTCAAAATTTAAACAGAGCAAACTGCAAAAATGAAAACAGATGATATAAGACCTTTTCGGTAGCAACTTTACATTTTGTTTTATCGAGAAAAAAGGTATAAGCAGACAAAAAAATCAGAAGAAGTGTATAAAAGGTTCAGGATCATTCCTTCTTTAAGCTCCCATGTGATGTACATGTAAAGAAGGTGTGCATGTAAAGAAGATAAAGGGGAAAACCCCCAAAATTAATCACTGATTTTAATAAAAAGCATGCCAACTTGGAAGTTAAGCATGCTGTGATGCTAACTTGGAAACAGGTAGAATAGGATTCAGATTATTGTAATGACACATGTTGACCGGACTGAAATAATCCCAAAATTTGTGTTCAAGGAGTGAAGATGTTGCCCATACTTCTCTGGTCAAAGTCCTCTTTCCTCTGCCTCCAAAAGGGTCAACAGCCTATCCCTACATCTTTGCTGAGGCTTTGAGTGTGTTCCCATTTGAGGGTTTTCTGGGGGGTAACATCACTTTTAACAGAAAGAGACTTATCTAAAGTTCTGAAGAAATTTGATGGTTTTTCTTTTCCATGTGAACAATCTCTGGATGCTGAGGACATTGTTGGTCAGATTTGAAAGGATTTTGAATTGTTTAACACTATGGGTATTGGAATATAAGCATAAAAGTTGCTGGGGTTTTTTCCTCCTTTGTTTTAGGCATTTTTTCCTTGAAGAGAGAAAATTACAGTGAAGAGAGATTAAGATAATAAATGCAAATGTCATCCTTTGTTTCTCTTTGCATATATACTAGACTAATTATCAGTGACCCCTTTCTTACACTAGGAAATGAAAGACCCATTTTCTTGAAAATGTTTGGTCCTCTTCAATGTCACTGCAAACCTCAGGGAGAGCTAGACAAAAAAACTTCATTGTTACTAAAAACCCTTATATTAAATGGGTGAATGAATTCTAAATTTACTATTCTTATCTATACTACTGAACCATATTTAAAAACTTCAAATATATTTCACTGAGACCTTAATTTTTTCATATGGTGTGCTCAATACCAATCTCAAACTACTGTCTTTGACACATTCAAGTGTGGCAGATGTAGAGCAGAACCATGCAGTCACAGGCACAGCACAAGCAAGCCTATGCTTACTGCATTTTTTCTTAAATTCTATCCACTATTTGGAACCCTATGTGAGTACTGTATACTGATTTCATTACTGCCATAGAATTTTGAGGGGTTTTTTTTTTCAGTTATTGTCCTTTGGTTGTCTTCTGATTGAAATATGTCACTCTATATTCAAAGCAAAATATGATTCAAATTAACCAAGAATCTTTCAATCAAAGCATTAACAGCTGGATATGATAAATAAAGAATGATAATAGAGCTTGGACACTGAATTTCTTACTAGGTCATTAGAAAATTATAACGCATATTTGATGGAAGATTTTTAAATGTGCAAAAGAGCAATCTCATTAATTGTGCTTTTTTCTTTGTATATCTGATTGCAAGCTAACAGAGGTAATTATGAGAAGAAACTTGAAGGTAGCTATTCGTATAACATAAGATATTTGAATTAGCTAAACCTTGTCTCTGTTCTGCACTACTTATGAAGCTGCTCTGAATTTGAAGTGAGAGTTTGTCCTATCCACTGAAGAAGGTAGAAATCGCTGGTGAAGTATTTGAAATTATACTTTGCTACTGCTGTACTCTAGCCTAGGGAAATCATGTTAAAATGAAATATATAAGGAAGCTGTACATTTTAGAATCAGGCTGGGATTGAAGGCCCTAGTCTGGGTTTACACAAGGGAGTTCTGTGTGAGGTTTTTTCATGGCAGTTAAGGTTTCCGACTTAACTTCTTTGAGAGTATCTTTATGTAGTAATAGAAGTGAAGGACCGTTTTCATTCCTGACAGTGAAATGGGTATTACAGCATTTCTTTAATCTTATCTATGGAAATATAGAGAAACATACAATAAATTGCAGTGACAGACCATGAGAGGCTGTAAATCCCACCTCTAGCTCAAAGCAGGGTCAGCCATAAAGTCAAACAAGGATGTCCTGGTCTGGAGACCTCACAGACTCTCTAGACAAACTGTACTAATTCATTGCTTGCAATCACTACTTAGGAGTTTTTATATATACCTGAACCTTTCTTCTTTTAAGTTATGCCTATCATCTCTGTCCATGCAAAGATACTTTCCTGTCTTGATGACCTCCCTATAGATGTTTAATGGCTTCTATGAGGTTTCCCCATAGTCATCCCTTCTCCACACTGAATCAGCCTCTCCTCACAAGGAAAGTGCCTTGGTCAGCATAGTGGCTTTCCACTATACTCTCCTTGATTATTGATTTCTTTCTGTTTGCAATGAAAAATTAGACATAGGATTCTAGCTGCAGTCTAATTGAGAGCTGACTAAAGAAAAACAATAATTTCTCTTGATGTACTGACTGCACTTCTGTTAGCACAGCACAGGAGGCTCTTGGCTCTCTTTGCTGCCAGTGCACACTGCTGGGTGATGACCAGCTTGCTGTCTGGCAAGATGCCCAGGGCCTTTTGAGTAGAGCTGCTTTCCTGGCCATCAGATCCTGCCCTGTAATGCTGTCAGGGATTCTTTCTTGCAGGCACAAGATGTCCCATTGAGGACAACCCATGGGTCCTGTTGAGCCATCCCCTCATCCAGCCTGTCTAGGTTTCCTTGATGGCACTTCTGACCTCAAGCACAGTGGCTTGTCCACCTACCAGTTTGGTGCCATCTGCAAATTTGATAAGGGCACAGTGACACTCTGCTCAGTCTTTTATAAAGATATTAAATGGGATCAGCCCCAGGACAGACGTCTGTGCACTGCTATTGTAACCAGCATCTAGCCAGAGTATCACCCATTAAACATTACCCTACGTCCAATAGTTATTTTTTTTTTTTCTTTTTCCTTTTCCTAACTGGTTGTCCATGTATCCAGACAACATCCATATCTGGACACAAGAATACTGGTGGAACAGAGTGACAAAAGGCATGCTAAAGAACAAAACAATTGTATCCAGTGCCCTCCTCTTATCTAGAAATCCAATCATGCCATAGAAAGCCATTGAGTAGGTCAGGAGTGATTTGTTCTTGATGAGTTCACAATGGCTATTTCTAACCAGATTTTTCTTTTCCAAGAACCCAGAAATTTCAAAAGGATCCATTCCTTGATTTCTTCAGGGACTGTAGTAAGACTGACCAGCCTGTAGTTCACTAAATTATCTCCAAGGTTTTTAGTAGATGGGTGAAACGTTTGCATTCTCCCACTAATTGGAGAATCCCCTGATAAAAATAACTTTTCGAAATGTTAGAGTTTCCCTGCAATGACACAGGCCAGCTCTTATCACCCTTGGATATAAGGTGTCCATCCCTTAGACTTACAGGGCTCAAGTGCTCTGAAGTGATCTTTGACTCATACCTCATTCACTGCTACCAGATCTCTTCCTTGAATCCTGTCTTTTACACAAGGTCCAAGGACACCTTGTAGGAGGACGTTTTTCCTTTGCATCCCTTTTCTGAGGCAAAGAACAAATTCAGTACCTCAGCCTTATCTGTCCACAGTTTTAATCTATTCCCCCAATACAGTCCAGAAAATGTTTCCTTCAACACATTGGGCTTTCAGCAAAGTATCAAATTCTTAACAAAATTTTAAAAAAATATAATTTTAATAATTTTAAAGTGAAGGGGGTTTACTTTAAGTTTTCTGTAATACCCTACTGGCATACTCATTTTAAAAATTAGGGGCATTACACAGATATTGTAGAAAGGTACAAACTATGAAACTTAGGAAGCTTTCCAAAAGTGTTGGTGCTCATAAATCATACTTGAAGTAAAATGTCATTGTGGTTTTGGAAAGCCTATGCTTAATAAATCATTGCTCAGCAAAAGATTTTCTCCCTGCATAAAAGACAGGATAGTGGGTACACTTCACATAATTGTATTTTTCCTTCAGAGGGAAAAGGGGACAGACAGGTTGTAAACCATACCTATTTTTAAAGGATATGCATTTAATAGAATAATGAAAGTAATGGACCTATTTCATGATGATTAGACAAAGTTACTCCACTGTAAAAATTTGTCAGTTGTTATTGCTGTTGGTAAATATAAATAATGCACATCTTGATTTAATGATTGTTTCAGTGATCCCTTTTCAGTTTTCCAGTTCTGTTGATTTTTAAAGCATGTTTACTCACATGGGAAATACATGACTGGATGCATTCAAAGTTTTTCTCTCAGCAGATTTCTTTCCTGTTATTTTGTAAATATAATTATAACTACAAATATTTTTCTATAGTTTTACTAAATATTTAGTTGCATAGAAGTTCTTATATCTGTCTTCTGAATATTAATACTCCATAATTATTTCTAGTGCCATTTACAACTTATTAACTCTTTGGTCATGTAGAAAAACATGATTTCTTTAACACATTCCAGAACTTTTGTTTACTGACTCAAAATAATGGTCCTTTTAGATAAAGAAAACTACTTCAGAACTGAAGTGGTGTAATTGAGGCAGGCAGCTATTAGAGCTTAGCTGATGCATGATAATTCATTAAACCATAGTAATTCAATAGCTTTCACTCATATGATAGTCAAGTATATGTTACCCTTCATTTTGTTGATGCAAATTAAAAATCAGTGTGTAATTCTTTGCTTTTCTACCAAAATCTTGTTCAGTATTGTTATTGTGATAGTAAGAAGTATATTTTCTTTTTTATTTCTCTTTTAATAAAGGAATCTAAGTCTTAGTGTTAGGCTAGAAGTATATTCAAATTTTAGTGAAAATTAATCTCATTACATCTTTATAATAATTCTGTGGGTGTAAATAGAAATTTTTTTAGTAACCACCGTAGGTTAATTCTTCTGATAGAATTATGGTGCCATATACCTTAGAATAACTGTGTTCCACCAGCATTTTTTTTTTACTACTAGTAGAATGAAATTAATCGCATGCAATATTGTCTTTCTGCATTATTTCTTTCCTTAAAAAATTATTCATCTAGTTAATGAAATGTCCATAGCTGGCAGTAGTAAGTTGAATTCAATGCTATTTATAGTACATTTGATTCTCTATTAATGTCTCAGGAGAAAAGAAATTAAAACTTTTCTAAAACTTTCTTCAGATTTTAGCACTTTCTTAAAAAAATGCTTATAAGAAAAGCTTACGATTTCAATGTTCTTTGAAAGATGGATAAATGTGCAATCTAGTAAAAATCCTTCAATAAAATATTTAGTAGGACAGAACATTCTTGTGTGTTAGATCTTTATAACTTCAAGAGTAATACATCAAAGCTATAAACATGTTATCACCATGTTCGTAATATATTTTTTCCACTGTAGAACCATTGTACCAGGGAAAAGACAGCCTGCTCCATTAAATTGTCTATTTACTCCATTATCAACAGCTCCTCAGCCATTTATAGTAAAAGTGTAGCTTGCTGGTGCAGAGTATACTTAAAAGGGTTGTGCAAAAAAAACCCCAAAAAACTGATAATTTTATTTCCTCCTTTAAATGTCCTTTCCCTTCATGTTTTTGCTTGATCTCTCTGTTAGTTGACATTTCTTAATTAAGAATCGCTGAATTACAAAATCAACTATATTGGAAAAAACCCTTAAAATTATGGAGTCCAACAAATTACCTCCTGCAATTGCTGGTGAGGAGAGTTTAAATCCTGTTCTTCTTCTATAACATTAGCACAAACAAATGACAGGACATCACTTTGTAAGACAGGATTCACAGTAGGTAGATCATTAAAGGTTAGCATTTTTCCCAGCTGAAAGAACACTAGAGAGAGCAACTAGCTTCCTAATTAATTTGGTTCCAGATGTTGTTGTGTTAAAACAATTTTGAACAATTTGTTTATTGCTGTTTTTGTTGTTCCTGCTGCTGGTGTTGCTGCTGGTGTTGCTGGTGGTGTTGTTGACACTGACACAGGCCACCCAGAGAGCTTGTGGCTGCTCCATCACAGGAATGGTTTAAATCCAGGCTGGATGGCACCCTGAGTAAACTCATCTAGTAATGGTATCCCTGCCCATGGTGCAGGCCTTGGAACAATACGATCTTTAATGTCCCTTCCAACACAAACTATTCTATGATTCTAGAATAAGGACTGATAATAGCAAAGATAGTAGTTGGAATGAAGAATACATCAGAAAGTTTGAACAAGCAAAGAACTTGTGTTTGATTCTTTGCAGCTGCTATAAAGTAGTTCAGAACAAGGCAAGTAAAGCCAGGATTAAAAGGTTTACCTTTAAGTGGAAATCTTCCAATTTATTTTCTTTTACCATTAGGTATTATTAGTCTCCTTTTACGAAATTGCCATCTTCTTCCTAAAATTCAGCTGCAACATAACTGTTGTACCATTTTCTGAACAAGGTGCTATTACTAACATTCCTGTAATTGCTTCTAAAATACATCAATTCAGTAGTGCCATGCTACTGCTACAACCATCCAAAGATCAGTCTAAGTATAATGTTCTCCATATCAGCCCCAGGACAAGGAACAGAGAGCTAATAAAGGAAGAGTTTGATATATTATCTCTAGCAGGTAATCAGTGACAGGCAATTTGCAAAAATAATGAGGAAAAGTGATAGTAAATTACATTACATTGTTCTTATATATATATTGTGGGCCTAAACTTGAAAATGTTACTTTTTCACAACATGCATTATTTCTTATGGGAATTTTGCACTTCTAGGAATTACAAGTTCACGTACTGCTTTCTAAATTTATGAAAAGGAAGTTGAGTAGGTTCAGAAATAGTAGAAAAAAACTATTTGAGGGAATTAGCAGCAAATAATGTTTACTATTTACAATACATAGATATAATAGCTTGCAGCTTAAAATATGTACTTCAGGTTTAGTTTGGTTTGGAATAAATTTTGAAGAAACATTAATAATGAAAATTATGAGAAATACAGTAGAAGTGACAAAGGAACAGTTGGTGGATAAGAGAAGCTTGTGGAAAAGAAATTGGACAGTGACAACAGAAGAGGAGAACGAAAGAAATTACTTTACAGTGAACAAATTCTTCTAAATTCACTTATTTATCTTGTCCAATTACTTTGATTCACAGTAATATAATCAGCATATTTCAGAAATGTTTAATGATCCTTTTTTTTGCACATATGCACCAATATCTACTGTTGAAAATTGATTTTTTACACTGTTGTATAATACTACTTATTACACAATACCAAGTTATAAATCCTTGATGTCTGCCCCCAAAATATGAGTATTTACAGGCAGAAGGGAAGTGCCTGTAAAAGCAGAACTAAATAAAAAGTAAAGAGGGACATGTTTCTCTTTGAGACTAGATTATGCAACAGTGTTACATCAAACACACTAAGGTGTTTTACACAAAAAACACAAAAAAACCCCAAAACCAAAACAAAAAAACCTAAGGAAGATAGGTAGCTTCCAGTTTAGGCTGCTTCCCATTATTTCTTAAACCTAAATATTTCCGTATTTCATGTTTCCCCCTCCACACTACATTAGCACAGCCTCCTCTTGAGTCCTGCGGGCAGTTTTGGGCACCAAGTGTAAGATGGATATAAAGCCATTGGAGAGCATCCCACGGTGAGTGCCTGTGAAAATGGTGAAGGGCCTTGAGGGGGACCTGCATAAAGAATGACTGAGGTCACTTGGTTTTTTTCAACCAGAAGAAGAGGAGACTGAGGGAAGACCTCATTGGGATCTGCAGTTTCCTTATGGGGAAAATGGAGGGGCAAGCACTGACCCCTTCTGTCTGGTGATCTGAGGTAGGACACAAGGGAATGGCAAGAAACTGTGTCAGGAGAGGTTTAGGTTGGATATTAGAAAAAGGTTTTCCATTCACCCAAAAGGTGGTTGGGCACTGGAACTGGTGCCCAGGGCAGTGGTTACAGCACCAGCCTGACAGAGCTCAAAAAGTGTTTGGAAAATGCTCTTGGGCACATAGTGTGACTCCTGGGGATGGTGCTGTGCAGGGCCAGAAGATGCATTTTGGTGATCCTTGTGATGCCTTCCAGCTCAAGAATAGTCCATGATTCTATAGTTCTATGATTAATCATGAATTCCACACTATGATTTTACTCAACTTTAACTTATTCTTATATAGGTAGGAGTAAATTTCAAGTGTGAAAATATTTGTAGCAACAGTGGGTTTATGACCTAAATTGTGATGATCTTTGCAGTGGATTACTGTATGAACAGATTGCTACAGTAAGATTTCATGTTATTTTCATTTCATCTCAAACTTCCCAAAAGGCCATATATTTGAGAATTTATTATTTGACTGCCTTTTTTTTTTTCTTTCTGTACACCTTAATTACAGAATCACATCAGAAAATGTGTTAAACAGTCTTTATGTAATGAATTGGGTCGTATTGGCAAATCTTTGATGTTTGAATACAAAACAGAGTTCAAATTATCTGTGAAGGAAAAGTTTGTTGAGAATTGGTGACAACTTAGAAATATTGTTAAATTTCAGAAATTCCTGAGAAACTTAGGATGTGCCTAGGGGAGACACATGGAGTGCTTGCATCATTCCTATATTCTTGGCATCTACTTTTTTGCCACTTGTAGAGACAGGACACAAAGTATAGTGGGTATTTGATTTAAATCCGTAAGTTTTCTTTATGGTAGCATTACTTTTTCTGATTCCTTCTAGTCTTTGTTTTGTTTAGTTTTATTTGTTTTGCTGTCAGTACTACAGGCATTCAATGCTGTAACCACTAACACCCATAGTAATAACTACATCTTATTGTACTCTTATCCTTAAAGTATTTAAGGAGATAATTTTCCTATCATATGTACTTACATTTATCTTTTAAAGATACAATAGCATTGTGTTTGTTAGTAATGAAATTATTAAGACTGTTATAAAAAAAATGTATACATACCAGAAAAAGTGATGGTTTAACTTCTCTTAAAATTCACCCCTCTTAAAGAATTTATTAAGACTTTTGTTCTTATGCTGATTCACACAAAAATCATACTGGACACCATGCAGAAATATGTAATCACTGATTTTTACCTTGAATGATTATAAAGATATCATCCTGTGTACAGTAATTAACTAATTAATAAATTAATATATTGAACAAATGAAGATTTTAACAGAAGGGCACAGTAACCCAGACAAATTATCACCAGAATGATTTGAGAGCTGTTCAGGCAGTGCAGAAGATGTCAGTGCAACTGCCTGAAGAGTCTGCCAAAGAACCAGATGCTGCTGTGGAGAAAATGTGTTTCTCAGATGGCATCGGAGTAGTGTTTGTCATCTGAAAATGAAAATAAGACATGGCAGACTGAACTGCACTGGGACTGCCCATTATTTAGACATACTTCCAGTGGTTTTAGGGATTTTCTGGTCTTGAAAAATGACTACAGGATAGAACCAAACTCACAAACATAGAAGACCAAATCCAAATTCATTAAGGTAACTGTCATAAAATATTTTCTTCTCATTTTGAAAACATATGGACAATAATTTTACTGTCTGAGAGATTCATCAAAGTAGATCTATGTTTTACCATGCTAATAATAAGTGCAATAAAAAAATCTACCTTCCAGAATTACATTCAGCAGGTATGAAGCACAATTAGCTTTGTATTAGAACATAGAATCATAAAATAGTCCTTGAATGAGCAACTTGTCCAACATGTCAAGGGAAGGGGAGTCTAGAGGAGAGCATCTGATGCCCTCTTCAGTCACCTCATGACCAGTGGTTCAACACATGGTGACTTCATCACATTCCTGGGGAAGTTCTTCCACTGATTAATTGTTCCCACTAAAAAAATCCCTCTTTCATCACTATGAAATTGTGCAGTACAACTTGCATTCATTGCCACTTGTCCTATCCAAATAACAATCAGCTGCAGCAGATTAGCACAAGTTTGTTAAGTAATTGGAACTACTCTGTTTGAAGCTTTAGAGTAGCCCTGTTAACTTTTATACTCACTCTAGTCTCCATTTAATAATTACGTCCAGATCCATAACTGTTCTTTAAAGTCCTAGAAAAATTTCATTTGCCTTAGTGACAAAATCCAAATAATATAATCATTTTTATATCAGAAGTTTACTTCTGTGAGGATTTCTACTTAAAAACTGGTGCTGTGATATATTCTGAAATTATTTGGTAGAGTTCCGTCTGTTGACAAGAAACCATCCATGGAATAGCAGTTGTATGGCTCTGGTGCTGTAAATAATGTCCTGATAGAATACTTATGGGGATCTCAAAATAATTTGTAAACATAGGAATTTATGTTAAAATTTAAAGAAAACCAAAATACAGGAGTCAATGAATGATGCAAGAAAAAGAATATTGTCATTTACTTGTTATGAGTTTTGCTGTTTGGCTTGTCTCTCACACAGCTAACTTAAAATAGATGGGAGAAAAAAATTAAAATCAATAATTCTGATTTATTGATTTTTTTATATTCATCAAGGATAAAACATTTCCAAGGTTGTCTATTCCACCCATTATTCCAGTTTCTATATGAAAAAATGATTTTTTTCATTGTTCTACTGTGTTAATATGTTCTTGCAAAGCATCAGCTTTTTATAAGCAAGAATTTTTTTTTGTCTGCATATTGGAAAAAATTCTTCCACTTATACTGTAATATAAAAAAAATGAATTATATTTTTTACAACAGTCACAAATGTTGGCAATGCGTATGTTACAACATTTTCTGATAAATTAAATGGCTTTGTAGCATAACTGTTACCACAGGTACCAGGAGATTTCAAGAATAAAACAGGATAATCTCAGTTTAACCATCTGGAATAATTTAATAAAGTTAAAACAATTTCAGTGAAGTTGTGTTTGTCAGGTTTGATGAGGGCAGCACTCCACTTAGAACACTGTTTTGTGAAGTGAATAACTTGGAAAGGAATTTGTGAGCTGTGTTCACTGCCTGATAAAGTATGGGTTCATTGATAACTTTCCAGCTGGCAAAGATTCTACTAAAAAATAATTAATATAATACTGTGTGTGGATAAGTTCCATTAGAACATTTGTTGTTCTAGTGTGTTAATAAAAAAACACCAGAAATTTCCAGACTAGACTGCTCAGAGTAATGGAAGTCCATAAATAGTTTATCTTGTAAATAATCTAAGAATAATAACAAATTGTTCATGCAGTATTTTCAGAAGTATAATACAGTGTCTTCCAACTAGTTTGCATCAGGAATCCACTGATTTGCCACTAAAATCTGCTTTAAAAATTCTCTCTAGAGACTTTTTAAAAAAATCAAATAAATGTTTACATTTTTCTAAATGAAATATAAATTCCATTATTAAAATTAATAATTATAAATTTCCTTGTTTGCATGAAGTGAAAATGCATAATCAGAGAAAAAAAAAGTCAGACAAATTAATTTTTTTAAAAAAAATTGGGAGATGGTGAGTATATCAAATAGCTGCAGGTAAACAAATTTTTGAATGAGCAGTGCATTACCAATTCATATGGAGGCTCGTCTACAACTGGCACAACCATCTCTTTCAATTCCATCGGGAATAATTAAAAAATCAAACTAATTATGAAATTAATGTACTGTTTTTTAAGGAAAAATGGATATGCAAATGAACCTGACAAAATACCTGATATGGAAAATCCAATCCAGCCTTACCTCTTCAACTTTATTTGTTCAATTCCTCAGAAAACAAATGAAAATGAGAAAAATATTGATCAAATGTTTCCTTTTTTCCATTTTTCCTTGAAAAGAAGGTGGTAAAATTTCAAAAATTTGGGGTGCTTATTTCTGAAAAACCATACATGGTTATTTCACAAAAAAGTTGTAATGCAGACTCTGAAATGCCTGCCTGTGTGTTTCTGTGTACTTCTGTTCTGTGATGATCTGACTTTGTAACTAATGAACTCAGTGGGAAATTTGATTATCATACAACATTCCAAATTGTTTTCTGCAAATACAAGGCACAAGAGCTCAAAATGCCCATGAACACTTTCTAATAATGGCTGCTATACGTAGCAAGTCATAATTTGTCACCAATAATAATATTTTCTCGCTGCATAACCTCATTATCCTTTTGCTTTATGTATTTTTCTTCCACTTATTCTGAATCCTCCAAAAACTTTATCAAGTCCAGCATTGCATGATATTTTAAGAATGCTCAACAGTTCATATTGCATGAGGGATGCTCTTTGCTGCTGCCATAACACAAACAGGAAATAATGATTTTAAAATTCTATTCAGTTTCTAGGAGTACTTGACACAGTGATAAATATGAGAGAATATGGCTTTATTTATTAATTTACATGTGACTGAGAATGGGGCTCCACTGCCCTGGGCACTGTACAAATAAGTGAAGCCTGAATGAAGCAGTGGTGTGGCTGGAGGTGTGTGGCCACCTTTCTGTCATAAGCAAGAGGAAATGATGTGTCAGGAATGACAGTAAGCAGAAGCAGGACTGTTGGCTGCTCTCTGGCAAAGAATGTAATGCAACAGCAAAGGAAAATCTTTATCAGTCTGGGGACTTGAGCTGTTGGTAGAAATTGCCTTCTGTGAGTTTCTGTGCTGTTGGTTACCGTAGGTTGTGATTTGTCCCCCTCCACATCTGTACTTCATGTTCCCAAAAACATGAGAATGCTCAAAGCACATTTGTAAATTCTGACTATGTTTATGGGATGGAGAACTGAAAGATCAATTTGAGGTCTGTTTTCAGGAACTTCTTGGTCTTTGATTCTGTAATTTCCTGTAAGGAAACAATACAGATATATTTTCAAACTGAACCAGTGGAAACAAAAACCTACATGACTAGGTTCTTACAGAATAAAATCAGCTCAGATTATCCATTCACTGTACTAGCATTTTGCAACAGGTGTACCAGGATATTTTCCATGGTGTATTCATACCCAGGGATGATTTTAAAGAAGCTGTTTGTGTCTTTCAGTAAAACTTGATTTTCTGCAAAAACCAACAGAATTAAAACTATGGATCTCTTTTAAAAACTTATTTCCTAACAAATCATATTTGTTCTGAATAGAAATTCATTGCAATATAAATAAGTGAAATCTTAGAGTTTGGACAAATTTAAAATCAACCCAAAAACTGGCATGGTTTAACCTGAGCAGGTAACTCAGCATCATACAGACACTTGCTTGTTCCCCCTAATGGGATGTGGGACAGAATTGGAATGTAAAAGCACAATCAGAAAGGTTTCTGTAGCTTACTTCTTGGAGGATAATATTTATTAGAATGAAATCTATTAATGATTTTTTTCTTAAGCATGGGTGGTTTGATTTGATAGAAAATCAAGGATTTTCAAAGAAAAGATAATGAGTCACATTGTTCAAATATAAAGTGAATTTCATTATTTAAAGCACATGTTTATCACCAGAAATAAATCACAAGGAAAACATTTCAATTATAACCAAAAAATCCTCGATATGATGCTTGATATGATCCTAGTTTCTCCTATCTGCTGTTCGGAAAAATACAGAAAAATTACTTACGCAAGAAATTCTTTGGGGGGAAAAAAACATTTAACTGGTATCAATAGTGGCCCAATAGAGTCAATACAGTCTGACTGCGCTGCTGTCTAGCCGGGGCTGTTTGCTACAACACAGGGGGAAAAAAAGGAATATGTTTCTAGTCCTGGCAAGCAAGTAGAATAACCTCAGAGCATGAATAAAAATTACAATAATTTAATCATTTTTATGAGAAGAAAGTCATAGAAAATATATCATATTTACTTAATCCTGTCACCCCAGGCTTGCAAATGTAAAGAAAGTGACTTAGTGTTAAGTGATTTGTGTTATTCAGTTCTGTACTGTAGTCAAATGGCTGATATTTGACAGATGTTGAAAGACAGCAGCATGAACCTTGTCCCTTCATCCCAGATTATGCAAAATAATATGTCTTTCTGCTTCATCAGGTGCCTAAATCCACTACTTGGGCACCTGTGACATCTTTCAAGATATATGTTACTTATCACTAAACTCACTAGGTACTTGCCTATTTGGTGAATGTGAACCAAATTATTTAAGATAACAAGATCTCTCTGGAGAGAAAATCTCAAGTTAAGTGCTCCCCTGGTGTTAGGCTCAGAAAAGATCCTTCCATCTGCAACTACATAGCGCATGTTTGGCTGTTCGAGGAGATATCAAAAATCTACATTTCCCTGTGAACTGAGGCTATCACAAATTTCCAGGATGATTATCAGGCTGTCTGTTCTGAGATATCTTGGTATATGCCTCTGGCAGATATATTCTGTAGTCAAAGGACTAAGGGAATTTTGAGGATAAAGGAATTGTTCATATTTTTTGTAAAAATGTTTTGAAACTTGCTCTTTCATATTCCTTTGGGAGGATGCTATCTAAAAGTAATGGGTATTCAGGGATAAGGTGTTGACTGTTCTTTTGAAGATATGACAGATAGGAACCCAAAAGCTGTGTAATAGCAGTTTAGGAGTAGAGGACCATGATCATCCTTGGCCTTTCAAAGCAGTTTCCAATTTTCCAGGCACACCTTGGCCAGGCTCCATTACCAAAAATCAGTTTTCTTATGCTAAAAATTTTGTTATGTAAAAAAAGAGAAATACCTTATACATAAACACAGGAATATATTATTACTATCATTAAAATTCTAGCAGCTTCATCATTTCTAGTCCTGCACTTGCTTTTACATTACATTTCTCAGTAGTCCATCTCCTGTGGTGGCCTGGAAAACCTTATTCATCATGGCATTACAACTTACTAATGAGATACGCGTTCTTTGATTACTTCAGTGAAATTCTAGTAAGAACAGTGTCTATGTGACTTTCTTGTTTGTTAGCTTCCTTTAAATCTTGGGATGAAAGTTTTTGTCATCTCAGGCTTTGTTTCAATTATTCAGCCTGGTGCAAGTTGAGTCATCAGTTGTGTTATGTTCTCAATATGTGGGCAGAGTTGGAGCACTAAGGAGGTGAGGCTGGCAGCCAGGAGATGCCAGGAGAACCTGAAGCTGTTGACATGCACTCACTAGTCTGGCTCTACCTTCCATGATACTTGCAGGTTGCACACAGTGGAAACAATGTGATACTCACATAGCAGGAGCAGGAACTCAGTCCAAAATCTACATAGCATGGAAGGCAGAGGAGTGTTACACCATGCAAGGCAATAACACCAGTCACAGCGGCGGCAGAGAACAGGAGCCAAGCTCACAGTGAGCTCTGCACATTTTCAGACTTTCTACAAAGGTGGGTTTTTGGTTGTTTTTTGGGTCTTTACATTTCTGTAGAAAGCTGTTGATATGCACTACATGTGTGCATCATTTTAGATTATCTAAGACCTCATTATTGATCATCCAGATCCTGAAATAAAACATTTCTACTATCTGAATTACTATCTAGGTGAACAGATTTAAATATGACAACATTGTAAATAGAATGTTGTATGTATTTTGAGACCATAAGAGTGCAATTTTAAGCTTCAGGGAAACTTGAACTGTCAAGATTCCACAGGGAAACAACACTAAGCTTTAGTGTGATTTCTGGTACACTCTGGGTTGCAATCCTTTGTGGACTTGAACAGTCTTCACTTCTGTGCATGAGTTCTGCTCAGCTGCCATTTCCCATGCCCTGCAGATGCCTGCATTTGCAGGGTTTTTTTATTCTGCTTCAGTAATTGGAGTGTGGGATTATATGCTACATCTCCTGAGCAACTGCTGAGACTGTATTTATTCATGGAATTTTGCTTTCTGACAGGCCCTGTTATTACCTGGCATGCACTCTTTGTGGTGATATGTTGGCCACAGGGTGTCCTTCTACAAAAATCATATGGCCATGCACAGTCTTCCTTCAGAAGAGAGAAACACCCTCGTGAATGCCTTATGTGCATTTACCTAAATGGCTTACTAGATTGGATGTCCTTGACCAAAGACAGAGAAAGTAAGCAAGAAACATCCTTTGCACTTTCTAGCATGCAGGAAAAGATGCTGGATACTTCTTAAATCTCTGCCAAAGAAAAACAGATCTGTTTGTATGCTTCTTCCATCTACCCTTGGCTTTTTACATGACAGAAAATGCAGTCTTATGAGAATGATAGTTATTACAACTGAATTTGTTGTATTAGTGTACACTTAGGATGCAATCTTTCAAGGCACTGCAGGTCTTTTGCTAGCATTAGTGAATTTCCAATGACATTTAACGATCTAAAGATCAGGTTCTCACAAAAAAGATGATAGCGATGAATACTAATACAGTTTTAACTATATTCATATTTCAAAACAATACTGAAGCATGGAGGAATGAGGAATTTAGAAACATTGAACAAGTTTCAATAAATTGATACTTAAAGAAAAAATTATTCAAGTTCAATTATATTGGAAATTCAAAAATAGAAGGGAGCTGGGAAAGTATCACCACTTGCTACAGTTTACAGTCTACCTTCCATCTTTCACACCAGATATTAGAATAAAATATGAAGAGGAAAAGAGTAAGTACCCTGGGTTCTTTCCCATTGAAATCACATTATGAAATGTATCAGGAGAACTGTTCAAATACCCCAATTTGTCAGTCATCAAATCTTCAAGCAGGGGTTAAAAAGCTGCAAGTAGAAATGTGCTATATTTGTATACAAGCATAATTATGCTTTTTAATAATATTTTACATAATTCTTGTTTGACATGCCACACAACAGACCCTTCAAGAATCAGCTCCTCCTTAAGTGAGAAAGAAAGAAAATTTTTTCATGTGCGCTTCTGTAGCATTTCAGACATGAATTGAATTGTGCTAACATCTTTTGGATTTGCTAATATGAATAGTGATAAACTTATACACAACATCTGAGATCCAGACATTTGGAGGAGTATAAAATGTCAGTTAGGTCTTCATTTACTATCATTAGATTATGATTCCTTCATCAGAAACACTGTTTTGGGTTTTTATTTCCCCCTACAGCTACAGCACCTGGTCTCTCTTGGCAATAAGTTCTATGTGTTATACAGTGATTACCTCTGATATATAAAAAGCTTCCCTGAGATCTGGAGTGGAAAGCTAACTCAGGAAGTCTTTTCACAGTCACCAGGATTATATATGTATTTCATTGACTATTTTACATAATTTCAAAAAAAAAAGTTTTGATTAATTCAGCACCTTTAAATAGTAACTTCCAATCTATTTGGAACACTTGACAGGTTATTGAGGTACTCAAACACCTAGATAGGAGAAGACAAAAAACTCAAGTCTGGGATTTTATACTTTGCACTGACTATTAGAATTCAATTCACTAAAATAAGCTGGCAAAATGTTCCTGTAGTGTATTTTTGTGTGTTTTGTATTTTTGGTTAGTCATTTTGTATTTTAGACTTGTTCTCAGAAGAATGGAAGAGAAAGTTCCTGAAAATTCAGAAAGATACGCTTGTCACCAGAACAAAAATTACTCATTTTTCAGAAGTAGCTTCTTTTACCAGAAATACATCTTAAAATATTATTTGGATTCTAGGTACCTACCATTTATGCATTGTATTATTAGGTACTGTCAGTAGGATGATGATGATGTGGTTAATGTGACAGTTCCTCCACTACTTTCATGAAGAATCCTTTTTAATTGTGAAGACCTGCAGGTTTGGTGAGCTGTCAGGGAATGAGATGCGGGGCTAGAGGGCAGGAACAGTATCACGGGGATCTTGATGATCTCAGTGAGGAGTATAGCAGAGTGAGAAATGACACAGTGTGCATCAGCCTGAATAGACAATAAGCAGAAGAGTAGGGAATAAGTTTAAAAAGCCAAGGGGATATAAAATCGATGTCAAGTCTAAAGATACCTCTTGGTCAGGGACAAACTTCAGGGTAGCTTGCACCACCTTTCAAGGAAAAATTCAAACTATTTTGCTGAGGTACTGGAATCTCGTAATTTATTTGCTTCATTTGTGTCATAATGTTATTAATTAACCCAACTTCCAAGTGAAATATGGACTTTATCTTAAAGGGATTGGAACATATGAACAACTGGGTCAGAGCTGGAATTTCAGAACTCTCAGGATTTCTTCCTTTTGAAGTGGTGTCCTAGCATTAGGGATTTTGTTATTTCTCCCTTTCTGGTCAATGTCTAAATTGTGGAATCAGAAAACGTCTCCTCAACCCTTTACAGATGTAAAGAGCATATGGCATATGCACTGTGTCGGTGCTGTAAATTTGCTGACCTCCTATCATCATATGACATCATATGACTTTAAACATAAAACAGAAAGACTGTGTGGTGATGTAAGAGAGCTATCATCTTGGAATTTAGATGTTGCAAATAGCACTTCAGTGTTTTAAATTTGGCAAGGTTTATTCTTTGAACGGATTGACAGTTTTGTCTCTAGGCATAGACAAAATTGGCAATACAACACCCTGTAACAACAGATTGATTGATTTATCATTTATTTCAGTTAGACTGGCTGTTTAGTGCTCGATCGGAAAATTCAAATTGCAACTTTTCAGCAGTAGTAATTTGTGACACTAAAATAACATGGAATGGAGGGTGAGAAGGGCCACCTACAGAAGGGTTTAAATTGGCTGGAAGCAGAAATTTTATAGCCAGAGAAAAGGACTTACTTGAAGAGACAAGAAACAGAGAACATTTACCTGTCCTATAGCCATCCTACAGTGTGAGCACACATGAGCTACATTTGGGCAGCAGAGCCACCTGGAGTTTGGACTAAAGGCTGGACTGGGTGCCCCACACCAGCATTCACAGGACTGGTGCTAATACAAACAAATATAAACAATCAGCTTAGCGTAGGACTCAGCTGCGTTAGAAATAGTGTAATTTCTTTGCATAGAAATGATGGGAGTGCGTTAGGGCTTGCCTGTTGCTTTCCTAAGGACGCATCAATAGTAAAACATTTATTAACAATAACAAAATGACCTTATAACTGTCAGGCAGAAAATATGTAATTATGCCATAGCTTCAAGTAGAAATATGAGGTCTCCAAAAGCAATGAACACTAAATATTTTTTGGAAGTTACATACAGGTATTTGTGACAAGGACAGCTCCAGAGTAGGAGAAGTCCAAAAATAATGTGCCATAAGAGCTTGAATCTTGTCCTCATTTTTCAGACATTGATGGCAAAGCAGTTCATAATTTAAAATGGGTCTCAAGGGAGGTACAAGTTCTGGAGTGCAACTTAAACTGCGTCTATCTTACATCAAAGAAATTGAAATATCATTAGCACATAGAAACCATCTCTCCAAGGTATAATAATGTATTCTATATGCCAGCCTGCTGTCCACAATGAATGCATATTGTCTCATTTATCATTTGTTGTATTATTTAGGGTCTTGAAATCAAATGAAAATAGGTATACTGCTCTTTCCCTGGTTTCTCAGTAAAGTTATTCAAGACTTGCATTTTATTTGAAACAAAAAGATAAAAACAACCCAGATAACCTGTTGCTAGGAGGGTTTATTTAACATCTTGATAAAAAAACCACTGAACTATAAATTAAACGTGTATATATTTTATTAAAAATAGTCATCAATTTTTATTACAATTGCAATTGGTCATTTTCACCACTGCAGCCAAATTGTTCTTGGCTTGGCTTAGGATTATGAAAGACAATGAAAAAGTATTGATACTTCTACCATTGTGGCACACAGTTGCCAATAAACTTGTCTGACTTTCTAAAAGCTTGATCAGTTTGCATCATGGTCATATTGTATCAATTGAACAGTACGAAAGGCTGAAAGCAGAAGCTACCTGACTATATCTCCCTCACAAGGAAAAAAAATCCCAAAATTATGTTCTACAGCCTTCTATCTGCTTTGAGCTATTGTATATCCCAGAGATAGTGAGCTCCAAACTGGCATTATAGCTCTAACTGATAATGCATGGTTTTCATGTTGTGGGACTGTTGTAATGTGGTCATTACACCACAGAATCACGGAATTAAACAATGGATAAGGGGGAAAGTATCCACAGTGGATCATGTGGTCCAACCTCCATTCTCAAGTACAAGAATCCCAGAGAACATGGCACAGGATTGCACCCAGATGGCTCTAAAATACCTCCAGTGAGGGAGACTCCACACCTTCTCTGGATAATCTTTTCCAGTGCAGGGCCACTGCACAGTAGAAAATTCTTCCTCATGTTCAGGTGGAACTTTCTGTGCATCAGTTTCTGCCCATTGCCACTTGTCCTATTGGTTGACACCACCAAGAGGAGCCTGGCTCCATTCTCTTGACACCCTCCCTTCAGAAACTTGTAGACATTGATGTGATTCCCTCTCAGTTGTCTCCTCTAGGCTGAACAGGCCCAGTTCCCTCACCCTTATCCTTGTAAGAGAAATGTTCCAGTTCCGTAACTGCCTTTGTCACCCTCCTCTGGACCTGCTCCAGGATCTCCAGGTTTCTCTTGTCCTGAGGAGCCCAGAACTGGACACAGCGCTCCGGATGTGCCTCACTAGGGCTGAGTAGAGGGGCAGGATCAGCTCTGCTGACCTGCTGGCACTGTTCTTCCTAATGTGCCTCAGAACACTGTTGGCCTTCCTGGCCACACAGCCACACTGCTGGGCTTGTGGACAGTTTGTTGTCCACCAGGACATCAGGTCCTTCTCCCCAGAGCTGTTTCCCAGCAGGTCAGCCCCCAGCCTGTACTGGTTGCATGTGTATTGCAGCTCTAAAATACTTACATTACTTCCAACTCATAGAATGACTATAGACTATTTTTGGATGGGAAAGAGGAGAAATTAAATTATAATGATATCAAAAATTAAAAAGTAATCACATGTATGTAAAAGCTGGTAAGAATTGAGATAATAAATTTAGATTTGGATGAAAATTGGTAATTACATTTATTCATATGTAAAGTAGATTTTCATATGCCAATCTGCCAGCTGAATAACTAGCTTTAGTATGTCCACTAATCTGAAATCCAAATGAATCAGTATTTGAATAAGACAAAGTAAGCAAACAGATAATTTTAAAATACAGTACAAATTTATAGGAAACATTAATCTGATGTCTTGGATCCCTTATATTTTTAAATAAACTGAGTTTCTGACTACCTCAGTATAAATAATTGTTCCAGATTCCTAACACTGTTTTATCAAAAATGATGGTGTAATCCCATATATTGCAAAATAAATGCAAAAATACGTTACACAAATGGATTAACAAATATTATGAATGTGGTATGCAAACCATTCTATGATTCTGTAGTAGATAACAGAAAAAATCTGAACATTCCAGAAATGATCAGGAGCATGTATTAGAGATGTCAGACTGGATTTTTCATTCTCTATGGCTTCAAAGGATGTTATAACATTTTTTAAATTAACCATATAATGTTAAATAGTGTCAGTTTTCTGGGATGCATGAAGCTATGAATGCACCAGCCATTTGAGAAACTCTGCAACATTAAATTGAAGATGGATTCAGGCATCATTGGAGATATATTTGTGCCTTCTTTAGTCAAGTGAGGTGGGTATCTACTAAACTTGCGATAGAATTTTCCAAAAACTATAGTCAGTGCAATAGTCAGCCAAAATAATTTTTTCTGTTCTTTATACAGAATAGAGAGGATAGTGAGGGCAACAGAATCTCATCTGGAATTCTTTATAAACATCAGTCTTATCCATTAAATATAGATAACCTGAACTATCTAAGAAGATTCAGCTACTTCTAGAAGTATATTAAAAATAGTGGTGCCTTTATAGTTAGATAGGAAGATGGGTTACAATTCAAATTGCACTTGAAATTCAAAAGGTGCAATGTGGTCCCCTCTCAGTCATCTCCTCCAAGAGATAGTTCACTTTGCTGCATGTGCTTTTTATGGTGATTCCTGTAATTTCAGTGAGAAACAAAAACTCCCTACTTCTGACTGCAGATATTTCAGATGCAGATGAAATGGTTTTGTAATTTGAAATTTTCTACTCCTAAAATATTTTTTGCGACCTTTAATAATTGGATATATTTTCATACATCTAACTTCTTGTTTTGAAGATTTTATATCCAGGTCTAAATATTCAAACTAATTTTTTTTTTCATGTGGGATCCATGCCTGAAAAATTATTAAATTTTCATGTTAAGTAATTCAGTCACTTCCAGTTCTAGAAAGTTTTACCTGTTTCATGTTTGAGTTGTGGCAGCATAGCTGCATAGTTGGGATAAAAATTTAGAATTCCTTTATCTGAAATACACATTTTGAGGTCTTCTTTGAATATGATATCATCTGATGGAACTCACTAGCAGTTTAGAAATGTAATTTTTTTCTCAGCAGAATAGCTCAGGGTTTTGCTGCCATTTTTAAGAATTCTTAGAACTGTTCTCCTCCCCAAAGCTCTATAAATACCTTCCCTTGGTCCAGCATCACACAGCTCCTTCAAAAGTCTCAGTTCACTAAAAACGTACCAAGACATTGGGACAGTGATCAGATATGGAAGCTGGAAACTCAGCTAAAGGCAACTGTGGGAGTTCCTGCAACCCCACAAGAGTAAAAATGAGAAACGTGACCTAGTTGTGGATGTTTGTCTCATCTCTTTCACTAGATACTAAAAAATCTGCACCTCACTCCTATATAGGTGTAGTCCTAAAAAAATAAGGTCCCTATGTCCTGACATTGAGGGAGACAAATTTTTCTTCATAGAGAGAAGTGGAGACTTGTCCTGGTTTGTAGTATAGAATTTGCAGAAGTATTCTATCACCACCTTCATGAGCCGTTTGTTGGAGCAGTGTTTCCCAGACCCCTCCCCTTGGACTGTCTTCTGTTAATGGCCCATCAGGTGCCTTGCTGTATGACTCATAGATAACTGCCTCCGGGAGCAATCACTCGCTAATGGGCCATCAAGACTCTTCTGCATCACTCACCATCCCATTGTGAGATGTTCCGCCCAGGGGGAGGGAGAGGGGCAGTCTCACCTGGATATAATCAGGGATTTGAGCAGCCCCAGCAGGACTGAATTCCCAGAGGACTGGAGCTACCAGACCTGTCTATGGGATCACTGCTTCAGGAAGACCACCTCATCTGGACTGCTTCCATCACCCGGATCAGGTTGTATTCTGACTCTGTCAGTGGTCTTTTGTATTATTGGATTTATTTTTATTCTACCTTGTTTTTCTTTTCTCTTATTAATTTTTTTTTTTTTCCTCTGACTTGGCGTCTCTCACTTGGTTTGTTTTCAAACCACTACAAGACTTCTCAGGATATGCAGTTTGGATACATGGACATGAGCAAAGATGAAATTAAGGTACTTCAGCATTTTTAAAAAAAAATAATAATAATAAAAAAAAGGCTTTTGCTCTGTTGGTTACCTTGGCTGTTTTAATTTATGGTGGATACCTCAGAGGCATTTGTTCATGAGGGATTCCTCACACACATGCCCAGACAATCAGTATATGTCCAGTAGTTTAGACAAAGCCAACAAATAGTTGTTATAATCCATACAGTTGAAATCATCAGAGTTGTAGCCTACTAGTTCATACCAAATTGTTACAGAAAAAGAAAGAATAATAACATGGTTCAAATTATTACATAGATACTTTCCTTTCACTATATTCACCCTTCCCATTCTCTGGATTCTAAGATTGGTAGTTTCATTCTGTCCACAGTGGTGCTGGGGTATTACAGTGAGTTGTCAGCTCCTGGACACCTTTACAAACAAGTGGAATATAATGTGCAAGTTGATGGTTTCTTTTTCCTCACTGTAGGATCCACTTGAAATAATGTTTTTTGTACATTTTCTAACACAGTTTTACACTTACACTCTTTTTTCATTAGTCTGCATTTTTATATTCTGTTCAAATTTACAGATTATAGTGGCTTTTACCTATGCTGGATTAATTGTTCGTGTTCCTCTAAAGAGGATAACATTTTTTTTCTCATATTCTCCATCTGGCTTCATTGGAATACAATTTGATACTAACAAACAAATGAGCATCCATTTTAGCATTATCCACCTGTGCAATGAGATCATGCAACTCCGTTTCATTTCTGCTATTAATATTCCAAGTTACAGACATTTTAGGAGGACCATTCACATTTCTTAACACAGTTTTAACTATGTATTAGTATCACATTATCTGTTAGCTTGCTTTTGGCTCACTAGCTAAGGAAATCTGTTTCAATTTTATTGTCAATATTTGGGGCTGGTGACATATTTTAAGCCTAATAACACTAAAGTTGAGTGTTATGTCCAGCTGAATAAGGATATGAGAATGATATAAAATGCCTGTATCAGGTACTTACTTGCATCTTTTTATTGGATGGAAATGGAGCAGTTATACCAACAAAAAAAGCATCTACTTTTTTCTCCTCTTTCCTGTTTACTCCCATCCCTGCAGGATTTTTTATATTACAATCTTATTTGAAGGTTTAATTATTTGGAAATTAATTTTACCCTCTTTGTTTAAAAAAAATATTTCTCACATAAATAACATTTAAAAAAAATCTGTGGAAATTTCAAAATCTACTAACTAAAATTCATGTTAGAACCTGACTATTAGTTATGATCCTTTTCTTTTACCTACATATTTTTACATGATTTTTTTTCTTGCGGGAAAGAGTTGCTCTTTCTTCAAATTATTCACTGCAAATAAGAAAACAAATTGTAAATATAGGCATAAAGACTTTCTTTTGTAAACACTTATTTCCAGAAGCTGGCCTTTTTGAAGAGAAAAAAAATGACAAAAAAACCCAGAAAATTCGAAACGTGAAAAAAAATGACAGTTCCATACTGGGAGCTGACGATATTTCAAGCAAGCACCCTCTGGGCAAGCAATTAAGACGGGTCAGGATTAAAAACAAATGTAACATGTTTGAAGTGAACTTTTTCCTCAGAGATCCATCTGCTCCTGGTGGTGGGAGTCAGGAGGCTCCACCTGCACAGCTGCTGCAGAAGAGCTCCCCCTGGCAGCCCTGGATACAAAACTCATCTAACAGAGGTTAACATCTGAAAATCTGCAAGCATCCCCTCTAATGCAAACAAAACTTCTATTTCCACTATAGCTTGATTTTTTTTATTGCTTACTTGTTATTTTAATTAATATTTATTTCTGTATCTCTGTGCATTCCCACACAAAAAGACATGAATGTTGATGAAAAAGACATTAAATATTCATGTCAATGTTTACACTAGGTTTTTTTTCCAAATATTCAGTGGTGAAATACTGTAATATGCTAATAATAATGTGCTAAGATATCACCATCAAGAGATAAATAAAAGTAAAGATGTGGTGTAAAAAATGGGAAAAATTGAAACAGGAAATTCCCAGAGGGAGAGAAAAAAAAAATAGAAAAATGAGAATAGCTGAAAGTACAGAGCAATTTAAAGTATTAAAGTAAATCAGTAGTGTATCAGAAAACCTAATGCATGGTTACAGGAATAAATGAAATAACAACAGTGAACTCTATATATTTTCAGTGTGAAACTTCAAGCTTCTTTTTTTTTTAATATTGCATTTTGCATCTCTCCTTGACATTACCTCTTAAAATCCTGAAAGCAAGAAGCCTGACACCAACACATAGCCGTGTTTCACAGAGAATTGAAGGTAGAAACTCAGCTCATAGACTGAAAAAAGTGATTATCCTCCATTATTCAGCATTTATTAGACCACATCTAGAATACTGCGTCCAGTTTTGGTCTCCCAATAGAGAAGAGACATGTATAAACTGTAGTGAATTCATTGTGAGGCCACCGAGCTGGCTGAGACTGGAGCACCTGTCTTCTGAGCAGAATCTGGTGGACTTGACTGGCCTGCAGAAGGACCAATTTTGAGGGGGTGGAGGACTGGTGGAAGATGGCACTTGATATGAACAGTGCTTGGTGGGTGGATGAGCAATGATCATCAATTGAATTTTTTCCCCCACTACTGGAAGAGGCTGCTGAGACAGTCTGTGCAATCTGCACCCCTGAAGGTTTTTCCAGATCTGATTAAGCCAACTGGATAAACCCCTGAGCAACCTAAACTGATTTCACACCTGACCTTGATAAACTGGAGACCTCCTGACTTTTCTTCCAGCCTAAATGATTCTACCTCTGCTATCCATACAAGATAAAAGGAATTTTCTGAAACGCCAGACAGGTTTTTTCTGCTTATTCCAGTATCACCTTCTAGTTGTTAATTTTGCACTCAGCACTTTTTCTTTTCATGTGTATTAACTGGCATGAAGTCAGAGTCATCTTTTCCATGACCCACAAACTCTTTTCTGTGCAGCAAGAAATCTCTGGCTTCTAGCTGTCTGCTGCAATAAATGGCCAAGTAAAAAGCAAAAGAATGCAGTAATAAACTGTGACTTCTAACCTCTTCCACACCATTTTCATTAAAAATACATAAAGCATAGGGCTAAAAGACAAACCAGTGGAATGGCACATAATATCTCATCCTCAGCCTCTACTATGCATGTTCATTTAGACTATCATTCTTAAATATTTAACCTATTTTTGTTTAAAATGTATGAGAACAAATAACATGCTGGTATCATGAGGTAAAGATAGATACAATAATTTCTGAAAAAAAAATTACTTAATTTCTTAATTTATTCCAGAGTTCTAAAGATGTAACCATCAATTAGAAATTTAGATTGATTAAAACACTGGGAAAAAAAAAAGTTATGGTTAAATATCATTAAGCTGTTTAAATATAACAGTGTACTGAATGATGTCGAGTCCCACCCTTAAGGGGAAAGGAGGATTTTCTTGGGGGAAACCCAAGATTCATAAATGGCTGTAGTTGACACATACAAATCATAGGGCCCACAAAACCTCACAGTGTTTTTAGTAAATTATACACGTGGGCATGGAAATTGGTATGTTAGTCCCTGACCTAATAGGAAAGAACATAAGAGTGGGTTTTGAAAAAAAGAGGTAAGGTGAAAAAGAAGGGAGAGAGAAAGAAAGAAATGAATTAAAGAGGAAGAGAGAGAGAGTGAGAGAGAGAGAGAGAGAAAAAGAGGGAAGGAAGGGAGGGACTCTTGCCTGGAGAGATTCCCTCCACACCTTGCCCTCTCCCTGCCCCCATCAATGACCTGAGGTGGTACAGAATAATGTGGAGACTGGTAGACCAGTCGGTAGTATGGATTCTCTCTCGAGAGAGCAACTCTTAGGTTTCAAGTATGTGATAGATCCCCTAAGAGAGAAACCTTGGGAGACTGCTCTCGCCCTCAGGCTGAGAAAATGTGTTCCCCCATGAGGCTTTGCAGTTGATATGTCAGTCAGTCATACCTCATTGGTTCTTTCCCTACTTCCTCCTTCTTACCCTACCTGAATGGTCCATTTTCAATCCTTCCCCTGATTGGTTCATTTCTCAATCCTCCACCCAATTGGCCAAACTGTGTAACCCCCATCCCCTGGCTTACCTATATAAGTCCCTGCTCTCCTTAGATGCCTTCTAGGAAGTGGCAGAGTAAAGGCTTTGAGGAACTCCAGACGAAGACCCCATTGCTTCTTTCACATCGCCCCGAAGGCTCAGATCACAACTGAGCTGAAATACCTAGGCTGAGCTGATATCACTGGGTGTTTGCAGACATGCCTGTGCAACCAGGTGTGTCCTTTTCAGGATGCTTCTCTGGGGATGTCACAGCACTGACCACCATTGCCCGCCATGACAGAATAACGTCTGGGTTGTTGAACCCAGCCGTGTTCCCACCCAGACACTGCGAAAATTAACACTGTCCTGACTGGAACCAGGGAAGTGACTTCAAATGCTCCTCATAAATTTCATCCTCGAGACCTTTCATGGTCTTGATCACCCTCCTGTAGACGTAGTCTGATACTTTGGTGTCATTCTTATTTTATGAGCCCCAAAACGTGCACAGGATTTAAGGTGAGGCTGTCCCAGTGCAGAGTGGGGTGGTACAATCCCCTCCCTTGCCCAGCTGGTGATGCCGTGCCTAATGCCCCCTAGAACACTCTTGGCCTCCTGGCTGCCAGGGGCATTTCTCACTCATATTATCATCTAAGCATTTATTTTATCTACACATGCTTTTTTTTTTCCCATTGTGCATGCCATTTTTGGTACTTGTGTATAATTTTTCTACATTTACTATTTTGGTTGTTATAATGTGATGAAGCTCCTGAAAGCACTAAATTTTGCTAGGATCAGACATGAGCCTCTTTCAGTTTTAGGGTGAAGATCTCTCTATGACTGCAGTGTTCAAGTAGTCCTGCCAACAGTTTCATGCTGTGACGTATTCAGAAGCTTCCACCATGTCTGAGTAAAAAGAAAGTCATTACAGGTTGTGTATTATGTTTCTGACAGCAAGTTTGAAGACTCAAGTATTTCTAAGAAGTTCAAATGTGACTGTTATTTGTAGAGTGCACCCTGATGTTTGAAGCAAAATTTAGGACAAGACTGTATATGTGAATTAAGGAG
Source organism: Cyanoderma ruficeps (assembly GCA_008694505.1). Taxonomy (NCBI): domain Eukaryota; kingdom Metazoa; phylum Chordata; class Aves; order Passeriformes; family Timaliidae; genus Cyanoderma; species Cyanoderma ruficeps. Next base: position 13,991,185 of record VZDJ01000346.1, on the reverse strand, counting down.
TACTGTGGGGTGTTTTCTAGTATTATTTCATTTAGTAATGTAAAAACAGCCTTAATAGGTTGAACTACAGAAGCTGTACTTTCCAAAGATTTTCCTCTGACGTAACTCTATGCATTTGACGCACAACTATATTCAGGTTTAGTGAATCCAGGTGGAATATGTAAGGTAAATGAAGATGCCGAAGATGAAAATACACTGTTATTAGGAGAAAGTGCCTATCAGGGTGTTCATCAAATGAAGAAAAATAAAAGCAGAAACTATTCCTTTTGCATGTGAAGCTCAGTCTCTGATGTCATAGAATCTGAAGGGTAAAATGAGACATTTTTGAAAAATAGTATCAGTTTCTTACAAGATAAAGACATCTTCTGCTTATACTTAGTTTTTATATACTTTGAGAGCTTAAGTTCAGCTTTTCTGTCTTCAAGCAGCTTCCTACTCACCTCTTCAAAGGACTCTTTTTTTTTTTAATTGGTAGTGTCCTGGAGAACAATTATGTGAATTATGCGCAATTTCTGAAGCTAGTTAATGGGTCCCATTCCAAAGCTTTGGAAATACATCTGTAAAATTCCAATTTTAAAAAAATATAATTAGGCTGATATGAATTACTACATTATGACACAATTCTGTGAAATGAGAAAGAGAATAATCGAAAAATATGCAGAGGGCATATTTGTTTCTTTCTATGAGAATCACATAGAAATGAAATAATATGGTGTCCTACCTTTACTAGCTATATGTCATCTACCTCAAGGCAAAATAAAGTAATAAAATCTGTAATAATCCTTTAAATAGGTCATATCAGAGAAAAAGTTTCATATTAGCAAAAGTTTCATATCAGCAATGGGCTGATTTTATTTGCCCCAAGTATTTGACATATAATAATATGGAATTTTGGGTTTAACTCTTGGGCACTAGCTCAACTAGCTTCACAAAAGTTTTCAAAAAATATTGTTCCATTTCTCTGTATTTTAATGGTTTTGAAAGTATTTTCTACCTTTTTTGTAAACATAAATTGTTAATAAGTGCAGTTTTTAAGGATAACAATGTTTCAGAAATGAAGCTCTGTATTTGTTGGTGATCAGATACGTTCTCAATGATTTTTCATTTTCAGTTTCAACCTAATGAGAGAAGATTAATGTGTAAGTGAAGTATTTGTAAGTGATGATTACAGCAGTCCATGACTGAAGCTGTGGTACATTTCCTATGATTACCCTGAGATGTCTCTCACATTTTTCAGGTAGTCATAGTTCTATTCTTACACCAATGCTGTATAATGTCAGTGTCATCATATGCTTTTCTACTTCTGAAATGGGGAAACACACATATATTAACGCTTACCAACAAAATCCTTTTTTTTCCTTTTCTTTTTTTTCCCTTCGGTGGTGATGTTTGGTTTGGTTTGTTTTCTTCCTTTTTCTCAGCTTGATACAAGTAGTAAAAAACCAGCTGGTGCTAATCTCCACTCTGACTGATAAAATAATGCGGCATCTAGGCAAACCTACTATTAAAATGAATACAAGCAAACCAACACGGATTAACCTGGCATGTTATAATGCGCAGACAAGTACTCAAAATGTAGGTGTTTGGGGTTTTTGTATTAAAAGAATAAAAGTTACATGTACTTTGACCAAAATGAATGAGGATTTTAATAAAACTTTTGGACCAAACTCCACTCCGAGAGTCACCAAAATAATTCAGGAGTGATTGAACATATTACAACAGAAACAGGATCATTATTTGGCCTTAAAGAAAGGCTGATGATCCTATGGGTCAGCAGGATGCTGCACTAGGAAATTAGAATGTTTTTCTAATCCTGCTTCTTCAAGTATTATTAAAAGGCTAGAGTCAACTGCTAAATTATGCAATTTTGCAGTTAAAATACAGAACCAGCATTTTATAAATGTGTCATTTCCATCTGCATTTAGTGTTATTTTTCCCTCAGTCATAGCAAAAACTTCTTCTAAATCTCTTGTATTAATTTGATGTGCCAAACTAATTTTACAGTAATAACAGTATTTTTAAGACAAACATTAAAATTGATATTCAGAAGGGTAAGCTGTCCATTATAATCTTGAGATTTGAAGATAATAAAATATAATATAATTTTTCATTATTTTAAAAGTGTGGGGTTTTGGTAAATTGCTTTTTTGCTTGTGTTTGTCTTCTTCTTTTGATTTCTAAGATGTCAGGGTAAACAAATAAGGTCACATTTTCAAAACTCTACAACTTAAGTATTTAGCAAATATTTTTGAAATATTTGTAATGAATGTTGAAAGAGAAAAAAACCCCAAGTTATCAAAAAGAGTGTAATCAAGAAAATCAAGAGAAGGGAAAAAAAATTACATTGTACTTTATTAAAAAAAATTACTTGAATATCATGAAGGATTAGCTAGTGCGTTCATTTCAGAATTACTAAAATGTATATGCATACAAATATATACTGGTTTTGAAAATCCAGTTTAGTTAGCAGCTACATTACATAGCTAAGCTACTTTTTTTGATTTATTTTTCCTCCCAAGGATATATATTATTGGTTTATTTTTCTGGAAGAAAATATGCACTTTTACTAAACACTTTTACTAAATACACACAAGGTTTATTTGTTTTGCATATTTCATCATTCAGATCCATCTGTTTAATGTCACCTGTAATGATAATGCTTGAACTCACACTTTGGATCTTTATAAATCTAATTTAACATATAAAGTTAGTACAATTTTATATTATGCTTAATATATATTGTGCTTAATAGCATAAGTCAAATTGATTCCAATGAAACTGAATTATACACATATTAACTGTTTTTCTGAATTGTCTGATAAAGAGGAACGTCTCTTTTTTTGCCTGAAATTTTGCTTATTTCAATATTCACCTCTTTACTTCAATTTTCTCTGTTTGGGCTGGAGGAAATTGTTTATTATCTATCATTGATTATAGACATATCTTAGAGGACTGTATTATCAGTTGAATTTGATGACTATAAAATTTCAAGTGTTTATATATATTCAGAGGATATCAGGGTAAGCTTTGCTCTTTTTATTTTCTACTGTTCCTGGAGTCTAGCCCAGAATTCTTCAAAGGGCATGTATTTGGCCTGGAAAATATTCACAGCATCTTGAAAGTCACTGAGGTACAGCACCCGAAAAAAGGCAAAGTACATGGTGTTCAGGCATGTAGCACGTCAGAATCCAAAATCCCTAGGTAGATGTGATGGTGTTCGCTGTGAAATAAAGTGGGCTTTGGACCATTCACTGAGCTTGAGGGTAGGAGCCTTGTAGTCATTTAGCTGGAAAAGCACTGATGATAAAGGCCAAAAACATTTCTGGAAGCATTTTGAAGTGGTGTTTAAATCCCTGTCTATTAATTTAGAAATAGACCCTTTATACAGCATTTGCTGATTCATAAATCCAGACGGTAAATTGAGCACTGCCTAATTGAACATTCCTAGTCAAGAGGAAACACCAAGGAAAAGGGTCCTGTGGCTAACTGTGGCTAATCAGACTCTGCTATCACAGTGCATGCCTCACTCTGAAATTGAAAGAAGCATCATCCTGGAATGAGAAGCAAGAGATTCACAATCCTATGAGTCCACGGACCTTGTTACTGCAAAGACAAAGTGCCATGGCACTTATTCAGGAGATCAAGCTCTACTGCCACTTTTCTTCTTATGTGAAAGAAATTAACACACAATTGGGTACAAGTTAAGAAATATACACTACTGTATGCTTCTTTTTATCATACTATGAATATTTAAATAGTTGGAAATAAGTTGTTTCTGTAAAGAGCATTAAAAAAACTTGTAAATGATACCTTTTATTTTTTTTTAACTACAAGAAAATATGGCTAAAGAGCAGGTTTTTCCATAGTATTTAGAACCCATGTAGAAGCGTAACAATGAAAAAGACAAGTACTGCACATCAATAACATATTGTACAATCACATCAAACTTCATTTAATATATATTTCCTCATTAAGAATGTCCCAACTACAAAGTAAGATCCAGTTCTTGTGAGGTAGACCATGAATCAAAAAAAAGAAGAAAAATATTGAAACTTCTGAGAAAGCTGTGATCTATTCTTTTGGAAGAAATTAATTAGGAATTTGTTTTGTGTGCACACAAGACTTTTGTTGAACTCTCAAGTATCAAACCACAGCCTGTTGATACATTTTAGTAGGCCGTCTGAATCTGAAATTTGATAAAGCTGAAGATCATGGTCTTTCTTTGTAAACCATCGTTTTAACTTTCTTCAAGATATCAAGTTTTGCAGTCTTACACAGCTCTCTACTGTTCTGGAATTTAAAGCCATTTTTTACATGAATACCATCCTTTGAGGGTTGATGGCTATTCCCATCCCTACTGTTCTTTAACCATTCTTCATCTGGGCTATTAGGCAACTCTGTCCACATTCAGTGGGAATCCATTGTGTTAGTCTTCTACTCTTCTAACAGTGCTTTTTCTCCTGAATATACTGTAAGTGATATTTTGCCATCCAGTAATGTCTATTCTGCCCTCTGGTAACAACTCTCCTCCCTCACTATTCACAACAAAGACTCAGTGTGTCTCCATTCTGGTTTTAATCACTATCCCGTTTTATTCCTCTGCTCCAAATTATTTCGTTTCTTTCCCCTTTTATTCTCGTCACCTCTTCTTTTCATCTTGAACTGCTTCACTGAGCTCTCATTTTCACCATTCATTTTCCTTTGGCTTGGAATAAAGTTCCAGCCATTGTCCACTAGCCAGCTGGGGTTGTACAATGAGGTTAACATATCTCTGCTAGTCTGACATTGAAGTATATGTCTAGATATTTTTAGAGTGGACCATACATTGGAACTTTATAAAACCACCAGCCTTTTCCAGCAGGTCCCTGCTTTTGGTATTGTTTTTTGGTTGGTTGGAGGGTTGGTTTTTTTGGGGTCTTTTTTTTCTTTTTTTTTTCTCTTTTCCTTCCTCTGGAAAGGAAGTTTAGTTCTTAGAAGATTTTCTTACTGAGAAGCAGTCATTGAAACAACAGTTTTGTAAGACATTATATATATCTTCATAAAGACTAATCTGAGTTACATGGGTGAAGTTTTCCTTTTTGTTTTAAAAATATCACAGAAATATCCACCTCACTTTGAATGGGCTCTGGTTAGTATTTTATTTAGGTAGCTCTTTTCCTATTTGTAAGAGTTGAAGTTGTACACATGGTATCTTTCAAGACAGAATTCAAAAACAATTAAACTCCAATTTTTTTTTCACTTGAATGACAGTTACACATAGTAGTCTGTTCTGAAACCTCAACAATTAAGGAACTCCTTAGAGGAATGCTCTGGTTAAGAGAGGGTAGTGTCACTGTGAGGGTAGTATCATAGTGTCACTATAAGGTCACATGGATAAAAAAGTTACATTTTTATCTTGGACATTCTGTAAGAATAGAGGTTTGAGAAATGACCAAGAAGAAGATGAACACAGAGAGGGCAAGAAAATAATTAGAAACTACCAGACACATGTCCAACGTGTTTAAGAGCATATCTCAGTCGTCAGGTCAGTTATTTTCATCACAGTTTATAGACACCTGAAATGGATTTCTCAGAAGGGAATGTTAACCTAGACACAACACCATGCTCGGAAGGCTCTGGGCATTTGGGTCAGAGCGAGTTCTGTTTTGTCAATTTAGGGTTCAGGGTAAGCTCAGCTGAGATGCATGAACAAGGAGTTAGGACTTTGAGGGATTTAAATGAATCAGCCCTATCAGCGAGGCACTTCATGGACTAGTTAATTGTATATTTTGATTGAAATTGCATTTTATCTCAGTAATTACTCTTAAAGCTGTTAAAACATTCTAGAATGGCTACCTTAATACACAGTAATTTAGAAAGTTAATAAATATCACTATCTTTGGAAACTTGCAGGCAATAGTAATGCTTTTTCTGTGTGTCTTAATCCTAGAATCACCCTTCCCCATGCTTGGCTCTGATATGGAAAGAAGTTGGGTTATATGCACTGCATCTTCCTTAGGGCTTAAATATGAACATCACATTCAGACAAAAGGAAGGGAGAAATGAAGTTTAAATGGATATTTTCTTAACATGTGTGAAACAGATACGAATGCTTTGTTTTTGTTTTCTCTAAAAGTAATTATCACAGTTTTTTCCCCTCCAAAGGCGTTGCATGTCCTCTGTTCTTTAAAGTTCTCATTATTCATAGCTTATTTTTTGTTAAGGGAATGTTGCTTGCATATATACCCAAGAAAATTATTCAGCACAAAAATATAAAGTTTACCTAATTTAATCCATTGAATTATCACAACATCTGGCAGACCTGTTAAGATACAATTACATATTGAAAGATTTACATTTGTAAATCAGCATATGAAAGGGGTTGGAGGTTTAGTAGGGACAGTGGTAAATTCAGAGAGAGAAGATTAGGCACTAATGATTAGAAGTGATTAGGTCACTGTGCACTGGGGTTGTCATTACCTCAGGCATTTTAAGGTCAGAAGAATCATACTGGTCTTCTTGCTGAGCTGTTATATTAACTGTGTTGTATGGCTTTTTTGGTAGTTTCAACAGTAAGATGAAATGTGGATTACACTAAGGTTTTTGGCTTGTTTGGGGGTGGGAATGTAGTTTTTGATTTAGCTATTCACAAGTAACACAGTGTTAAAAATCTGAAGCTTATAATAAGTCAGAATTTTCTAATTCCTAGTAATTGGATTTTGTTTTGCTTTTTTCTACTAAATGAAATAACTCAATTATTCAATTGTGTCATAGGGTTGTAATGAAATTGCTTCTGTCTTAATTGCAACAACTTATATAGTGATTTCCTTATATTTCTTAATAAGAAGTGCACTAATCAGACCACAAAATACTCTAGAGACAGTTTTCAGATACTTATTAAACATTTTCTTATCCCTTTTGTAATTTTGCTTTTGATCTCTCCTGCTCCCCCTCTCCAGTGCTTTACAGTGTCACAAGTGGAAAAGGTCTTAGCATTGTGATAAAGGACTGGAGAGCATTTTATATTTCATACTGTGTGAATGTAGTTTAACTGATTGTCTTCTCTAGATTTCAGTTACACAGCAAACTGAATTACAAAAACCTTGCCTCACTGACCCTGCTTATTTAATATGTTTTTGTATGCCTAACTTCATCTACTTTTCAAGTAATTGTCAATGCCATATTACCCTTCTTCCTCACTGAATATTGTCCTATTTTTTTTTTTACTTTTTAAAAGTCTCATCTTCATATAGAAAGATGTAGTTCTACAGTCAAGTATACAATGTTACCTCCTCCCACAAAAAAGTTGAACTAAAAACTTCTGCTCTAGTATCATGGCAACTTATAATTTCTTTCCCAGTTATGTATAGAATGTTAGCTGAAAAGTCAGCAGAAATAAAAGCAAAGGATTTTGGAAAGTGTCCTTTGATTTCTGATCCTCTGAAATTTCTGTCTAAGCATTATTTTCATGTGTTTTGGCCAGCTAACAGAGAAATAGTAACAAGACTTTTCTCAGCTGGATTCAAAGGCAAGTCTGAATTCAAAGAATTTCAATAAATGAAATAAAATACTGTAGCATAACTCAGATGATCTATCCAAAAATGCCTCTGATAAAAATAAGCCTTTTCCCAGGCTTTAATGTCTTACAATCAAGCTTTAGTCTGGGAAAATCCTCAAATGGGAAGAAATTAAAAGAATATTTAATGCTACCTTCTCAGATATGCTAAACTTCCTTATTTCCTTGCTGGATTCAACCAACTAGACAACTTTGTTTTTCCTTTCTTCCCTTCCCCATAGCTAGAAAGTTCATCAGGTGTACTGCAGCCTGTGTACATCTTATCTTATTCTCTATTTATCTCTCTGAATCTAGAAGAAAAAAAATTGCAACATTTCTTTGCATACATACAGAAAATAAAAACAGATATGGAGTTTAGCTTGAATAATTTGGCTTCCTCTAAAATATAAACCAGAATTGATTATGCCTTGTAAATATTCTATGTATTTGATTTTCACTTAATATGTGTAATGTGGTCATATTTTGATAGTGAAATACATTAAAACATACTGTTATGTTCGAATTCTGGTATTTTTTTAATTAAAAGTTTTCTCATCCAGAAAATATTTTTACACAAAATCTAGGTTTGATTAATTTATATGTGGACTTATCTGAATTATTTATTGTGAATGAAAATAGTTTCCTTTCCTTTATCTAGTATGCCTGTTTGGTTAAAAATTCAATCTGTTAATGACCCAGGTGACAGCTTTGATAGGAGATCACTCTTCAGTGTAAACCAGTGATGAGGAAAAAAATCATCAAATTCTGGTAGACCATTTACTCCCTCAATCACCAATGAAGAATTGTTGGATGCTTTATATTGTCAAGCATTTTGACCAGTCCAATTTTAAATTGGCTGAGTGATTGGCCACCCAATATTCTCTTTGGTAGACACATAGTTAAGCAGTATTTCCAGGCATGGATTTTTTTCTTTCTTTGTATTTCTGTCATTGTTCCTTGTTATACCTCTCTGAAGCAATCATTAGACTCATATGCTATGTTTCAACCTACTTTATATTTGCCTGATTTTTTTGCATTCTTCTGCCTTGCATCCTTCAGGTAAACAGAATAAAACAATGCAAAACTGTCATTTCAGCTCAGAAAGAGGAGAGAGAAATCTGACTTTCATACTTTCAGTGTAATGAAAAGTATCAACTATTCTGTCTATATATCTGTGGTGAGTTTTCATGGTCAATTTTTGGTAATTGGATGGATACAGGGGTGGCTTCAGGGAGAAGCTGCTGGAAGCTTCCCTTGTGACTGACAGAGCCAATGCCAGGTGACTCTGAGATGGACTCACTGCAGGTCAAGGATAAGCCCATCAGAAAGGATGGTTGGACCTCTGGCATGATTTTGTTTAAGAAGAGGAAAAGAACCTGTGCAACAGCAAACACAGCTGAGGAGAGGAGTTAGATTGTGGTAGAAGCAACTCTGCAAATTTCAAGGTCAGTGAGGATGGAGGGGTAGAAGGTGCTATAGGCACCAGAGAAGAGGTCAAGAACAGAAGATTTCTTATCATCATAAGGGAAAGATCGTTCCCTGAGTACTTCCCTTCTTCTTACATATTGGAAAGGTGACATACTGCATATTCCATCGTGGGCTCTACTTGCCTTCATTTCCATTTCTTCTATTTATTTTTTGTCTCACTGACACAACTCATTGGTTACTTGAGATACTTTACCAGAGTGTTTTTCCCTGAAATAGTATAAGAGTAACAATCAATTACGACATAATGAGTCTCAGTTTGAAAATATTGGAAGAAGAAATCTGAATTAACCATGGACAAGAACTGTCCTTCACCATGGCTCATTAGGATATAACTATGATTTACTATGTTTGGCAGTAGGATTTATATGCCAAGCTACCATTAAAATCTTATGATGTGAGATCTCAGGAGTCAGCACATCAGTCTTACTAATGTTACAATTTCGATAAGCGTCAAATGAAAGCAAGGTTTTGAAGTTCAAGTAAATGTTTTTTCCAAGGTATTTAAAACTGAAACTTAAAAAAAAAAGAAAATAAAGAAGACACAGACTGATGAAAACAGCCCCCCTACACTGGCAGTATGGATGGAGTCCACAGATAAAAACTTATCTACCTTCCTTATGACCAAAAAAAGAAAAAAGAAAACATTTCTTGCTGCTAGAGACAAAGCCAATTGACAAAACTGAGACAATTTTGAAACAGTAAAGTTCAGAATTCAGTCACTTCAGCGTGACTCAGGGAGTATAGCAGCAACATAGAAACAAAAGCTAATTGTTGCATGGTTCCTCCATTTAGCCTGAAGAAATTTTTTGCCTGGATTAATTTTTCTCTTGTTTAAAGAACTCCCCATAGTTTTTAAAAGCCTAGGCACAACTCTGGAAGAAGTGTCATGTATACATTTTCAATGGAAATATTCACCCAGCTAGTGATATATAGGTTATAACGAGTTTCAAGTATTTGTTCATATTTGGTTGTATTTGGTTCACATGAAATAATAAAAAGGCAGGCAGAGAGAAAGATCTTTGAAAAGGTCATGAGACATCAAGCAAAAGCAATGCTAAGCTCTGTCCTGAAAAATATTAAGTTATTAAAAGATCAAGTGATCTGTAAAGCTTCTAAGAAAGTTCCAGGTTTTGGTAAATGTGCGACCAATACTGAACATTGAAAAGGAAGCTGTAGCATGCAAAGTAGATTAAAAATTGTAGTCAAAATATAGTTCAAAGACCAACTGTATTGAGTTAATAAATGAAAAATGTAATCCCCTAGATATATTTAACATAAATTCGGTGCAAGTATGCTTTCTTCATTTAAACAATGGAATGTCATCATTAGCCATTAACACCATAAACAATCTTATAGTGCCTTATAAATTCAATCCCAAATTTGGAATGCCCTTTATGTCATAATCAATAATCAGCATCAGGCTATTTAACCATAACCTGGCTGACACAGTAAAATTTCAGGAGGCAGAACAAGTTTGAGCACAGACCGATTTATGGATCTTCAAAAAGCTCAGTAAAGCATCTTTAACAGGCTTGAGACACCCTTCTTCAAATGTGTAACCTTTCTCCTGATGTTACTTATATTTAATTTCTGTGCTGGCTGGCAATTGTTTGCCATAATGACAACAACAGAAAGGACTGTAGCCTATCGGCTACATTTTTAAATCAAAAGGGTTCTTACTAACACTATTTCTGTTCTTTTTTACCAATAATGCATTATCTACGCTGACACACTTCCGTGTATAGTACATTTAACCAAAAATCATTAATAGTTTTAACATTTTTGTTTAAATAATAATAATTACAATTATTTTCTTAAGTGTTATTTTGTCATATTTATGCCAAACCATTTTAATTCTCATTTTCTGCTTTCCAAAGGAATCTAAATTTGGTAGAACCTCTATTTGGCCACCAAAACAAGAGGCTTAGTCATACACCCCAAAATTTTCAGTTAATATTTCTCTCCTGTAGAGTACAAGGTAGAATCCTTCTCTCTTTCAGGTCTGGTGCATAATTTTCACTGTGACTAAGAATCTACTGATATTTAGCACAGAATTAAATGAGGCATAAAAACATATCCGAACGAACTCTTGATTTCTTTCTACACAGGAAATAATCAGGCCTTTAAGGCACCTCCAATGATCCGCATGTGTTTCAATGAGAAATGAGAGGATGGGCATCTTTGGCAGAGTGTAAAGATGTCACATGTTATTTAAATTATATGATGAACAAAGACACATTATCACCCAGGAGGTGCTCAGATGTAATATAAGATTCATAGGCTTTAGCAATGCAACTTTATTGTCACATTGCATTATTTAGAAATACATGTTCTGCTTTGGGTTGCTTTCCTGGTTTGTGGGGCTTATGGTTTTTATGCTGAAGAGTCAGAAAATAAGCTAATTTTGTCTGAGGAAAAAAACCCCAAAAACTTTGAAAAAGCATTTCTGTGAAATAAAGAATTGTATAACAATACTTTCATGTGTATGATACTTCTGTACTTCCATACATTAGTGTATGCCCTATGTTTCAGCATTGTATGATGTGGGAGGTTTTTTCTATCTTATACTTCTCATAAAAGCCAGATATAACACACAGTTCTAACTTGACACTGTCTCTGGGCAGAAGAAATAATCAGTTTGATCTGAGTTTCAGTTCCATGTTTCTCACTGCCTCTTGGAAATATTGCTCTGGATTTTTAAATTTAAAATTACCTCTATTTCAGGACATCCTATACTACAGTGAAGAAACCCCAGCAAAACAAGCCCAACTTTTACTAGATGATCAGCAAAATGCAAAACATACTCCTCTAGGCTGTTATTTTTTGAAAACATGCAGAACAATTAAAAAAATTGAAGAAAAGCATTGTAGGTTCACCGCTTTCTGAAAACTGGCTTCTTACACAGCTGTAACCTAGCACCCATTAGCCTGGTGCTCACAGAGAGCCTGCTGTCTTTTGATGTTCATTAATAAACATCTTTCTGTTTCTATTGCTTAGTTTAACTCTCAATATCTGTCTTCAAACAGTGCTATATTTTGTCTCTTGTCTGTCCTCAAAAAAAACCAAACGACAGCAATAAAGACTGAATTTTTATTTTATTTTTAGGTTTTCTCAGGCATAAATAATAAAATCAAAATATTCATAATTTTAATCTGGAATTTTCTTGTACTCTATATTTATATAATTCCACATAATCCTTTCCAACGTAGTTATTCACACAAAACCAACACATTATAATAAACTAGATTTTCAAAAGTAGATCAGCTGAATTTTTACATCCTAATTCTCAGAAACATGTTCTTAGTTTCTGACACAACAGATATAGATAAATTGTTTTTTGGGAACAGGACTAATGGGGTCAGAACAGTTGCAGGGAGCAGGGCAGGTTTCCTGAGGCAGCCCCAGCCAAGCCATAAGGCACATGCCTGGGGACAAGGCAGGTTGAGGCCAGCACTGGGATCCAGATCTGCTCCAGTGAAAGAGGAACTGAGGTCAGACACAAACCACTGGGCAGCTGAGGGGGTGGGCTGAGAGCAGGCCAGGATGGCAGCATGTGGGTGAGGATCAGGATCGACAGTCCCACGGCTGGGTGGGGTCAGACTGCAGCATGGCAGGAGCTGTATTTCAGTTCCATGCACCTGGAATCATGGCCAGGACCCTGGCAGGACATAAACTGTGGAAGGCAAAGCCCTCCACCTACTGCACCCAGGCTAGGGACAAGTGTCTTCCACTTTCTAAAGCTTTGCTAAACACGTACTAAATGTTTCTTCTAATGCCTGAGGCATGGCCCACACCTGGTCATGCTGTGACCTGGATTAGAGTGACCTAACAGAAAAAGCTGTGGAAAACAGATGCCAGAATCAGGACACATAATTATCTTCTTATCAAGGTAGCTGTGGCAGCATGGAGGGATGTGGCAGCATGAACCCTTCGAATGACTACATTTGCCATCTGCTATTCTCTTGCAAGACATTGTGCTTCAGCTTAGCACTCCTCAGTGCACGCAAGCAGCATCCAGCTACCTTCAGCTATGCACAGGAAAAGTGTGGGCTACTCGCCTATAAAAGTACAGCTCTTTGGAAATATAGCATGAGATAGTCATCAGCCGGTATTATTAAAATTGGTTAAAAAAATGGTCCATTCTGACTATAGTTTTCAGTGTACAGAAATCACTGGTGTTTTGTGAACAAGACTTCCTTGTTTGTACATTTAAACTGGTGAGGGAAATGGCATTCATCAGTTATCATAATTCTAGCCATTCTTTGGAATATTATTTGTTGTATTTTTCAAAATGGTGTTAGTCTGCTTAAAGTTTCTGATCTTTCAGCCTTTATAAATGAAGAAACCTGAAGTTTGAAGACTCTTTGTTGATCTGAAGACTGGAAAAAGAAAAAGAAACCTCTCTGCTCCCTTGACAAGACATACACTTGGATGAGAATGGTTTATTGAAGCACAGATCAACATTCTGACTTTTCAGAATGTATTAAAGGGAATCAAACCTCAGGGCAATTATAAGCATGCAACAGTAGCTCCCTGCCGCCTTTCAAACTATAATTTTTGCCTGTCAAGAAAAAAAGAAAAACAGAAATAACCTATATAGAAAATACTTTTGATACTTTTAAAGATGTTTTGTATAATAGAGTATAATTTTTAAAACAAAAATTATTCAATAGCTTGCTAACATTCTTCTTATACACTACCCAGGCTTCTTGTATATCATAATGTATGATTTCAATATAGAGTTTATATTTGAAAACGTATAAAACATGTTTTTATGTAGTTCTTTTTTCCCTAGGGCTGATTTCTTAATCTGTTTTTTCTCCTCCCAGAAACATTGCTTGCATATTCAGATGTTAAAAATAACTTCATAGCAACTGACTTGTCTTCACATCCTGTGCAGGACCACTCTGGAAACCATTACTGTCAGCATTCCAGCAGTCTTGTCAACAACTAACTGCTCTCGGTTGCTGATGAAGCCATCAAGAGCACTTCAGTTATTAGAGTATGCATGTAATAATGTTAACATTGCAGATTTTTATAAATTGAAATAGAAATCTTCAAGCCAAATTATATGTTCAAGATATGGTTACATTTAATGTAGAAGAGAAACTAGCAAGCTCTAAAATACTATTTTGAAAAAACATGTTTTCCAGAGTAGAATGATACCTAAGTTATTAAAAAAATTGAAACACAAGAAATAAACTTTTGGACTAGATTAAACAAAGTTTTCCTTACAGTTTTGGAGTAAAACAGCAAAAATATATAAGCTTCCAAATGTTTTGTAAGCGAGCTATTCTGTGAACATAAATATATTGGCGCTACTTTACTGTTAATAATAATGACAACATCAGGAAAAGTAAACATATCTTGAGCTATAATTCTCAATAAGTTCTTTGCCTTTTTAATAGAAGATGGCATTTGAGGTATGACTTTAGTAGGTTTTCTCTGAAGTTCAGGATCCCCACTTTATGAAATTTCAATATACAATACTCTTTTTAAAACAAATTGCCGTCATGCCTCTATCCTGTGACAACATTCTTCACTTCATCTAATTTACTGCTGGATTTTAATAGAAGAGTCTAGATGTCAATGAGGAATTTAATAGCATTAAATTATTATTAAATAAAAGGAGCAAATATACTCTTAATTAAAACAATCAAAGTAACAATGTTTTTGTCAACTATTAATGACATGTCACTTTGATAAAATTTTTTGGGGGGTTGAATATTCATGTTATTAAACCAAAAAGTTATTTTCTATCATATAGGCTGTAAATCACCTTGAGTTGAGTTCTTATTTCTCTTGTTTTTCTGAAGTCTGCATTGGGAATACTAGGAGACATAAGATCTGTGTGTGTAGTGTATTTGTTACAAACTAAATTTGCTTTCAAAACCAGATGTGAAGTTTTATAGGAAATGTGGATTCATGAAAAGGAATGTGGGTCTTTAAAATTCTGGTAGTTCGGCCAGGTCAAAATTCACTAATTACTTTTTACTATTCTAGAAGTTGATTGTAAACTCATTCTGTCCCTCCCATTGCAAAATATTTGCACTACTTCCTCATTTTTTCACATTAAAAAAAAGGCAACACTTTTTTTTTCTTGCAAATTATATTTTAAGATTATGTAAATGTGTATAGCTTTTTTTTTTTTTCCCACCTCCACCTTCCTAGGGTAGAATTCCCTAGAAATTATGGAAAACTAAGCTCTGAGTCTGCTGAATAACTGAACACGTAGTCAGCAAAAAAAGTGAGGTTTGTGACTTTGGTTATGCAGACTATGCAGTTTTCAATGGAAGATGAAATGTAATTCAAAATAATCTTTCCACCTTGTACCTTTTCACTTTAAATAGGGACTGCTGTAAATTTCTACCTGCGTAATGGAATGGGAAATTTAATTTTCCTATTTATTCTTGATACTGAAGTTAGCTTTTAACAGGTTTTCCTGAATGACCAATTCAGTGGCTCGAGGACAGGCTCTGTTGTTAAAAATATATCTTTACAATTAAACCTATGTTTCCGAATATTTTTGTATCACCTTGGTTTCTTACAGTTATTATTTGAATCTGGCATAGATTCGAGTAATTTTAAATATACCTGCAGGTAATATACAGGAAAATGAAAGTAATAGCTGATCTAATGGTGCCTGTGGTTAATTTGTCATGGATAAACTGGCAGAGTTGCATAGCTATTATATAATCAGGAAAAAGAAAAGTGCTTAGAATAGGATGTGGCCTCTCCACAAAAATACTGAATTACTAAAATGAGATATGAAAATGATTCTGCATGGAGCTATGTGACTGTATTGTTTCCACTAAGAGATAACTAACCAAAGCATAAGTATAATGGCGCTTTAGGATTGAGCACAGTATCAGCCTGATTTAAAATGAATGTATGTTTGAAATATAGGTGCCTATGAATAACTCTATGGGGTAAATCTGAACTAATATATCTAGTTCCTCAGTCAGGGGAGGATTTTGTGCAAGAAGACAAATCTAACAATTAGTCTATTGGCCCCTACCTGTTGTGGCCATTGGGTCAGTTTTGAGAAGAAGAAACTGTCGCGGTGTGGGCTCAGCTCGGTCGGTCCCGACCCTGCGACAACTCAGGGGCTCTTTTCCCGAAGCTGACCTCCAAACAACTCTACCAGCTAATGGCGCGCGGAGAAAGAGAGACGGAACTCTCCAAGGCTTCAAACAGTAACTGGGGTTTATTGAGGGGTTTAATAGACCTTCACACTCCTAGACCGGTGCCTCAGAGAGACCCTGATTGGAAAATGCAAGGGGGTTTTATTGTGCAAGTTTAGGGGAGGGGAGGGTACAGAGCATGGCACCAATGGGGAAACATCAAGGTGTGGTTTGGGGCCTGACAATCATAACAATAACCAACAAAGCCAAGGTAGGAGGAGAATATGTAAATACCACCCAATCCCAGCACAGCTACTTGGGATCCTTCTGGAAAAAGGGGAAGGGGTTAGGGATAATGGACAGGGGAGGGGTGTTACATAACCCGGGAATGGCAGTTGGAAAGAGCGGGAAATGGGAGCCAATCAGGAGCTCTATCTGGGCAGGAGCAGGGGAGAGGGGTACAAAATGTAACAATTCGGGCTAAGAAGAAGGGTACACAAGATGGTGGATAACAGGCAAAAGAACAAGAAAAGGACAGAAAGCCATTTTGTGAAACCATACAGAACTATAAATTTAACCAAAACAATTCTCAGAACTTTCATCTTTAACAAACCAAATATACACAACCCCACAAGAAACAAGGAGTCTATAGACTCAGTTGATTCAGTATTTTGCTTTGCAGTTATGCTGAGTTTTCAACATGCTACTGGGTCTATTCCTAATATAATTTTGGAGTTCTTTCTTACACATGAATAATGTATGGCATTACAGTCCTTTTACTATGAAAATCCAGGTTATCATGTCTATTTAGAGGCCATAACAAAAATGAAAAATCTTGTATTGTTACTTTGTAAAGTAATCTTGTGTTGCTTGGCCAAATTATCATAAGGAATATCCAAAGTGTCAATTCATTTCTAGATAAAAGGAATGACAGCTTATCTGTGGAGATAATAACGTTTTGTTGGCCTATTCAAAGTGTAGAGAGTTCAGTCAAAATAAAAATAGGGTAATAGTAAAAAAAAAAATGTTGTTTCTAGTTACAACACTCAGTTTGAATGAACTTAGGAAAAGCCTCTTCAATAACATAGTTAAAACTAAAAAAACCAAGAAAAAAACCTTAAATCAAGCCAAACAAATGAAAAAAAAAATATTTAGTTTAACCCCCTTTTTCCTTGTGTTACTTTAATTTATCCAGTGTCTTTCTGAATCCCTATGTCAACATGTTTAAAAAAAANAAAAAAAAAAAAAAAAAAAAGGAGGTTTTAAAATCAGGTTAAAATATCTCAGAACAAGACAAATTCAGAGAGTTCATGGAACCCAGTATGGGCAGGTTAGTACAATGTCTGGGGTATTTTCTTAGGAGTGGGACAAAAAATCACATTTAGTAGCTATGTTGGGAAAGATCTGTGGAGTCTTTTCTTCTCAATCTAATAAACTGAACTGATGATAAAGTGGGATTTCAGATGAGATTCAGAGGGATCAGGGAAGTGTATTAGTCTTTGAGTAGGAATGTGTCATACCAGTAAGTATTGTACAATTTAGTTAAAATGTAAATATAAATTTAGTCTTGATGGAGGCTTCATTTGGCTCTTTTATACAATTGTAGTCAGGATCGGCCAAAGGTACATCATTCCCCAAGCTTATTCCTCCCCAAATTATTCATTCATGCACGTTATCTACATAACTTGAGTCTCAAGATCTACATCTTTCACAACAATGTAAAAGTGTTTCTGGAAACTATAATAGATTTTTATGAGTTTGAACTGATTTCACATATGTCAGGTAAATGCCTGTGTGTAGGAATCCATAAGTATGTTCTTGTTCCTGACGTAGCAATTGGCATTGATATCACTGTCGCCACTTGCAAACCTAAGATGACTGCAGTCTTGAGCTGAATGTATTTTGACATCACGACTGTTCTTAATGGGTTTTCCATGTGCCCAGTAGAATATATTCTGCCTCACTGACAGCTGGATTCATTTTTTCACATCTGCAATCTATTTTTTCACATCTTTTTTCTTTGGCTTATGCAAATCAGCTATTGTCCAGAAGTGATGCACCTGAAATAATGAGGCAATGAAGCCTCAAAAGAAAGAGTTTCTTCAGAAAAGGAGGAAGGTTTTCAAATAATTTGCACACTAACCTTCTACATGCACATTCTTTTGGCAGATATCTTGCACTGAGATGAAAAAAAAAAAAATAACTGTTACAGGCACCGTGCCTCTGGAAAGATGGACAAAAATGTAAATAGACAAAAGATGAACTATGCGTGTACTGTAGGTTTACTAAAGGTAGGAAAATCTTTTCAGACCTTCACTGTCCACCCTGAGGATATTGCTTTTATGAAGGGCAATATGCTATGTCTAATCAAGCTTCTGAATGCACTGTATTTATTATTGCCAAATAAAAAATCATCACCAGTGTTACACACAGTATTTCTGGCTCTGTCAAGATGTGTTTGTTTCTGAGTCATGGTTGTATGCTATGGTGTAAAGCTGTCATTTAAGAGATTTTACCCTAATGTGATATAAATATCCATGGAGTTCCTTGAGATTAATAACTTCTTCTCATGTATATTACAGTGCAGATTAAAAAATAACTATTATTATAAAATTATAAAAAGGGAGAAACTTTTTCTATGTGTGATTTTCTTATCCACCTTGAGGAGTTAAAACACTAAGCAAATGAAAAAAGTCATTTGTTGTAAAACAGCTTATTGTCAAAGTGTATTTAACCAAGGATAGTTATACAATTTGCAGGAACAACATATCAGTGTGAGCAGAGAAGGTAAAGGGCGTATTCACAGTCCAAATTTGGAAGAACACAGAAGTTTTCCCACAATGTGATTTGAAAAGGCACTGAAAGCTGATGAAGAAAGAATGAAGAAAAAATCATTTTTTGACTAAGAAGCAAAATGGTTGTATTAAATTCATCTTAACCAATTCTTTCAGTGTGTTTAGAGGTCTCTGTTTAATGAGTTGCTGTGCTCCATTTTAATTTTTTTGCATTATATTAAGCATGGTGCTAAACATATATGTTTTATGAAACTTTATTGAGTTTCTTTTTTCATTAATGTTGGAGGGGGAAATTTTCATATCAGGATCTAAAGATCATGTCACGAGGCCTTCATCATTTAGGATTGTAGAGACATGTAAGATATTCAGTTTATGTAAAATTTCATTTTTTGCAATATGCCTTTGATCAAAATTAGGTTAAATTCATTACAAAACATTTCTGTGGGCAAGACATTTCCTAGTAGCTGCTTAGTGAAATTGACCTTATTGTCAATGTTTTTGCTGCTGGAAGCATTTGGAGATCTAAAGAGAATGCTGATTTTATTTAGCTTTTAGACAGTTCTAACATGGATGATGATAATCCTGTGCATTTAAAGGAAGCCACAGAGTTTGATCTGAAGTGAGAGGCTTAGTAAATTTAGCAGTGATATATCCAGATGGGTTTTCCTCAGAGATTTAGAGATGAGCTAAGCTCCAAATAGAACGTGAATTCTCAGGGCTTTCAGATGCCAAACATGAAAGGAAACATCTTAGGTTACAGATATCCAGGCTTGCAAGTAGCCAGTGGTGTAGAAGTTTAAGGAAGTTGTTACAACATTTTGAAATATGAAAAAAGAACGCATTGCACTAAATGCCAGAGGAATATACCTTTAAATATTAAAAACTGCTTTTGATGAGATATTAGAACATTCTGACTACAGACAGTCCTTTTCTTGGCTATAGATCCAAAGTTGCTAGAAAGCCTTGATGATAAAGCAGATCTGTTAAAGTCTATTGGATATAGTTTTTATTACAGACCTAACATAGGGATTGTCATTTTAGCACACTTCAGAATTTGAAAAAAGATTCTGGGTTTTGCTTTAGGACAGATCCAAAATGTGGTATAAAGAAACTAATTGATGTAACATGTTATGTTTCCAAGTAGTTATTTTCTTATCAAAATGTTTCAGATATAGATCTAATGTGTTCTCTTAGAAGTTGAACTAGAAAGAACGGAAAATTGTTTTCGCTTGTCTCAGAAGTAAAATGCCCACTGATGTCTTTCTTATTTAGTCTCAGGGTTTTCTAAGAACTAGAAAGTCTGCAGAAAAATTGATACGTAGTTCTTGGTATGCTGTATTATGAACTGAACTCTGTTCTAGACATGTGTAATCACTTTTTTCTTATTTCTGAGATGTCGCTAATCCACAAAGCATATTCAGAGCATACCTGAATAGAGTCAGATCTCTTTCAGTTTGCCTCTAAATACTTATTTTGTGCAATTATTGTCTGATAAAGCCATTGAAGCGACTCTGGAACCGTGACCACCAAGACCTCCCCTCTGCTGTTCAGTGTCACACACCCTGCTAAGGCCCCTACTGACAGAAGGTGTGTGAGGACAGCCTCAGGACTCACTGCAGCAGCCCTAGCACAAAGCCTGAAGTGTCTCAGTGCTTCAGAGCAGAGTTTGCAGGTGCCCTTCTTGTGCACAGCCTTTGGCCAGTGCTTGGTGCCTTATCAAGGCTTAGGACAGTGGAAAGCTGTCGCGGGGCGAAGCTGGGCGTGTCTTAATTTAGGAACACTGAGAGAGGCTCCGGAGACAGGAGTTGTACAAAGCTGTCTAATTATCTTTATTTTGACTCCAATATTTATAGATATGTACAGAGGTCAAGGGATTGGTTACACAGGTCACCACCCCTTCGACCTGGATGGTGAATAGCACCATCACTCATTTCTTCTCTCACAGGAGAAGTATGTAAACATTCTAAGAATAGATTTTATTTACATCAAGTTGCTTGTGAACGTTCTACAGAAAGAGAAAGAACAGAAAAACTCGGGCAACAGAAAGCCTTGGCACATCAGGGTGCGTGAGATAGCAGGGGTGATAGCAGGTGAGAATCTCTAAGAAGGAATGGGATACATAGAGAATGGTACTAGATAAGTTTTTATTCAGGGTTGGTTTGGAGATTGTGTTTTGCGTTTTGTTCTGTTGTTGTTTTTTTTTAACATTCTCCCTCACTTTAAATGACTACGTGGAACTTCTCTAAAATTTCAAACTTCATAGAATCTTCTAGCAGAACTCCATTTTAAATACTGAGGAAAATTATTTCCTTTTTCTGTCATGTGAAAATTCACTACATGAATCTTTATTTGTAAAATAATAATTTGCTTAAAAACCCCCAAACCTATAACTGAGAAAATATCATTACTTTTTCCCTATAGGTGAAATATGCAAAATGACACAGAAAAATGAAATCCAGACAAAATTTAGCAGTTCCCAGTTGAATTTGAATTTAATTTACAGTGACACACGAGTAATGTCTTTTGAAGGGAGAAGGAGAGGAAAATCTTTTTCCACTTAATTAGCCCCACCTAAAAGGAAATTTTCAAAATTAATCCTTTTCAAATTAGTTTCAAGCTTTTTTGGAGGCA
Organism: Cyanoderma ruficeps; assembly: GCA_008694505.1. Classification (NCBI taxonomy): domain Eukaryota; kingdom Metazoa; phylum Chordata; class Aves; order Passeriformes; family Timaliidae; genus Cyanoderma; species Cyanoderma ruficeps. The sequence continues at coordinate 13,969,613 of VZDJ01000346.1, read as the reverse complement.
TATCATGTTAAAGTGCATAAACAGACAAAATGTATTAAATAGCCAGAACCACAGACAAGAAATCGTGCTTTTTCAGTTTGCTCATGAACAATAGAATCTTGGTAAATCAGTACAAGTTCTCGTGGTTCCATCATGTACCATTTCATTTAAATTTGCCATACTTCAGTAGTCTCTCTAGAGTCTGCAGTTCCCCCTTCCTTTATCAAACATGGCATATATGCAGCATCCTAAATTAAGAATTAAAGTAAATTATCTGTATTCTAGAGACTCTTCTTTGTCAGGAAACTAAATTATTTGTATGGAATAAAACATGTTTAGCAAATAACAAACTATTTGGAGATTCTAAAAATGTTATTAATGACATTATTGTAGATAAGCAATAAAAATACTATTTTATAGAACTATATAATTTTTATTGGCTCTCTTTCTGAGTGATTCAGAAAAGTGAGAAGAAAAATAATTTTAAACTACCTTTGTGGACTTCTTTTTCTGGGATCATGCAGCAAATTGCTTAACATAAAAAGAACTTTTAAACACCTTCTAAGTTGTTTTAACAATTGTATTTCAGCAAAGAGTTCATTAGGGTGATTCCTGAGGCTGTATTCTGAAGACCTTTTTCCATCTTTGAATACGAAGCAGGATGTTATTGTGCCTTGAATCTTCTTTTTGCCTGAAAATTCACTATCACTCTCAACAGATTTTCATTTTGTTTTGTTTTGTTTCTTTTAAGACATTTTTCATTTTCAAAGAACATGGAAAGCTTCTATTGAAAATAGAAATACAGATTTTTTTCATGTCAAAGGTAGGTAATAGTATTTTAGAAATTATTTTAAATATTTTTATAGTGGCAAAATACCAAATGTGAAAATTTTATGGAGTGCAGAGACAGTGATAAAACTCCTACTGTAGCAAACTTCATGATCAAAGTATGGATGGAAATGTTCTTTGACATATCTGCCAAAGGCATTTCAGTTGGTTATCTTCAGAGAAAGCCCTGTACACTCCATATTTAAAAATGCTTTTGTAGTTCATTGACATTTAAGCACAATGGTGAAGGGCACTTCTACATCTGAAATAAAGACAAACTTCGTTCATTGAAGTTCATTTCACGCCTTTATCTTTCTATAAGCTATTCCAGTAAGAAATTAATGGGGAAAAAAGTGCTAGTCTTACTTTTACTTCACTTTTATGATTGAAAGCAAAGAATCTACAACCTCCAAAATATTTTTTTTTTAAGTGTCTCCTCCCAAAAGTGAAGTTGAATTGGAGATAGATTTTGCTAATACCCATGCTGAACATTATAACAGAAAAAGCTGAATAATCAATGCTACATTTACAGTTGCATGGGTCATTGGATTTTTCATGCATGATAATGGGGGATAAAAAAGAGGTGGTGCAACAAATTCTCAGAACATAGGAAAGCATAGACAGCTTAGTGGTCTGAAAACTTTCAAGGGAAAGCACTTCTTGCCTTGTTTTCCTTGCAAAAATTGCAAGGAAATGTGAAAACCACTCTTTTTATCTGTCTTTTTATCTGTGAGTTTTACAAATTTCATTAATTATGGTACCACATTTTGCAAGAACACATAGCATTGTGTGTTATAGAGTATATTAAAAATGAACAGAAAAAACTGTCTTCCTGTGCCTACTGTTCAGTGATTCCAGCTAAGACACAAATGTGATAGTTGTCCATGTTATCAAGACTTTTTAAGAATTTAAAGTAACCAGAAATTTAAAATGCTTCCAGACATGTTTCATCAGCTTTAAGTATTTCTAAGTTATTTAAATTATCTACTTAAAAGAGATGAACAATTTACTTATGGGGTCTTACATATCCATATGTAAGAATGATAGGCAGGATGTTGAAATTTTTAGAGTATATTTATATAACAGTATCTTATCCATCTGTTAAAGTAAATCCCTGTAAGTTTAGTTTGATAATATGACTAATGGGAGGGGTCTTGTTTGTCCCTTCTTTGTTTCAGTGAAACAGACCATGAGTAAATAAAAAAGCAAGTTATTGTATTAGAGTTTCCTTTGGTGATACAGGAGCCTGCTGGGAATTTCTGTGACATTCTCAGTGCTTGTCTGTCTCTCACAAGTCATGACTTATTTTCAGTCCGTGAGTGAAAGTGCCTGAGTAGCTAACTTAAAGCCTGATTATTTTATTTATTTATTTTAATACATGAACCAAAATAGCAAAGGGAAAATACAGTGGAAGGTTATTATTGCAAATACATTTCAAACCCAGACTGCATCTATTATTAGGATAAAAGAGTTTTCCTAACTGCATGATACTGAGTCATTTAATGCTTTATGTATGTTGGCAGTAAAGGGGGAAAATTGTGATAAAGTTCATGGTTTTATTTTCAAATCTTGTAAGCAACTCTACTCTGGGAACTGGATTATGATGAATCAACTCATTTTGTGTGGGTCAGGAGATGGAAATCAGTCATAATTTTAGAGGTTTGGTTAAAAGGAAAATGCTGTCAATTTTTTGAAGTCCAACCCCACTCACAACCCAAATGTGTGCAATTTGAGACAGAGAGCATCTATGCTTGCCTAGTCTCCTGTGGAATTTCTGGTCTTGTGCAGCAGATGCAAGTTCTGGCAAGAGGTATGGCCAATTCTCTGTCTTGCTACACTAGTAATTTTTGATGCTGTTTTTCATAATTCTGTACTTCATTTTTTTTTATTCTCTTAGAAACAACCTTGAGTTTTTCCACTGCCAGTTTGTATTATTTTGTTGTCTTCATTTCCTTTTTGCTCTTTCTATTTGCATCCCTAGTTTAATTATAGGACGAACCTACATTTCTTTTCAACTTTGCATAAGGAATAATTTTCAGACTTGTTTTTCTTTTTAAAAAAAAACATTCTTTACCCTTCACTTTTTAACAGGCTTTTTCTGCATTTGTTCTGTCTCAAATATATGTTTCTTAAATATTGGTTAAACAGCAGTCCATACTACATAGATAAGTTGCAATTAATTCTTTGCACATTGACAGTGATATTATCTCATATCTATATTGTGTTTTCTATATCCAGACATTATATTTGTTTATTTTCATAGCTTCATTAGGTTGGTAGTTTACAACCATCTTATTATCATTTCATAAATCCTGGTCTTATTTCTCCTCTGCTTCAATCCAAAGAGTCTCCTGTTCTTATTAGCATCAGTAAAAGAACTAGGCATTGTTCCACTGTTCATTCTTCTTTTTCCATCCCTAAAGATTATCCATCCCTTTCATGAATAATATTCAAATTCTCTCATATCTTGTTAATTTATTTTAATTTTGTGTTATAAATTAAGTACATTATCATTTCTTTTCCATCAAGAATGCTAACAATATTTTTTATATTAATATGAATTGTCCCAAGGCAGGTTATTTAGGAGTTCAAAACACTGGGAATTCCCAGAGTTATAACACCATGACTAAATAAATAGATTTATTATGATCTCCTTCTAAAAGTCTCAGTAGCTTTGTAATACATTTATTTTGTTGTTATGGGAGGGAGGTTATGCGACTCTCTCTGAAATACAGTCAAACAGCATGGTTCCATAAGTATGTTTACATTTCCATTAGCTTTTCTACTTTTGCCCTGTGCTCAAAATTGTCTTTTTTTCTGATACCTGAATGAAGAATTTATGTAGTTTTTAGGCAATACCTAGATTATTTGCAATCTCAGTGCTGTCTCTGTGACACAATGGCATACATCTCTCATTGCATTTAAGGTTTGATAAACCATAATCCTCTTGCTTTAATTAAACTTTGTAAGGCTTACTTTGAAAGTTTTCATGAAACTCTTAAATGATAATGTCATTTTTCTACATTGTTTGATAAGTTTGTGAAGTCAAATTTTTTGTAAGTAAAGAAACTGGCCCAGATTTAAACCTCAGAGTGAAATTCTATATCAAGCTCAAGCTGACTCTGCTGTGTCTGTTTCCTCGATCTTTGTTTGTTACATATGTATTGGAGGATCCCTGTATGTCTTCTATGGATGTGAAAATGAAATATAATTCATTGGGCTGTAGAACACAGAAGTGTTATGTCCTCTGTGTGGTACTTTGACAATTGAAGTGGGATATGTTTAATTCTATTATAAACACATCAATTTCCTCAATTCAAGGAATTAAAAATAATGTTCCAAGATTTTAGTCACTCTAATATAGGAACAACCAAAATACAGTGTTAAACATCCAGTTTAAGTGCAATTCTTCATTAGCACTAATCAGCTCCTGTCTGACTATATTTTAAAAAATTAGTCTAAACTCATAAGAAATAAGTAAATTGACATAAACCTTTTTTTGGAAAACAGACAAAACTCAAACCTCCATCACTTCATTAGTTATACAAAGAATAATAAAAAAAAAAGCTTATGCATGTTATTACTATACCTTAGCTAGTAAATTCATTGTCATGGTAATACATAAAATTATCAGATCTTACTCATTTTTTCCACTGTGTATTCTAATATTTCATTTTGAGGTTATCTGGGTCAGAAAACTATCAGCGAAGTGGTTGTTATTATCTCCACGTGTGATTGATGTCTCATTTTAAATAAGACAGCAGCATGATTCTACTTGCAGTGACACAAGATCTATCAGAATATTTTAATAATATACATTCTGGTATTTTTGCTGCTTTGAAAAAAAAATTATGTTCATTTCATTTTTAGCACACAGCTGAACAGAATAAGGATTTCTTAATTAGGCTATGGCATTAGTATGTTTAATTTACCTAAAATGTTAGCAAACAGCAACGTATATAAACAGATAACTGAACCCCAAGTACGTGATTTAAACTTGAAATGAGAAAAATCTCTTCCTGCAGGTTAAATAAATAAAGATGATTAACTAAAGTTAAATTCCTCAGGAAAAAAAGAGAAGACCCCATTTAATCTTTCTATATTCTGACAGATTATATATTAATGAAAATTTTAAGAACTTAGTATATTATGTTTTTTTTTAAAGTCTCAAACATTTAAAACCCATGAAACACATAGATATTAGATATTAAAAAAATTCCATCTTAATGAACTTTCTATATCATCTATATCATTAATTTTCCAGCAGTACTGCTTTGTAATCTCGCCGCTGCTTTCTGAAACCCTCTCAAATACTTGAAGCAAAAGGGCTCTCTCGTGTATGTATGTGTTGTTTTTTAATGCTTGACTGTAGGATAATTTTAAAATATTAGTTATGGAATATTATGTAGCATTCAACTAGAAATTCCAAGGAAAGGATTTCACCCATTACTTTCAGTTCTCCAGGAAGGCAGTCGAAGATACACAGAACCTGAAACCTTGTTAGTTGTCTGCTGAAGGATTTTGAAATAGTTTTCATGTTTCAAATGGTGATAAACATCCCTTCATAAAGATTTAAACGTCCTTGTCCTCTTTAGCTAGCTTACGTACAAGACTACTTCTCTTTTGTTTGTGATTACTTCTTTCTTACATACTTCACTGCATATTACACTAAGCTAGGGGAAGTCCTGGAGACAAAGCTTTTCTTAGAAACACAGCCATAATGTGTTCTAAGCCATGAGTCCTGAATCACGAAGAGTATGACATTTATGTTGTGGCTTTCTTCCTCATCGGACTTGGGCCACTTGGGTCCATTTTTATCCTTGCTGAACGCAGTCTGTTTGAGTTATCTCTTTTTCCTTGTTTCCTAAATATTGAATTTTTCTGTTCTGTTTGTTATCAATGAAACTGCTTTTATCTGATTCACAAAACTGCACTGCTGCAGTAGCCAGAAACTGAGCATAGTATGTGGGACCATCCAAGACCTGGAGTATCTTCTCATTTCTCTGCTTTTTTTGTTCCAGATTCACGGCTAGTTCATTCTGCAGAGAATAACTACTCTTCCTATAAACTCAAGCAAACTAAAAACAATGAAGCTAGAAATTTGCTATTTGCAACACAGTTTTTAACACAGATAAAAAAATCCACCTTGGCTAAGTTCACAACAATCTCATGCCCTTTATTGTCAGTATAAAATCTGTGGCCCTGAACTAGCAAAGAAAAAAAACTGGTCTGCAACTGATGAGTTTTTGAGTCAATTTGAAAAGTAAAGAGTCCTACTGGTTATATTCTATTCATGTCTCAATGACTTTCTCAGGAGAAATTTTGAAGTATTTTGGTACACCAGCCATCTGCCACTTCATTTAATGCAGTAAATGAGATTGATTTTTTTCTGTTTAAATTGAAGTATATCAAAAGGGTTATTTTGTCTGTGTGTTTCACAAATTCTATCTGAAAATGGAATAATACTTAGGCCTAAGGTTTTTGGATGACAGTTAGTATTTTAGTCTTTGGATGTTGTTGGTTCATCATTCTTTTCATCACCAACATAACAATTTATCTCCTTGTCCTCTCATGACCAGAGGGGGACATACCTGAACATACCTGTTCAGATCATCTTGTCTTTCCTATTTAATTGATTTAATCTTATGAGCTAATAAGCTTAATTGATTTAATCCTATGAGCTAGTCATGCAAAATGTCAACCCTGCTAAGACAGAGGGAAAACTCATTACTGCAATGACTGCTAATGTCTGACTTCTACCCAAAGGTTTTTATTCTTTGGTTACAGGTAAGTCTTTGTACATCCAGAGATTCATACTTTCACTTTTGATGGTCAAGGTACCTATATGCTTCTTTTATACTTTTTTATATCCTGAAGATTCACTGTCTAGTGTTTGATTTACCAGATTACTTATTTTATGCATGAGTTGCATTGTGAGTTGCATCCTGTAATATGTCCATATTTGGCAGCAATGTGTAAGGTAGTCCTTTAAGAAATGGGTGAAAGACTTAAGTATAAACCTGAAAATATTAGAATCCTAATCTGTGTTGTTCTGGGTAAATAATTTCTTATAAAAGTTGCAGAAAGTCTTCAGACTTGTCATTTGACTGGAAATTTCAAGTAATGAAAATCTTACTTTGGGAAGGCGGCAGGAGAAGACTTGGACTTGGTGACACACTGAGCTGTGTAAGCTGCCTTTTTATATGAATTTTGGATAGAACCACCTAAACTGAGTAACCAGTACCCCTCAATAGAACACCAAATATCTCAATCGGCAGCTAGATGAAGGCATGAAAAACTACATAGGAGCTTTCTGGGCAATTAGATCTTTCGCTTTTATAGAAACATTAATTTAGGAGATTCCTGTGCTTCTACTGCCTATGTTATTATTTCTCATCTCTGCAACACAGATTGACATTGTCCTGCTTTGTCAATACTGTTTTTGCATGAGAAAAAAAAAAAAAGAGAAACCATAACCTCCTAAAAAATAGTAAGACATTTTTTCCTCAGATTTTGGTGTGTATGTACATATACATGCATATGCCATTTACTAATATATCTCATGACCTTAAGGAGATATTAATGTCAGTGTCTCATAGTTTGTATTGTTGCTGCCATCACAGTTATAATAGTTCACAAAAGTTGTACACATCATAAGTATATAAAAATTCTAATTCAGACTATAAAAAGAAAGACAAAACCAGGTACAGAAGTATGCTAACAAGAACACCCATAATATAAAGCTTTAATAATTGTCCTATGTTTCTTGGTTAGAATTTATGATTGTTTCTTGAACAATTTAATAAGGCTGTATCCTTTATCTGGAATTTTAGGAGATATGGCTCTTTCTTTCTTTAAATGATTGAAGTAAAGAAAGTGACTTCAGATGAACAAAAACTAGGGTTCTTAATAAAGGTATTTTTGATATTAAGAGCTAATAGTCATGTCCTCAGTCACAGGCTATTAATGAGATACCTTAATGTTATTCTCTTTACTTAGAGAAAACATAGTTTTCTCAATGCTCGAAGGAACCTAATATTTTCCAGGGATTTGTAAGAAATATTCTAACCTAGTAATTAGGTGGGGATGTTGAGAAAAAAAAAAATACCTGTAAGGGAAATCAACTGCAGAAGAATTAACCATGTAAGAAAGCCAGCTGGGCTTGAGCCACTGTGTTTACCTTTTCATTACCAAGATCAGATATATTTGCCTGGACACGGTTCCTTCAGTACTCGTTTGGTTATATCCTTTCTGCTGCGCTAGTGATTAGGAATTCATCTTTGGTTCTGTCAGGTACTATTTATGATTTGGGCTTTTCATCAAAATTGCCCTTGCTACTTTCACTCAATTCTAAATTTTGATGTACTGTCACTTCTCTGATCTTGAAGTAATTAAATAGATAATAGTATTTTTTCCCATGATAGATGTCTGCAATTTAAAATTAATAGAATATTTAGAATGAACTATGTACAACAGCCAATAATTTTCCTTTGATTCATCATATCCTAAACATCATTTCTCCCTTTTAAATAATCTTGAAGAACATCATCACCTTGGTAGTAACTTCTATTTGTACTAGATTATAATAAGTATCAAAAATTCTAGTTGTCCTCAGAAGTTTAATAGAATATTTTCTTTTATTAGCCAAAAACCAAATTACAAAATTTTTACCGATGAAAAACTCAGAATTAATAATTTATCCATGGCATCCAGGCCTTTAATATTGATTAAACATAAGCAAAAGCTTTGGTATTTGTTTAATCATCTTTACCAGCTTTTCAGTAACTCTTCAGCCTATATGAGTTCTAGCAAATGGAGTGCTAAATAAATATTTTTGATGGTTCTAACATGAAAACTGAAATTTCACATTATTTAATTGGAACTGTAATATTAGTAACTTTACATATGGGATATTCTTTTGTCCTGCATAATCCTAATGGAAATGACTGTGAAGACACCCCTTGTTACCAAAGACAAAATATTGAGCTTGAGACACCTATAATGTGAGATAAGACAGCTGGAGTACTCGAGCTGAGCATTTTGCAATGAGAGTGCACTAATTTGTTTTATTTTTGCTTTATTCAATCATGACATAAAATTTTCATTTCTGGATGCCATTCAGCGAATTACAGATATTAGAGTAAACGAGAACTCACTGAATAGTGAAGGACTTCGGACTTTATTCTTGTTAATACACATTCTTCCAATTTTAATGTCCTAGCGTAAATAATATTTCTTTAATTTGATCTTTCTTTTCAGCACTCATTGTTAATGTTGCTGAAATCTGCATTTCTGGTATTTATCTGAAGTTTTGTAGGGTGATCCTGCCTATGAAGGGTCGATTTAAATGTGTAAGACAGAAGAAAAAAAAAAACAAAAAACCTTAAAGAAATGTCAAAGAAAGACATTGAAAGATGAAATTTCCAACAGTGATGGGAAATCAGGGACTGGACTAGATGATATGGTGTCTTCTTTTATGAAAACAAACAAACTAACAGGAGATTAACATGAGATTAACACTGATGTTTAACAGGCTATGGGCTGAATTCACTAAGGTGAATATAGATAGTTTAGTCTATTTTTTGTAGCACTGTATTTTTTTTACTCTGATTCCTCATGCCCCAGCTGGGAAACATGGAAAATAGGACTGATTTCTCTTTCCTTCCACCCATCTGCTGCTGACAGCAAACACCACTGGTCAAGAAGTCTCTGCAGGTAGCCTGCAAGACTCTTGAAGCAGCCCATTCTATAGAAACAATTAAATGAGGCTGTTTGGAGAGAAGCTAATATCATCCACAGGTTTCAGTGGGAGCTTTTCAACATTTCTGAAATTCTAACATCCCATGTAGTAAACAAACAAACACATAAATAAAGAAGACTCTCAGAAGATAGAAACAGTGACTAACGAAATCACTGGAAGAAAATATATCAGCATCTTAAAAGATTGAAATGAAGTATTTAAACTATCAAAATTTCTAGGTATTGCAAAGAAACAGCAGAAACTTAAGAGGAGAAAAATATATAACAGGGACAAATCTACCCAGGATTGCCCCTGGAGCATTACATCTTGTTGTGTAACACACTGAAAAGACCAAAAAGGTTCACATACTTCTGCAGTGTTAATTTTGCCTGAGGTTACAGCTACACACAGAGATTGGTTAAGGCTTTCTTTCTCAAAAGAAATCCCAAACTCTTCAAATGATACCATAAACAATGGAATCATCAAAAATATCAGGAGGCATAACAAATTGAATGTGTGAAATGACTGAAACATTTCTCAATATATTTGCTATATATTGAGATTAAAGTACTGCAGTTTATTAGTTTTTGTGCTACAGGAAGGATACTTTTCCAATGATTATATATGAAATATACACCAATTAACCAATCCCAAAACATAATTTCATTCTTATAAATGAGATCAGGACCAGATCTGCCTCTTGTGACTATTCATCACAAATACTTGAGGTTTTTTCTTTTACCATTCTTGTTTAATATTTCAGTACTTTGGCCTCATCCCATTAACACTGTCCCTTTTTCATGCAGTTAGTTGTTTGCTGTTCCAAAACACTTCAAATAAAGCAATTTAAAGTATTAAAATGCAGTGCTATGTATCCTCAGTAAAACCTCAAATCTCCTACACAATTTGTCCAGATGATAAAAATTTTAAGCGTAAGCTCAACATTTCAGAGACAGTAACATTGCTACAGATCTATACTAACTCCATTTTTCTACCAGCAGGGTCAAGAGTAAAGTCTGCTTTGGGGGCTTTACAATGCTGCTATGGTTCTTACTGTTCAATTAAGAAACTATCTGTCCATAAATATCCCTTAAACCTTAGGAGCAAGGATTTTGACTGCAAGGACAGACAACTTTTTTATTAAAATTTAAATAGTTTATTTAGAAAATACCAAAACATACGGCCTGACAGGAAACTATCAAATCTGCTGTAAATAAATCTAACAGACTGAACATGCTCAGTGTGATTTTTGTTGACACAAAACTCAGTGAGTGTGGCATGAATGAAAACCAAAGGAAATTCCTCCCCATATCAGATGTAAGGCCCCACTGGCTGACCTGTTCTAGAAGTGTTCCCTGTTCCCCAGGGCTCAGACTAAGGACAATCTAGTCTGCCAATCCTTATCCAGACCTCAGACCATCACACCCTGCTCGTTTTCCATGTAGGCACTGACACTGCTATAGGAAAACCTGGAGAGTATCAAGCTTGCTTGCATGTCTCTAGAGGTGACAGCAAAGGGCACAGAGGGATCAGGTGTTTTTCTTCTCAATCCTGCTGATGAAGAGAAATATCTTGAGATGCAACAGGGTTCTGCAGGTCAACAGCTGATAGCACCCTTGGTGTGGACAAGTGTAAGGGTATAAAAAATGTCAAAATATCTGGTTCTTTCAGTTATCTGCTTAAGGACTATTCAGTACAATACAAAGGAAATAAAAAGGAAACTGCTTAATTAGGCCCACAGACCCACAGGCTCAGTCTCACAAACATTAAGTATTGTGTGACAACAGGGACATCAGAGAAGATCAGAACCTATCAGCCCCTGAGGGGCGAGGCTCAGACACTGTCTTGAAGAGGGTCGGCCTAAATTCATAGCTCATACAAAGTGGGAAACAAGAGTTACATGAGAATTTTGGTATATTTGTTGTGACTTCTGGAACTGTCTAAAATTTATTGTTGGATATGTGAATTTGTGGAATGTTCAGGTGGAGAACAAGTATGGTAAAAGGGGGGCAAAGGCCTTAAAAAGGTTAATGTTTTGTAAACCTGCAGTCAGCCAATCAACCTGTCTGACAAAGCCCTACACCTGAGGGCAGCAGTCTGTGCTATCTTATGAAATATTGCTATTTCTCATTTTTTTCTTTGGAATCCCATTCTATCCTACATGTGAGAGTTGCAAAGTATGTGAATGGTAGGAACTGGAAGAGAGGCCTCAAGCTAGATATCTTGTTGATCTGCCTAGTATTCAGCTTAGAAGGCAGCAGTTAGTGATCCATACAATGGCTAATCCAGGGTCATATATCTGTGTGATGGATAGCATCTGATCACTACTTAATCAAGATTTATTCGATCAATAGGATAAGTAACTTTTGTCTGCATAATCACTACATAATTATTCAATGTACATACAATGTGCATTTAACATAATTCTATGCATAGAGTGTTGTATTTTCCTCTTGAAATATTGTAAGGATTTGTTCCTGACCTCAATATTTTATAAGAACATTAGAGTGTATTGAACAAGGGAATGCTCAAAATTGTGCCCACATTCCAGATTTGAGTGATGTCTGTGATTGATGGATCTGTTTTGTGACCAAGGACCCATCAGAATACTAGTGAGTTTAATGAACAAACCACATCACAGATAGAATCTGTGCAGCATGCTGTGCCCTAACCAGAGGTACGCTCAAAATGTTATCATCTTGGGGCTCCAAGCATCAGAATCGACACTCAAAACTTTATGATCCATGTTCCCAGCATCAGAAGTGATGTAACCCTTTCTGGGCTACTGATAAATATCAGTATTTATCTGTAAAAAGTAAATATTTATCTCATAAATAGTTATTTGCTTTGTAAGATTTTATGGTTTTTTTATTGACATCCAAAAAGAACCAGCACTTCCCCACTGTGAAAGAGCCTTGGTGTTAACAAATGGAGAGACTGGGATGTCAATATATATGCAATATAAAATGTGTTAAAAGGCATGAGTGCAGGCAGCTGGAGACACCATGATCCACAGAACTCACAGGCACTTATGCTAGCACTGAAGAGGCCAGGGTGTATACACAAGTATGAGAGGTCTAAATGCCAAGAGCTTGGATTATCTGGAAGTGTGTGTTTCCTCAGAGAATTCAATCTTGCATGCGTGTCAGTTTTTAATTCACTACCAAACATCAGCAAGGACTAACTGAAGAGTGGGAGAAGACCTGTACCTGGAAAGCTGCAATTCCTGAGCCAATGGCTGGTGATCTCAGTCTGAGACTGGATATTAGGCTGACCAAGAGTCTATACAAACATGTGACTACAGAAGTGCTTCTGAGATGGCTGTGCAGCATCAAGCTGGACTGTCCAGGCAATAGAAGACCTGTGTACTGGGTAAGGAAACTGAGCATCTGGGCATGGATATTAGCTGAAATTGCTGTGAAATATGAGCAAGATCCTTCCCCTGTCCTATGAATTTGGCAAGCTTATTCAGTCTTTAAAGCACAAACACATGACACTGTCCTCTAATAACAAAAAGTTAAAACTGAGAAGGACTGACAATTTAAAAATTAACTTAAAAATTAACAGAACAAATTGTTGTTCCCTGTATTTCTTGAGAAGTATATTTCTGGGGCTAAGTCTGAGCAATTCTTAAATTGTTTATTAGAACAGGAGTAAATATTTGATGTATACTATTTTTATGCTTAATAGAGATATCAACACCAGGGACACACAAGTGTTTTTAGGCTGCACATACGATAGCAAGTAGGCCAGCTATTTAAAAATCAGATACTTCTTTAAGATTATTAACTAAACTATTGCTTAGTTGCTGTTCTACCTATTCTAATTTAATTATATGTACTTCTGGCAGTCTGATGTATTTATGTCTATGTTTTTGTAACTGGGTTTCAAAAGAAATATCTTCCACTACTCTGAGACAGTAAAAATAGATGTGTTGATGTCTCATGTTCTTCACAGTATCTACTATGGGGCTGTGGACTATGGTTTGGATATGGGCTGAAGATAGTATTGATCATTATTACTGAGTGGTGTTTGCACATCACCAAGGCCTTTTCTGCTTGTCACCCCAGCCCGCCAGTGAGGGGACTGGGGATGCACAGAGGTTGTGAGGGGACACAGCCAGGAGAGCTGACCCTGACTGGCCACAGGGATATCCCATAACATACGGCATCATGTTGGATATATATATCTGGGGGGAGAAGGTAGAAAAGAAGGGATGTTTGGATTGGTGGCATTTGTCTTCCCAAGTAACTGTTCTGTGTGATGAGAGCTTTCCTGGAAATGGCTGGACACCTGCCTTCCCCATGGGAAACAGTGAATTAATTCCTTGCTTTCTTTTGCTTATATGCACAGCTTTTACATTACTTATTAAACTGTCTTCATCTCAGTCCATGGTTTTCTCACTTCTATCCTTCTGATTTTCTGCCCACCAGAAATTTCCATAGTTCGTTCCCAACATATAAAACACCAGAAAATTCCTGTAGTCATACAAATGCTCAGAAACAGAGTGATAATTGCTTGTTCTTTTTAAAGCTGTTTTTACTGTTGTCCATACTTTATGTAAACTGGAAGAGCTTGTAGGGAGACTTGCATATATGATGTGTTCTTATTTCTAGTGATTCTATACTAATCTATATGTCGATAATATCACCCATTAAGCATTTAAGTTATGAGCTGTAATTTCTCTCAATCATCAGAGATTTTTGAAAAGAATAGTTCATGTTAAGTCCTTTCACATTCACAAGAACAACTTTTGAGTTGTTCTTGACATTATAATGAAAATCATATCCTGATCATCTTCTGAATAGTGCTATCTTTTGTCCTGAGAAAAATTATCTGTAATATCAAGTTCCAAAGCCATTGATTTTAAAATAGAGTTTTTAAAAAATTAAACCATTTGTTCCCTCTCTTTCCTTTGGTTATATGTGAGACATGCTGTAATTCATCAGTCATTACTGTAATTTCTTCAGGGCTAAGTAGTACTAACCTCAAAGACTACAGAAGATCAAGAAAAAACATTAATTCTGAGATCAGAAACTGAATATCTAATTCTGTTTGCATAAAATAAAACATAAGGTATTATTAAATACCAATTTTTTTACAATTTGTTTTACTTTACATAATATCTCAACAGTTTAATCAAAATTCGAACCAGGTACGATAGTGTTAACACTCACAGTCTGAATTACTTATTTACTATGAAATGTTTCTCTTAAACATTGTTGCAGTGAAAAGTTTATTGTCCTCGTATCTCTTGTTTCCTTTGTTTTATTCACCGGTGGACTGTTCCTGTGTACTGATAAAAGATAGTGGAGCGAGGCTATGACAAGTTGTGAGCTGCCTGATGTCTTTCCCTGGAATGCAATCAGTGCCATGGTGAGAATTTCTTCTTTCTCTTTGTCTGGATGGCCATAATGTCAATAATGATAATTTGTTCTTTTCCCACTTCAGTCAATTGTTAATCCCTCTTCATAAATATTGGGGTTTTTCTCCATTAGTTTGCAGCACTCTGATTTTTTTAACATTACTGTATACATGACTTTTAATATGCATTAGATAGTTACCTTTTTTTTTTTTAATTGCCCCTTAAAATTAGGTTTTCCCACCTTCTGAGTTTACATTGTTACCAGTAATGTACCATGCATGAGCTCTTGATAGATCCAGAGCCTTTTTCACCTGTGCTATCACCTGGCCCATAGCTTCCAGGTCTCTGTTGTCATCCCAGTCTCATATTCCTTCACATACATCATAAACTAAGTAGAGGACAGGGGAAAGGCTGTTGGTGGTGTTTGCCTGAACTTCAGTTAAGCCTTTGACACTGCTTCCCACAACATTATCCTGGAGAAACTGGCTGCTCATGGTTTACACAGGTATATTTTTTGCTAGGTGAACAACTGGCTGAATGGCCAAACCCAGGCAGTGGTGGAGAATGGGCTTAAATTCAGTTGGCTGGTCAATGATGATGAGTTCTCAAGGTCTCTTTACTGTTTCCAGTCGTCTTTAATACCTTTATCAATGACCTGGATGAGGAAATTGAGCACACCCTCCACATATTCGAAGATCAAAGGAAGTTGTGTGGGAGTGTTGATGTGCTGGAGGGTAGGAAGGCTCTACAGAAGAATATGAAGAGGGTGGATTGATGGCTAGAGGCCAATTGGAAGATTCTCAACAAGACCAAATGCTAGATCCTGCACTTGGGTCCCAGCAAACCCATGCAGTGCTACAGGTTGAGGGCAGAGTAGTTGGAGAGTGGCCCGCTGGGAAAAGACCTGGGAGTGTTGGACTACTGGCTGAACATGAGCCAGCCTGTGCCTAGTGGCCAAGAAGGTCAATGATATCCTGGCCTGTGTCACAAAAAGCGTGGCCAGCAGGATCAGAGTAGTGGTTGTTCCCCTACTGTACTCACCACTGGTGAGGCAGATCCTCTAATACTGCGTTTGATTTTGGGCTCTTCTCTTCAAGAACCATATGGAGGTGCTGGAGCAGGTCCAGAGAAAAGCAAAGAAGCTGATGGAATGGTCCGAAACACAAGTCTTAAGAGGAGCAGCAGAGGGAACTGGGGTTGTTTAGCTTGGAGAAAAGGAGGCTCAGGAGATCTTCCTGCTACCTATAACTACTGGAAAGAAGGTTGTAGAGAGGTGGGCTTTTGTCTCTTCCCCAAATTAACATGTGCTAGGACAAGAGGAAATGGCCTAAAGTTGCACCAGGGGAGGTTTAGCTTGGATATTAGGAAAAAATTCTTTACAGAAAGAGTTGTTAAGCTCTGCTTAATAATGAGCTGCTCAGGAAAGTGATGAGTCTCCATACTTGGACATATTTAAAGGAAAGGTGGATGTGGCACATGGGATGGGGTTTAGCGGTGCGCTTGGCATTATTATGTTAACAGTTGTACTCTGATGTGAAGAGTCTTATCTTACATACCGTCATAATTTTATGACCCTATAATTCAGTTACTCTAGGGCCTTAGTTCTTTCAATGTAGTGTAGCCAATTGTTATGTATATCAAGATAAAAATAAGACACAAAATACACAATTACACAAAGGTTTAAATAACGTTGCTTTTATCAAAAAATGCAGACTTGAGCCCCTGTTGAAATTCTTGACCTTTTGTAATTATCTTTTATTTTTCTCTTTTCCCATCAACCGCAATACTAAGGTAGTTTTCACCAAATGCATTGGCAAAATTAACTTGTCACTACAGCCATCTGAAGGAAATGAATGCTTATTAATACCCTGTTTGACCTCGAGGATTTGCAGCAGAATACATTACAGGAAAATTTGACGCTCTCTCTGATTGATTTTGTCTGACCTTGAGTAAATAACAAGAAATTAAAATACTAAAAAAACCCCACACAAAAGAAAACACCCCACAGTGCAAATATTTCACTACTTTGTACATCACGCCTGTCTAAGTCAAAACATTTTTGTCTCTAATGCAAGTTAACAACAAGTATTTTAAAACTGACCTAAGAAACTTTTGATGTGGCAGTTGAATCCTACAGAGACACGCCCTCAAAAATATCTGAACACAGTTTAGATTCAAAGGGAAAAAATTATATCATTTTACTGGAAATGGGAAAGTAGAAGATGGATATAAATCAGTACAGGAAACTGTCTTGAAAAACACTATGCAGAAAGTCTGTAGAAAGAAAGCAGGCAAGATATCTTGTGAATAATAATCCTACAGACATCATCCCTTTATTTCTTTGTATTCTTTGTATTTTTATTTTCTCTGCATTGACACCAAACATGTCAATCATAGCTTGGAATCATCAACTTTTATTCCAAATTTTCTGTATGAAGAAAGGATTTTCTAATATTAATTTCACAATAACATAGTTCTTCCACCTACAGTTTAATTAGATCAATGTCATTCATCGTTTTCATTCTTCCTCAAAAAAAAAAAGTTTCCATTTTTCTTCAATTCCTCCATCGCAGTAATTGAATTGTTCTAAATTATTTTCCTGTCTGCATATGAATCTTTCCTTTTAAAAAAAAAACAAAAAACATGCTTGCCTCACTCTTTTATGCAGACATTAAAAAAAAACCCTTAAGGTGATAATCAGCTCTGTGCCAGGCTGAGTTACAGAGAAACTGCTATTTCTAAATATTCTCTAGACTTTAAGTCTTCCAGGACTTTCATGAAACTTTTCATGAAATTAAGCTATTAATTTTCTTTAATATTTAATGTTTTCAGCTATTCTGTGGTAAGGACATTTATTGCAAAATCTGGTAATGTCAAAGAACATATGTGTATTGGGTTTGCATCACCTGGTTTTTGGTAGCATGGGGGGCTACAGGGGTGGCTCTTGTTAGAATCTGTTAAAAGTGTCCACTGGACACTTTTTTAGTGTCCCGGAGATCCAACCCCTGGTGGCCCCAAAGATGGGCGTGCTGCTGGCCAAGGCTGGGCCAATTTGAAATGGTTGTAAGGCTTCTGTGACAACAGATTTAAGAAACCAAAACAAAAAGGGGTGGCACAGTTTTAATTTCAGCCAGAGAAGAGCAGAGTGAGATGATGTGAGAAGAACAACTCAGGAGATACCAAGGTCAGTGCAGAAGAGGGGCAGGAGGTGCTCCATGCACCTGAGCTGAGATTTCCCTGAAGTCTGTGGTTCTGTGGTGAGGCAGCTGTGCCTCTGCAGCCCATGGAGGATCACAGAGATCTGCCTGGACCCCATGGAGGAGCCCTACACCAGAGTGGGTGGAGCAGATGTGCAGGATAATGTAACTCTGCTGATGAAAAAATAGGAAGAACTGGAAAATAAAAATTAAGTGTTGATAAAATAATGGTTGGGAAAATAATTAATGGGTAAAATAATGGACAGAACAGAAATAATGGACAGTTTAAAAATCATGTTTAGAGTATTAATAAGAAGGAGCCTAGGAGGGATGTACAAATAGAATGAGCTGCTGGTCAAAACAAATCACCTTCTTAATAAAAAAAACTGAGGATGAAATGCTCAAGGGTGGAATAGAAGAGTACGATTAAGAAACACACTAGAAAATAAAGACAAGGAAACACGGACTAGTGGGACGTTTGTGACATGAATATGACTGTGAAAATCACCATCAATGAAGATGGAAGATTAGATTCCTCACTCTCTTGCTTTCTCCCAAAGTCCCACCATATCTCACCTTGGTTGGATGAACCAAGTGCTTCTTCTTGCAAACCTTTGGAAATGTAAGCAAGCAACTTCATATGTGCAGGATTTTGCAAGTGACTAAGAGGCAAGTGTACACTCAGAGTCCAAAAATGAAGCTGATTTAGGAGAATTAGTTCAAACTGTGCCTGCATTTAAAATCTCTGAGTTCAAAGGTCATTAAAAAAAAAATAAGGTCCAAATGCTCAATAAATATCACCATATTCATGAACTCAGAGACATGTTTGACAAGAATTAATTTAGGAACATGGATGTACAGGAATATTTATTTTGCTATAGACTTTCTTGAAATATTGCTGATAAGCTGGTGTTTCAGCTGAGAATGAAAAAAAAATATATATATTTTGTTAGTCCTTTTTAAACCTGGCAACTATTAATCTCATCAGAGATTAAATAATCCCAAAATTTCACTGACAAATGGGTCTCCTGGAGTCTGGAAGATAACCGAATTACAATTTAAAGAAATTTATAGCAAAGAAGATTGACTAAAAGTCTCTGAAATTATTAGGAAAAGAGAAGTAAAGAGCACTCAACTTTCTGATGTGAGTAAAGTGAGGAGAATTGTGTCTGTCCTTCAGTGTCATGTTAAGTGGAAATATTCCCATTTCTGTCTCTCTCTCTCTTCCTTTTACTTCTCCCTCCCCTCTCCACTCTTCAAATGTCAATCCCATACATTTATGAAAAAAAAATTATTTACACACTAAAAAAAAAAGTGCTCTAAATGTAGATGCTCTATTTTGAATGCTATCCACAGAATTTTAAAATTAAATTTTAATTTAATTAAAAATTAACAGAATTTAATTTTTAACAGAAAATTAAAAATTGGCTTTGATCCTGGCCTGAGTCAAGGGAGGGACAAAGTTTCTTTTGAACAAAGAAGNGGAGGGACGAAGTTTCTTTTGAACAAAGAAGGGTCTCCAGAGAATGACTACTTTGAAAAATCTCATCCATGCCAGGATTAACAGAACGACCAGCTCCCTATGAGCTAACAGCTGTTCCTGACTCTGTCTAGGCATGGGGAGTTGTCCACATAAGGAAACTCTGAAATGGTTGAATGGAAAACTGCTTGATCATGCATTCCCATCCTATGTCCATCAAAGCTATTGTGAACTCTGAACTAGCTGAGGAGAGTGTCCAATTGATTCAGAAGCACTTGAGATTTACGGCTAATGCAGCTCATCCTTAAGCACGGATGGAGTAACCTTGCTTTGTAACATTTACAGCTTCAGATCTGAGCTTCTATTTCAGACACCGTCTCTGTGGGTCAGCGGATTTCCTGGGCACAGGCAGGGAGCTCACCATAACTAACTCAGTTGTGATTCAATCGTTGAGAGTAAATTTTTTTCCATTCAAAAATGTGTAGAATCAATGTAAGAAAGGACATACAAGTAGCCTTTGAAAGCAAGAGCTTTATTTTACATAACTTTCTTTTGACAGATTTTCTAGAGCTAATAGAAAGTGCTGATCTCTCTAATATATCAGTATCTGATATATTGCCCATATCTAGTTTGAACCTTGAGATGCAGTCATTAGGCTTACTACGATATTCAAACAAATGTTAAGATTATGTAGAATGAAGAAATAGGAAGTATTCTGAAACACTGTCATTTTGAGATACAGAAAAGAAGAAAAGCAAAGATTTTGCTGTTCTACGTACTTAAGAAAAAAAGTTGAAGTTTTATAATCTGCTTCCTAATGTATGTTTTTTGACTCTTGTTGAGTTTCTGAATGCTGCTTTCAGCAAAATGAACATAATTTTCTTTCAAAGTAATTTACTATCCTGCTTAATGGCTGAAATATATTTTGACATTTCTTAAAAAAAAGAGGAACCCAGAAACTTTTAGAAGGTTACTCATTTTTCTTTAAGACTGCATTTGTTGAAATTGTATTTGGCTTTGACACAACTTGATTTTGTCCCTTAAGAAAATATTCTTTTCTTCTTACTTTTCTTCTAATTGTTTGGAGAGAAAGGCAGGCAGAAATTTTTATAGTTTTACTTGTTCCTTTTTTCACCAATAAAACAAAAAGAAAATAATTCCCTACCATGAAATACAGTATGTTTCACAGCAAGTCACAAAATGAAATATCTCTCCCTCAAGATATTTAGACCCTTTAAGTTGGGAGTCTGAACCAGCACTTGGAAGTGCAAAATATGTTCTGTCACCCTACTTAAAATAGTGAAAATGCCAGTAATTTCTATCAGAATGGAAACACTGTTTCACTCTGCTTCAATAGTTCCAACAATTGAAAAAATAGCCAATTTCCTATTAATAATGCTAACATTCAGCTGGCATTTGCAGTTTAAGTTGCTTGCATGTTTTCTACTAAATATGCTTCAATGACTTATTTAGTACCTTGTCAAATCCTAACGTACAGATGTACAAGGATTATTCTTTTCACCTGCTGAGATGTAACAACTTTGGCTTGGAATTTAGTCTATTCTAAGCATTCTGTCAAGAAAGTAGATTAATTCAGGGACATGAAAGCATTTAATTTATTATAAGGTATTATAGAAAAAAATAATGTCATGGCATCTATAAAGTTTAAATAAAAGGTATATCGGAATATTTCTTTTGTCAGGGTCTGATCAGAAGAAGTAACTAGAATGTAATATGCAACCTTGAAACAGACAAGTTTCGTATTACAGAATGTAATATGAAACTTGAAACAGACATCCCAAGATGGAACAACAATTACGACAAATCTTCCCTTATGTGGCGTATTTTGCGTGTCAGTATGAGAAGAAAGTATGCACAAATTTAATCTTGCAGAAAAGACCTCACTGTCATTAGCAGCACATGGAGAAGTGCAGAAACTCACTTTAATCTCTCACTGTCAAATAGGTTTTGCTACTTCCATGTTCTTTTGCAGCCTTTCAAGTTAATAATCTTGATTACTTCTACTCTACCAATTTCAAACTGCACTGACTCTTCCTATTACAGGAAATAATCACAAACATGAATATTATTCTAGAGGAGTCTTAAATGTCTGAAGTAGTTATAGCATACCTAACATGTCCAAGCAAATGTGTTTCCTTTTAAAAAATGAATAGCTATAAAAAAGAATGCAGAACAAATAGTCAGCTATTGGCACTATTAACTTTCTTTCCCACACTAATAAAATATACTTCAATATACTTCAAAAATACTAATTAAGAGATTCTTTTTTTTTTTCCCCAGGAAGTTGACAACTCCTACCTGCACTTTCTTTTAAAGAAAATTTGCTTCATGTTGAAGGGGAAACTGTGATCATAGTAGTTTGAGTAAACATGAAGATGAAATTATCTTTTAGCCTTCTTTGTCAGTTTTACCTCTCAACAGATAGGATGTATATATATATTTTAAACATTTAATCACTTGGGTGCTCACATTTGTATAAAAAATTAAATGGAAGAAAAGGGGAAAAGAAAGGCCTTTAATTTTCACATAATTGAACTGCAAAGGAAGTTTAATACAGGAATATAAGACCTACAGCTTTTCACTGGAGAAATCAATGTGTAAGCATTTTCTCACTGACTTCAGTATCTCATGTGGGTGTCAATCTGGCCAGAAAATTTTTCATTTCTGAATTACTGTACTTCCAAAAAGCCTCTGATCTGGAGAAAAGCCATCTGAATCGGCACAAATCTTAAACCCCTGTGGAATTTCACTCCCTAAAGTAGATAAATAAAAATTTAATGTATTTCAGAATCAATATCGTTGCAAACTATAAGCCATCTAGAAAATGTGTTTAGGAGAAGTTTTTCTTTTCAGTCCTTTGTGATTGAAACTCCCAAGATACTGCTAGCATTTCAATTCCCAATCTCCTAGAAGGTCCCATGTGAAACACATGCTGCATTCCACCTCAAAATCAGATTTTCCACAAGACTGCTGCCCTTTTCATTTGTCACAGAAGAAAAAGTCAAAACTTCAAAGATGGCAGAACCAGCATGTAGTTAGAATACTTTCCTGTACTTTCATGACTTAGCTGGCTGAAATAAGTTGCTTCCAAATATTTCTTAACAAATGCAATGTTGCCTAGTGTTTGAAGGAAGAAAAGCTTTGGTATGGTTTATAACTAAGCCAATAATAAAAGTAATTTAAATATTTTCTTTTTGAAATTATTAGTGAGGTTGAATATTCTTCTTTGTGCCAACAGACAGTAATAGCTTACTTCAGGGCTTTTAGCAGTTATAGCAAAGCTGAAGCTTTTTATGTCTCTTACTGTCACCCCAAATAAATTTTAAATTAAACTTTTTTTCTTATTTTAGGATAAAAAGGGAATTTCAATAAATTCTTTTTTATTATGTCACCCTGATAGACCTGAGATTATGCATTAGATACAGTACATAGGTGTATATCCAGCCTCTGACCTAGAGTTTCCTTTCTTTTCTTTAAATCAACATTTGAAAATCAGCACATTTCCAATACAGGCAATACAAGTCATAAACCCAAAACCTGACACACCTTTCATATTGCTTAATTTTTAATTTATTATAGCTTCAATGCCAGGGAATCACATACATAAAAGAATATGGAATATCCTAGCTTCTAGGAAGTTTGGAAGGAAATTTTGATAAATTCAACAGGCACCAGAAACACCTTAGGTATTGTTTTTAAAGCTATGGCTATAGTTACTCTTACTACAGTTGCATGTATGGATGATCCACTTGTATCATTTAAATTCAGCTGTAATTAAAGGTTATACAGGTGTGGGAAACTGATAAATAATGATGTATCTGGTGGTGCTCATTGAAATTCTGACTGGAGGAAATTATAAGGTAAATTAAGGACATCTGGTGTTATATAATGAATTTTGTAGAGAAGTATTTGTGAAAGCAAATTAATTTCCATTATACTCTTTATCAATTTTTCATTGTAAAAGAATGATTTTTTTTCCCTAAAAAATATTTAGAAGGTGAAAATCTTAAAAAACACCATAAGAATGTGAGCATATGAGAGAAACTTGATTACTGAATATTTGGTGGGCCGCATGGCAAGTTTAGGAAGGTGTTTGTTCTCCTCGTAGACTTTGGAAAGTTTCAATATCCATCCTACTATAAAAATAGTGGAACTATTCAAAACTAACACAATGAATATCAGAGAAGTCAAAGGCAAAGTCAAGATGATGGAAAAATCCTGAAATAAGGGCACTTTTATTCAGAAAAATGAACTACCAATCAGATTCTGGAGAATGAGGGCTTCCAGTGAATGTATTTCTAAGATTTAAAAGCAACAATTCTAAAGACAGAAACAATATATTATTTTCGTAGAAGTTTTTAAATTCAAGTTTTTTTAAATTTTAAATATTTCTTATAAATTGTTTTAAAGGGGTAATGTTTCAATTTCAAATATATAGATATAATTCTTATTAAAAGTATAGACCACTATACTATAATTATTCACTGTTGAACAGAAAGTCTGTAGCTGGAAATGTTAGTTTGGCTTTGTTTCTCCAAAATCAAATGCTATCATATTTGTAGATTTTTCATACTTGATACTTTTTTCTTGTAAATTAATTTGGAAATATAAGTTCAATTATATCTATATTTTGAAAGAACTCAATTTATGAACTTCAAAGAAAAATAGAGAACCAAACTATAACTATGCTGACTGTATGAGACAGCTGAAAATTTTGAAAAGCACTGATTGTGCAATCAGTATCACATTCAAAATGCCTGGTTGATTTGACATCAAATGAAAAAATAGAAAGGAAAATAAAAGCTCCTTGTGTTCAATGTGGTAAACATAAGGCTTAAATTAAATAAACAAATGTCTCAGGACTATACATGCCAGTAATGAACTTGAACTAGATTTCACAATTTAAAAAACAAGGATGCTAAATTCATCTGCTGGGAGAGACTTGACAGATGAAGAACAGTCAAAAGCAAAACAAAGAGAAAAGAAGATACAGGGGAGTCACAAAATGCATAAGATATGCCAGCAGGGAAAATACACAAGAATTGTAAATAGACCTTAGATGGCACTTGAGGGCTATGAGGCTACAACTGACTGCAAGAAGATAGCTACTCTTGTTAATAAAATAGCATCAAAAAGACTTTAAATTGTCAAAAACTCTGAAAAAATGTCATGCATGTAAAATAACTTGTGCTTTGTGTTTCCTGTCTTTAAAATCAGACCTATATTGTGAAAAAAAAAAACCCAAACCAAAACATCCCTTCTCCCCCAAATCATAAACAAACCTCTTCCTCCTGTGTATTTATGGAAGACAAAAATTATAAACAGCAGCATAAATTCCTATAAACTCTTTCATGCTTTAATGTTGGACTTACATGAAAACAGATTGTCAAAAAAACACAATTCTTTTTCATATGCTACAAATGAATGAATCCTGGAAAAATATAAAGCAGAGCTGTGATAAAACAAGCAAATTTAGTTGACCAAAAAGGAAATGGAGAGGAATCAAATAAAAATAANTCATAAGTACTACTTGTAAAAACATTTGCAGCCATGTGTGATGACAACAGTAGAAATTGCTGACCCTTCCACCTCAAAGCAACCCATTCTTTTTTTCTAATAATTCATCTGAAACTTCAGTGTTATAGTCTCCACGTCTATCCTTAGAACTTTGAATTCATTCTGCCATATTACCATATTTATCATTTTCACGCAAAGCTAGAGCTCTCAGAGGCCTAATTATTTTAAAACATCCGATCCAAACCAACACATAATCTCACACCTACCCTGAAGTCCAAAAGTGAATGGGGCTTAATACCAAGGTCATTTTGGGAAGGTGTTAGAGTTTTAGATATTAGGGTTACTGCTTCCTATCCAGACAGATCCTGCATATCCTCACTTTTTCTTACTGCTCGTTCAGATGCTGCAGTGGCTGACCCTCAGTGACAAACCCTTAAAGCCTAAAATTAGATGTCTCAGTTCACCTTCTGATGTGTGAGAAGAAACAAGAATTTTGGGATAGAACTAAGGCCAGCTATTTTAGTGAAGAGTTAAGTGGTGATACCAAGCAAAGATAAAATGATTCTGAAAAAGATTTTACTGAAATTTTCCCAAAGACAGAAAAGGAAGCACACATACAGAAAAGTAGGAAGGAGAAAATACACACAGCAAAGACAGAAATCATTGTTCTGAAGTGAAATTACACATACTGAAAGTTCAGATTATGAGGCAAGAGAAAATTGACCTGTAAAGGTATTAATTGTGAAATTAATCCTGCAATCCTAAAAGAAAAGTCAAAATGACTGAATGAGTTAAATAAAAATATTTTCAGGAGTTATGAAATGTTCATTGTAGTGCTAGGCAAAATTATTTCTAAGTATTTAGAACATCTGCACAAATTAAAGAGACAATGTTATGGCTTCAAAAATTAAATATTAATTACTCCAGGAAAATACAGTGTTTCTGGGAAACACAAAATAATGTGGAAAAATTATGCTTTCTTTTGCCTCTTCCTTCACAACTGATAAAAAACTTCTGGGCACAAAAGCAAAAATGGAGAAAGCAGTTTAGAGAAAATTGTTGTGTCTTGAGCCACATTTTGTGCTTTTGGTAAAAAATAATTCCATGTTGTCCTAGTTAGAATTGGTGTTCTGTTGTTGAATTTTGGTTTGTCGAAGGACATTCCTGCTAGCAAAGACTGAGGCAAAGACCTTTTATACCAGAGCCTTTTCCAGGTCTCCATCTTGTTGAGCAGTGGGCTGACACTTCCCCTAGTCTATCTTCGTGCTTATACATCTTCTTGTTTACTTTGGCATCTCTAACCAGGTGCAATTCTATTTGACAATTAGATTTCCTAATTTCATCTCTGGGTGCTCTCACAATGTTTATACATTCCTCCCATGTTATCACACCCTGCTTGCTTCCTATCCCTGTATGATTCCCTTTACCTGTTTGAGTTTGATGAGGAGCTCGTTGTTCATCCTCACAGGTCACCTGCTATTCTTGTCTGATTTTGTATTTATTAGAATTGTTGGACACCATTAAGTATCAGTTAGTATAAGCATGCAAGCTGCAACTGTGTTTTTTCTTTTATTCCTACTAGACAACCTTTTGTTCATCTGGAACATTTAGATACCTCTTTTCCAAAAT
The DNA here is from genome assembly GCA_008694505.1 of Cyanoderma ruficeps. Classification (NCBI taxonomy): domain Eukaryota; kingdom Metazoa; phylum Chordata; class Aves; order Passeriformes; family Timaliidae; genus Cyanoderma; species Cyanoderma ruficeps. The sequence continues at coordinate 13,942,857 of VZDJ01000346.1, read as the reverse complement.
TCAAATTTGTGAAGGTGAGTGGCTTTTTCCTTTTTTTTTTTTTTTTAATAAGATTTTTCTGGCACAAGGAGAAGACTGCTCTCAGTAGTTTATTTAAACTTTCTTCAGGTATGATTCTTCTGTTTTATTATGGGGTGTTACAGAATTAAATGCAATTTGTGCTAGGTCTACAATGACTCAGAACCCTGCATAAATTAGAGTCTATTGTGCTGTGTCTTGTCACAGGGAGGAAAAGCAGCAGTGAGCTTTCAGGTGCTTTTAAACATTGTTCAGTGTGAAAGAACTGATCTAAGTGCACTGGTGTCAGTGTTGCTTGTATATTGTTGTCTTTTGGAAAAGATAACTGTATCCAATTACAACCTTGCCACGATGTTCATCTTCACACAAGGCATGAAAACATGTTACCACAGCAGCATCAGTGACAGAGTGAGTAGTTTAACCTTGGTATGTGTTCTCCTACACCCACATCTCAGAACAACCTGCTCGATAGGAGATACCTTAATCACCTGCAGTCACACTACAGATATAATGCAGAAGAGCTTGCAGCAACAGCACCTTCAGTGAAAAAAACTCTCAGGACTTTCGACATCTCTCCATTTAAAGCATAGTGTTACAAGGAGATTTGGAAGATACAGTCTCCTTTTTTGCCCCCTATTAATAAGGCTTGTAAAAAAATAATTCCAATTCAGGAGATGCTTCTTCCTATTTTCCTTTCTGTTATCCACATTGTGCTTGTGTCTCTTGTAGAAAGAATAAAAACATTTAACTATGAAAAGTATTTAATTTTCTTGAGATGTTTTTCTACCTACTGCTAGAATCCTTCATATAATTTGCTTAGAAATCTTTAACAGGAAGAAATGAGCAGATTAAATCAGATTTTAAAATTACTAGACAAAATTATTTTTAAATTTTAGTTTTAACTATGTATGCATGACAATAGTTTTGGTCAGAATCCAAATGTGAAGTAAATGTTTCACCTTCTCTTTTGAAAATGTATGCCCTAATGACATCAGCTAAGAGATATTACATAAAGTTACCATTCTTCAGAACAGGTGCTTTTGTCTAGGCTGCAATACAGAGTCAACACGGGCAATAAAAGGTGACATCACCTTGACTAATGTTTATATAAATATCTTGACTAATAAATCCTCTCCTGGGAGTCAGAAGACATTCACTAACACCAGGTTGATAGGATCAGCCCCTTTTCTCCCCTTAGAAATTTTTAATAGAGACAGAACTCCTGTGTTGAAGGAAGGGACAGCCCTTAAAATTGTGTTGGACAGCTCCTAAAGATATGATTCAATGCCCATGGCTATTTCCAGCAATGGGAAAGCACTTTGGGGGAAGTAGCTGTGTATTCAGCCAGCTGTAGATATGTTTCCCTTCTAGCTCTTTCAGAAGAGGACTGATCACTAACAGGGAGCCAGTGGCGTTTGAATTGTGTTTTCCTGAGACATGTTTTTCATGTGCAAAGTACAGTTCAAAGCACTTAACATAATGAAGGAGTGATGCCTTTAATGAGAGGGCAACCACGTTGCCTTAGGGCACAGTGTGAGGGTAATGGTGATGTGACTGAAGCTCTGTTCAGACCTTGCAGAGAACCGTGGCAGGTGGAAGAAGTCATGCACAACACATGCATGGTATGTGTTTGAGACAGAATGCAGAATTTATTCTGCCAATTCTCACGTGATTTTGTTTTGGAAGGAAATTTTTGGGTCAGTCTAGGAGGGGGAACCAAGGGCAAATGAACATGTACTTCCAGAGGTAGTTAAGGGATCAGGGCCTTAAACAGAAAAGGGGAGCAAGACAAGCAGACAGTGAGAAAATAACAACCTTATCTATAGCACTAAGTCAAAAATACTAGCTCTATGTACCACAACTTCATACTATCAAGTTCTCTGAGAACAAATGGCCTGCTTAAGTAGCTTACACTATGCAGAAAATTAACTCCACCCAGGCCAAAACCACCCCTGAGAGAATGTGAGACAAGTTTATTTTATATAAGTAAGAAAAAAAAAAATGAAAACAACCGAGAACTCCCTCCCGAAATTCTACAACGTTCTCAAATATAAGTGAAAAATAAGTTAATGATTTGGTCCATTTTTCAATTAGTGATAAAATGTACTTCAAAGAGGGATCTCCTCTAAATACATTTGAATTCAAATTTTTCTCCTCTGTAGGCAAGAAATTATAGTTTCTGTGTTGTCATTGTGCATCTTAAGCAAATGAAAGAATTCATTTTGTGTTTTCTAACAAGCCTATTTGTAGCAAACTTTTCCCACATGAGCAGATGTACCAGTAGTATTTGTGTTTTCTAAAAGAGATAAAAAGATAGAGGTTACTAACTGATTACAGATTTTATAGTCATTTAAAAACATTGACAGTCTGAGACAGTGTGTAACATATCTGAATTTTTCAGTGTTTGAGGGTTGCTTAAAAATAAAACCAGTTAAAAAGTGATGCTATCGGCTAAATTTTCACCTAAGCACAGGGTCACCAAGTTGTAGTCCAAATAAAGAAAAATGCTTCAATCTTTTGTCCAGTGTAATTGCAAGTAAAATATTTTGTAGCTGTCTTTCATAGGAACAAATTACTGACTTTTCCCCAGGCTTTAGTAGTCAAATATTGATAAAGAATAAAATGTTGGTTCCTTTCTTGCTACTGGTCACTTTACCTGTGGTGTGAAGGTTCACAGCATATGTACAAATACAAAAAAACAAAAGGACAAAAAAACAACCAAACACGAACAAGATTTTGGAATTTCAAAGGTCCTTGTAGATCATCTGCAAGTCTCCAGGATGTAGACCAATGTTGGTCTGAACTTGGCTGAACTTTTCATGAAGTTTGTTTGTACACCTGTCAGTAAGAAATTTGTCATAAATATATACTTGATATAAAATTAATCAGTTTATAAATAATTAGGTTAAAATCCCATCTTAGAAGTGCTCTGTTAATTAGAGCTAGATTAATCAATTCTGTTATAAGACAAACAGAGCAGACATCTTTATAACTGATTCTTTTCATTATAAAGAAGGGCAGGTAGTGTTGCCACAGGGGGTAGTGATTCTCAAGAAAAACTATTGCATACTTCAGGATTTGGATTTTTTCTTTAGTCCTACCTTCCTTTACAAATATATGTGTTTGCTACCAAGCCTATTTAACAATGTCCTTTTTTAACATATTTTCTTGAAATCATATTCTGAAATATAACTTTTTTATGTGAAAAAGTTTAATATTTTAAATTCCATTTACCATTTTCAAATACTTTAATTCCTCTGGAACGTGCATCAAATACTAAGAGTTGAGATGGAATGCCCTCCCTCTTTTGTTGTTATTTATTTTTACACTGTGTGGATTTCCTAATGTCTATGGAAACTTACACAGGAGCAAAAATGTATAAACTACAGTAAGACAAATAGTATCAGGAAAGGGATGAGAAGAATATATATAGTTCAAGTCTGGAGAATAAAAAATAAACATGTATGATGATTACAGGGTTGTCATAACCTTTTCTCTCTACGTAGAGAGAGTGATGGCTACATCTTGCATCCCTCAGTGTGTGAGGGTCCAAAAGGTAACACTAAATGCAAAGTACTGTTAAAAATGGCTGATATAATTACAAACATTTTTAAGATTTAAACAAAAAATTGGACAGGTCAAAATTTATTTCCTTCTTCCTTCTTGTTTTTATTATATCTGAGATTATGTCAGAAGACAGGATGACCAACAGCTGAATTCTCAAAATGTACTGTCACCTTTTTCTTGTACTTCTTTAATATTATTTTCTTTTTGTTTGCCGTCTTAAAATTATAGAATAGTTTGGGTTGGAAGGTGCCTTTGAACACCATCTAACTCAAACCTCTGTAATGAACAGTGGCATCTCCAGCTAAATCAGGAGACTCTTAAAAAATAACCAAAAATTCTCTCACTGCAGAAGGGGCAGCTTAGACTTCATGGTGCTAGTTCATATAACCTCAATTAGTTGTCTTAACTAGCACACTGATTCAGCAGCTGTGCAAACAGAATACTTACAAGAATACTTGTTTTTTTATACTTTTTCAAATTTTGATAACGGACAGACTTCATTGCCTTTCATTTAATCTACTTGTTTGTTGACTGCTTTCTGGAATGTTTCCATTGCTTGGGATTTTGGCCTACAGGTCCAACACTTTAACGGTCCTGATTTGGCAGAAAAGTATGGGAGCTCCTTTTACCTTTCTAAATTATGTCGGCATCCTGTAGACCCGGCACCTTGCAGTCCATTGCTTGCATTGTTGAGCACAAATTCCAAAGAAAATCTTTATGTACGTCTGCAGTTCTAAATCCACCATTTTTTTTTTAGTCTAACAATTGCTGTTGCTATTGGTAATAATAGTAAATCAGCATTTTCTCTGATTTACATTCAAACTATGGTGTCCAGGTGTTAGGCTCTTTTTAACATCCTCCTCTCTCTGTCACATGATGTGGGACAAAAGGTAAAGATAATTAAAATAATTAGAAAAGTTCAAGTATGAGATTTGTGTTAAATATCACAGAAAATCCCAGCCTGCATTAGGATATTGATATGTTAATTAGCTTGTACTTTCACTAAGAGAAAATGTTAAATAAGGTCTCCACACACTTTATAAGCAGAACAGCTTGAACAATGCTTATCCTTAATCTAAGAAATACTTTCATGAAATAATTCTTTAGGTTTATTACCTCATTTTTATAGCAATACAGTCTTATATTTGACAATGGTAAGTAAAATTATTATTAAAATTAATATTTGAACAATTTTTTTCATTTTATAGAGTTTTCATCATAGTACTTTGACTAAAAAAGGAAGATAGGAATTTGAAAATAATTTAGACATGAAGCTGGAAATGTCACACCCTTGCTGATTGAACTTAAGATACACACCAAGTTTCAAGGACTACCTTTTGACCTGCCACTTTGTGCTGATCCGTGCCATATTAGACATGTCTGCAATTGAGATAAGAGATAAATTTATAATGCAATCAGTTTTGTTATTATAAACTCCATTCTCATTCATTTAAAGAGGAATTTAGAATGTCTCTTTTGAAACCTCAGAAGGAAACAGTGCTAATGTCTATGTACACAGCTCTTTCTCCATTTAGGAAACAAGGTTCCAAAAGTATCCCATGTCATTTTAGTTACATTTCTCTTATTTATTTTGTGTCTTTAATGTCTTTGCTTCTGCTTGTTCCCCTTCCACTTAGTCCTTGGGCTCTTTCATATGCAAGAAAATTTCATCAAACAATACTCAATGAAATGTCTATGACTAAATATGGTTCATGATTAATCTTGTTTATTGATTTAAGATATACTGGGATATTAGCAATTACCTTTATTATCAGTTGCCTCTGTAGCAGGTTACCTGGTATATAAAAAATCAGATGTGTTTCTACAATTAATTAAATAAAATGGTGCTTAATTATCCCACACCCACATCAGCTCTGATATATTAGAAAATGTGATCTGCATCTTAGGTTGTACAGGACCCTGTGAATGGAGCCTAACAGCCTTGGGAAGCAACAGGCATTTGGCTGGGAGAAGAGGTTCCTTTCAGCGCTGCAGCAGCTGCCACATGTACAGCAACCAGCACACTCGTATCCTTGAACATACACTTTATGCCTTTACTCTGTGACTCTGCCTTTTTCCTCTAAGAAGACAAATAATCTGTGTCTGAACGTCTCCTCTGTGTGCATTCAAGTTGGTGGGGGGTGGCAAAGCTAAACAAATTCCAACAGCTTTGACTTAGTTTTTTCTTTTTTATTTATAAATAATCCACTGAGAACTGCAGTATCTGTGGACTCTTCTAGCTCTGAAGCAAAGTGGGAGCTGCTCTTGATTCTAGGAATAAATGTGCTTTGAAATATTTCAATATTCTAATATCCCAATAATTTTGTCCAAAGGTAGGCTGGACCTAATTGAAAAAGCTTTTCTCTCTTAGCATGGCTATTACCATATCTCTTTCAAAAGATAGCACCAGGTTTTCTGTGACGATGAAGTTCCTCAGGCCAAACTGTTAAACAGTATATAAAAAAGATGCTTGAACAATTCAGTAAATGACTCAAGAGAGCCAAAATTTCTCTTCAGCTGACAGTTCACTTACACCAAATTCTGCACTTCTCTTCTTAAAACAGGTATGCTTTTATAAAGGTACGATAAAGAGTTAATTTTCAAATTTTCAAAAATTTCAGTAAATTTCAAAACATCTGAAACTCAGTGGACATCACTGGCTGATCTACATCAAATAACACTAGAATATAACTTGGTTGTGTCACACACTGCATCCACTTTCCACTGCCCCCAACCTTTTCACCAAGTCTGGGACAGATTTTGCCTTATTTGATGAATTTGAAAGAACCTTGAGGGTTTGTTTTTTCACTCTTTCTGTCTCAAATAATTCAAAATAATAACTTAAATGTGTGATTTACTTCAAGATCAATGGGCAGTTTTGCTGAAACGTTACAGAGTGCTGGATTGTGAAATACAAACACCTAAAAGTAGAAGCACAATAAGAGAACAACTTTCTTGAAAGTACTATGAGACAATAACTGAGGGTCCAAGGTGAAAAATACTCATGGTCAATTACGATCACTAAAATAATACAACCCTGGGAGATGGACATACCCGTTCTCAGAGATAGCAGCAAGGAGCAAGACTTTAATGTATAGGAAACATTCTCTGAGTAATAAAGGTCATATACAGACTGGAATTTATTGATCAGTGTTGACAGGGAAAATAATTAGAAAATGAAACTAACACATAAAAAAACCTCTAAATGATTTCATGGATATCCTGCTCTTGACTATCTTTGGCTGAAATTGAGAAAAGCTTAGTCTACTCATAAATTCTCTTTGCTTAAATAAGGACCCTACTGGCGGCACACAAATATCCTTTGGAGAATCAAATGCTTCAGAAGTGTTCAGACACATGACCTCTCATCTTGGTATTTTTTAAAGAAATTCAGTCATTTCCCAAGCAATTTTATGTGTGACTGAGAGGTGAAGGAAATTTTGTACATTTTTGGCAGAACATCAGCATGGCTGAACTTGCTTTTATAAGTCTATGTGAGCTGCCAAAATAAAATCCACTGGTTTGGAGGAATTGTGTGTGATGTCCCACCCTTAAGGGGATGGGAGTACTCAATATTTGTAAATGCTCATGGTTGGAATGAATGACAAAATTCACAAGGCCCAAAAATCAATCAGAAAATTTTAATAGTAAATTATACTCTTGGCATGGAAATTGCTGTGATTGGTGTGTTGGTCCCTCACCTGTTATGTAAATACATGGCAGAAGGGTTTGGATAAAGCACTGGAGTGAAAGGGAAGAGAGAAAGGAAGAAATTAATTCAAATTGGAGGAGGGAAGAGGAGGGAGAGACACACTCAGACACCCACACACAGAGACAGAGAAGGAAAAAAAGATTAAAGAGGAAAGAGAAAAAAGATGGGAGGGGAGGGGAGGGG
>VZDJ01000346.1:13924048-13935302 GCA_008694505.1 Cyanoderma ruficeps | reverse complement strand
GAAGGGAAGGGAAGGGAAGGGAAGGGAAGGGAAGGGAAGGGAAGGGAAGGGAAGGGAAGGGAAGGGAGAGAGCCAGCTCCTTCACAGTCCTGGAGTCTCCACCTAGGCTTCGGGAGGGTTTTTTTTTACGGATAGATTTCTCCAATTGGAAGATTAGTTTCTCAGATTTTATGCAAATTAGCTATTATGTGCAGTTTGTTTTTCAGGCCACTTTCGAATTCAGTAGAAAACTTCAGGGTTCTTAGCATTCTTTATCCACCCCTATAGCCCATGCCCATTTCTTGGTCTAAATCTTGTGCTTGCGCTGTGTTGTGTCATGCTTATCTCCAGGAATAGCAACAAGGATATTTTTCCCAAAAAAAAAGCTGCTTGGCCTCTCTGTCCACTTGGACTTCCTTTTCCAGACAAATTTTGGTCTTTCCTATGATTTGTTAATCCCAACAGTCCCTGGTTGACTCCACAGCCATCCAGTTATCAGTGTTTGAGACATAAACTTTAACCCATTATCCTCTGGGAACTGAGAACTCAAAGGGTCTCACTTTGGACCACTGTTTATAGCATCCCAAGAGTGGACATTAGTCTTAGTAATTTTCCATTCTGGCCTCAATTTGCTGAGTAACGTTCTTTGAAGGTTCAATAACAAAAATGTCATTCCACTTGGGTTTTTACTCAGGCCAGAAAAAGTAAGTTTTCAAGGCTGTTCATTTAAAAGCAGGTGCTCATTGAGGCAGCTGTTCTGGGCCACACACAGTGTTTCAGTAAAGTTCAAGAGGGGCTTAGGTCAGAGGCCTGGCAGGGGGAATACACCACCATGATCCACCACACAGGAGTCAGCTTCTCTGGACCTCTGCATGAACTGGTGCTTTGAGAGAATCAGCTTTGAGGACTGAGATATAAAATAAGAGCTTATTTTGTTGTATTTTATAAAATAAGACAGGAACTCGTTCTTATACAGAAGAGATTCTGTAGGCTTCCAGATGATCACAGGTTAGAATGGAAATTCATGATTATCTAAGCAGAGCACTATGAATAAATTATAGCAACACTTCATGACACTAAACCATTTTCCACAATTTTCATACAGTCAAAAAGCTGCAAAATATGTTTCATACAGATCAAAGGTCTGAAAAGAAAGGAGTTCACAGGCAGAAGAGAAGAGTATCCTTTGTAAGATCTTAAATGTCTGTTGTAGTTTCTGGGTACACAACCAATTACCAGATAAATTTGGCCTCCATGGCCTATGCTGACCGATTTCCTTTTACAGCAGGGGTTCAGATTAGCTATCCATCAGTGCCCTACAGTTCAGTCTGATCACATAATGTATCCCAACCAGAAGGTGACTTTTTTTATACTTAGCATGTCATCTTTTTAGCAGGTTCTGTCACGTGATGAAACAAAATGGAAATAAATCCAGTTTAAAACACCCTTACAAATGTATGAGAATTTGAAAGAGCTAGGCTTTTATAATTCTTTCTTCTCATTTCCCTCCAGCAACTGTAATTATGGATCTGACTGCATTGTTTCTTTTAGATTTTATACTTATATTAAGCTACCCATACTTCTATTAGGATTTGCAGGGAGGTACCTAAAAATAACATTTATACATACCATAGTTTTGCACTATCATGATTACTAATGCTTCTTTTACAATGAACTTAGTGCTCAAACTGCAACCCAGAGAAAAAAACTAATACATGAAATCTCTATTCTAGGAAAGAGCTGCAGTATAAATTTTGCCTCTGAAATATTCCCTATGGCACATATGCCCAGTGTCAGAAACATGAACACTTCATAACATGACTTTTATTAAGTGAAGACTGTAAAGGCTTTCCTGCTTGTTTGGCTAGGGCAAGATAAATACCTAAGTCTCTATTTCTAATCAGTCCTCATATATTTTGAAGAGCTTGTCTGTATTTTTTTTCATCCTTTTCTCCAATGCTAACACTTAACATTGCTATATATGACAAATCAAAAGCACAGCCTTATTCCACAAAAGTTTGAAAATTTCCAAGCTCAGTAGCAACAATATCTGTGTTCATAAATTCTCACTGCTAAAAGTGTGGAATTAAGAACAGCTGATGTCTTGATTCTCTGACTTGGACAAATGATCTGAGAATACCAGTCTTGGCTATTTATGTGGCATTATGACTGAAGTCTAGTTGAAATGAAAATATTAATAGGACATCTCAAGGTCTGCATGGATTGCAGATATCAAGATCTGCATAGGATTTTATCTCTATCTACCATCAAATCCTATGTGCCTCCTTTCTCCTTTAGCCTGGCAACATGTACTAATATTATAGAATCATCAGGGTTGAAAGAGACCTTTAAGATCATCAATTCCAACCATTAACTCATCACTACCACAGTAATCCCTAAACCACTAAACCCCAAAACCCAGCAGTAGATGCAAACATCTCTTCAACACCTCCAGGCAGGGTGACTCCAGAGAGGTGGCAACCTCCCAGAGCAACCTATTCCAATGCCTGACCACCCAAACAGTGAAAAACTTTTTCCAAATATCTAAACTGAATTTCCCTTTCTCACCTTAAGGTCATTTTTCCTGCAGGCACAGCAGAAGAGAGCAGCTACAAACCTTGCTACAAGCTCCTTTCAGGTACTTGTAGAGGGCAGTGAGATTCCCCCTGAGTCTTCTCTTCTCATGATCAAAAAAAACCCAAAAAAACCCCCCACTTCCTCAGCCATTCCTCACATAACACATTTCCTAGACCCCTCATGAGGTGTCCTTGTTGCCCTTCTCTGGACACACTCCAGCACCTCATTGTCCTTTTCAAAGTGAGGGGCCCAGTACTGAACGCAGTCCTCCAGGTGTGGCCCCACCACAGGGAGATGATCCCGTCCTCGTCCTGCTGGCTGCACTACTCTGGATAAGCTGTGTACAGCACACACTGTTGGCTCATATATCTTTAGGGAATTGCTTAAACTGCTCATCAGGAGTCTGCCATATCATTACCTTGAAGTATTAGGTTTATTGTCACACTTCATTTCCTACTCAGAAGACTGAGTTGTGAGCATTTATCATACAGAATGGGACTGCAGGTTAGTTTTCACAGGCAAAGCCCCTTTCTTTAGTAGCATGAAGTACTAGACTCAAGAGTTTGCAAAATTTATAAATCAGACTTAGTTTTCCACTTTTTGCCGTTGAGCTGCAAGACTTTTACAAGCTGGACTTGCCTATTTTGATTCATATACCTTTCCACCTGAAATTTTTGCAAGGTAGATGCTGAGGCTTAAACCAGAACAATGTGAATAGTTCCTTTAATTATTTCTCAATTTGGTTTAAGTTTTTGAAAATTCTCTGGAATGTTTACCTAAAGATTTTGAAATAACACATTTATTTTTATAGTCTCTGTCTGCAAGGTTTCTGTATTTAAAATATATAAATTAAAAACAAATTCAGGAATATGAATAATCACTTTACTGTCCCTAATTACTCTGGTAGGTTGGTTAATAGGTGGGTTTGGCTGTTTTGGCTTGGTTTTGATTTTCTTTGAGGGGGTTTTGGGGGTTGTTGTTTGTTTGGTGTGGTTTATGTTTTGCTGGGGATTTTTTAATTTTTTGGGTTGGTTTGGTTTGTATGTTTGGTTGTTTAATTTTTTTGTTAGTTTGGGTGGGTTTTGGTTTTTTTTTGTTGTTGTTTTTATTTTCCATTTTTTCTCTGAAATACATTTAGGTGTCTAAGTCTTGTGCTGGATATTGTCTTCTGTTTATTGCAAGGTTTGGTGAGATCCAAGACTTTTTGAATAACAAAATAAATAGCTAAATAGCTGGGTTTGTTTTATTTTCTCTCTCTCTATTTATCTATCACCGAGAGAGACACATCTGAATGTGCCTGCTTCTGCCAATCTCTTGTGGTTTCATTTTTTTTCAAAATATTTCTTATTTTGAAAACTGTTCTATAAATCAGATTACCATGGGCTGAATTGTGATAAAGGGAAAATAAATGCTTTAAAAGTAGGAGTACTATAGAGTTTAAAATAAAATAATTCATTACTTGTCCAGTGAAGTAAATGTTAGCTTTCAAAGCTCAGTTTTAAACTCGAAACTTTGCTGATTTACACTACACCCAGAAATGCTGTTTTTTTAAAAAGAGTTAATTGGTTATTACTGTAACAATATCAATAAACTGGTTTCCTGAAAAGGAAAAAAAAGAAGAAAACCTCACTGTACTATAAACTGTGCTCTAAGACACTATTTTCTTCAGACTTTATTTCTTAACACAGCAATATTTCTTCATGTTGGTCTTTAAAAAAATCATAATTTTTTTTCATTCCCGTGAAATATAACACAAAATTCAGAGGAGTAAGTATGCATAACCACACACAAACACACAGAAATAAGATACTGTTATCTCTTTTTAAAATTTGCTATTAATATCTGATATCTCATTACTATCAGAAGAGCAGCTACTGCTAGTTAACTCGTTCTGAAAAATAAACAAAGATGGGAGATACTCCTATAATGCCTTCAGAGGATCTCTAGGTCTCATTCTAATTCTTGTGATGTGTAAAATCTGCCATTTGAGAACAACACAGACATTTGTTGACTGTGAAGAACTGGCAGTCACACTAATAACTGCTGTAATATTGCAGATTATTTGCACTGGGCAAGACATCATGTTGGAACAATTTTGACCTGTTTATTATTTTAATGAGAGAAAAAAATCCACAAGATTAGAAAAAAATCCAATCCAATAAGATTCAAAATAGACCATGAAAACTTCATGAAACACCCACTGTGTATGTGGCATCGTAACTTATATTTCTTTCACGTCACAGTTTTTGATCTGAGTGACAGTTAATTTTACAATTACATTTGCTTTTGCTTATTATGAACCCAGTCCTGCAGAAAGATGACTTCAACTTACATTGAATTCAAGGGAGTAATTCCTTACAGATAGTTATGGTTTCTTAGAAACACAAAGATGTTTACTATTTTTGTCCTCTGTTTTCCAAACACACTGCTGGCTTTAGGACCTAGAATCTTCTAGTAGAATTTTTTGTCTACGTGTTAATGATTTGATCCACTTTCCATTTTTATTTTTTTTAAACCTTATGATTCCAAAAGTGAGGTTGAGACATATTTGAGGGAGGAGATACTGATATTTATTGATGCATGCAGGTGGATGTCTTGCAGAATTATGTCCAGGATCAAACAAGACAACGGCTTCTCTGTTCAATAAATTCTGTGGGCATTCAAGGCTAGCATTACATTAGAAGAAGGACAATGGTAAACTGGGATAAATTTAGATTAAGTGCAGAAGATAACTATTGAAAAGATTTCTATAGAGACACAAGTGAAGACAGATTGCTCAGTGCTGTAGGAAAAGTTGCAAAGTTTTCTGTGAAAGAATAGAATGGAAAAAACAACAATTTTAGGCTAAACATTAAGCTTTTCACAAAAGTCTTAATAGAATAGAGGTTTTATATTGTGTTGCTTTAGTGGAACTCTTAAAAACAGCTCAGAGTCCGGTGTAAATATGTGCCCTCTGTCTAGTAAATCTATCAGTTGAGTGGATCCTATATAGAGAGGTTTATTATTATTTTTTAATTATATATTTTGAAAAAAAAAACTTGAAAGTACTTTTTCATGTTGTATTTCTGGAACAAAAATAAAATTGATAGGTTAATGTTGTGCAGCATTATGACTGAAAAGGAAACTTTAGATGAAATTTTTATGAGAATATAATTTTTTTAAAATCTAAACATGTAATCTGGATTACAGTCTGGAATGAGAGAACTCAGAGTGTACTGTGGATCTGTTTGTGGACCCCATAGAGGGTGAACAGATTGGTAACTCTATTGGTCTATCAGAGCTGTGAAACAAACCAGAGTTCTCTGCAGATTGTGTGACAACATTTTATCAGCATGGCATATTGATCTGTAAAACATAGAACTGGTTCAAATAAAGGGGAATACTGTGCTGTGACCAAGAGCATGTGAGAAGAACTAAATAATTTGCATGTTTCAAATTCCATCAATTCATTGACGCTGACAAATTCTGTGTCATAATATTTCTTAAAGAGGATAAAAAAATCCTGTAGCATGCATAATAATAACTTGAATCTTACAGGTTTTGAATTAGTTTCAAGGTACTTTCTGTTGTAGTATCTCTGATAAAGCCATTCTTATTAGTCATAGTAAAATTTTAGCAAATGGCAGGGGCATTTTAGGCAGGATTCATGTGATGCTGTCCCCTCTGTGTTATCCCTGAAATTAAAACAACATGTAACAAAACAAAATTGGGGAGAAAAAAAAGAATTAAAGTGAACAAAATAAAAAGCATATAAAATTGAAAATAAAGGGGGAAATTCAAAAGGGCATGTGTGTAAAGAGTTTTTGATTACTGAAGGTCCTGTTCTGTCATAGTCTCTAGCATTTATGTACATTGGTAAGTTCATTGGTAAGTTCCTTGGTAAGCCTACAAACAGTTGTCATTTAGAGAAGGATAAAAACTATAACATATAAAAACATCTTGAGTTTTTCCATACAACTTTTATATCTACCCTTGCATCCTGTTTTCAACAATGGGTATATAAGTCACTTCTCAGGGAAATGTATCACTTTAGAGTAATAGAATGGTTGGAAGGGACACCTTCCACAGGACCAGATTGGTCAGAGCTCCATTCAACTTGACCTTGAATACTTCCAGGGATGCAAGCCACCTCTGGATCTGTTTCAGTACCTCACCATGTCTAAAGGGTTTCTTCCTAATACCTAATCTAAACCTACTCCCTTTCAGTTTAAAGCCATTCCCTCTTGTCCTATCATTGTACTCCATGATAAAGGGTCCCTTTACTCAAACTCCATTTAGGTATTGGAAAGCTGCTCTAGGGTCTCCCTGGACTCTCCTCCAGGCTGAGCAGCTCCATCTCCGTCAGCCTCTCTTCCGAGAAGATCTGCTTGCTCCAGTCTCTGATCGCATCATGGCCCTCTGGACATACCTCAACAGGTCCACGTGTTTCTTATGTTGGGGGCTCTAGAGCTGGATGCAGAACTCCAGGTGAGGGTCTCATGAAAGGAGCAGAGTGGGAGAATTTCATCCTTCCAGCCTGTTGGCCGAGCTGCTTTTGATGCAACCCAGGAAGTGGTTGGTTTTCTGGGCTGTGAGTGCACATCACAGGCTCATATTCAGTTTTTCATTCACTAATATCCTCAAGTTCTTCTGCTCAGGGCTGCTCTCAATCTCCTTTTTGCCCAGTGTGAATCCACGTTTGTGATTGTTCTGAGTCAGATACAGGACTTGGCCTTCTTGCCTTCAGAAACTTTCTGAGGTTCACACAGACTCATCCCTCAAGCCTGTCAAAGTCACTCAGGATGAAATCCCAGCCAGTGGAAGCTTCACCAGTCTGTCATAACTGTCCAAACATGAAGGACAGTGGCTTAGCATTTGTGTGTTTCCTCAGGAACCCTGAATACATCTTACCAGATCCCTTGGACTTCTGCTGTTTCCAGTTCCATAGGCATTCTCATACCTGATCTTCTACAGTGAGCAGTACTTTATTGTCTCAGTCCCTGATCTTTAATTCTGTGAATTGGGTCATGTGGCTGGACTACTTCCTGGTGAAGACTGAGGCAAAAGTGTTATGGAATATTAAAACTCAATAGACATTTGTACTAAAATATGCAAGCTTACTGCTAAATATTGACTTTTTTTTTTTTTTGCATGTTGGGTGCTTTTGAAAATAACTACAAGCTTTTAGAAAATACAATGTCAATCATGTGATCATCAAAACTCAACCTTAGAGGAATACCAGTTATAATTTTATCCTGTACCTTAAAGACAAACTGTTTCTTTATAAGAAACTCTTGCCTATTATATAACAGCCAAAATATTGAAAAGAAGTGAAATAAATAGTTTTTACATTGTTATTACCTCCAAATGCAACCATTAGAGATCCATTAAATTCCACAGCTATTTTACATATCATGACTGTGAACTGCTATTATGAGACAAGTACAATACTCTTATGGAAGAGATGAACTCTTTAATGATTTATCTAAATCTTTACTGGTTATCTTGTCTGAACTCAGTGAGCTAAAATGGCAGCTATGACCCTGGTGTGATACCAACCCTGCATGGCATCAAATCTCACCATAAAATGAAAAACAGGCAAGTTTGTAACAAAAGGCTTGATGCTAAGGAATATATCTTGGACGGTCAGAATCTAAAGAAATGCAAACACTCGCATGTGTGTAGTCTGCCAAAAAATATGATGGTACAAAACACTGAAGAGCAAATACTCTTCATGAGTACTGATTATATGCAATTCTCAGGAATATATCAGAAAGTTTAACACAGAAAAATGAAGTTCCTAAAGAAAACCCTTCAAGAATAATTATTCAATTAACCGACTAATTCTTTCAAACTCTTAAAAACCAATTGGTGGTAATAGAATTTCAAATAGAGGGAAAAACACAATATATATGTGCAAAAGAAAGATATAAAATGAAAGCTGCATCAAAAAATAGCAGCAACACCAGAGTAATTCATTAAATGGGTGGTGTTGCCAAGTTTGCAGCTAAAGATAGTTACACTCAGACTTGTGCATTCAGCTATGAAGTCCATAAAATTGACTCAATTCCCACCCTGCTGCAGCAGTTATCACCTTAGCCACTGCCTAAGATGACATTAATCCCTCTGAGGAGCTCCAAACTCTCAGCAGATAGCTCTTCCCCTGAAAATAGGACGCTTGGATGCAAACCATGTTTCTTCTTTCCCATGAGAGCTACTCAGGTCACAGCAGAGACTGGGCTGGAAACTCTAAAAGCCTCTTGTTTACCTTCTGACATTGTTTGGAATGAAATACCTATTCATGGATTCAAGATGTGATAGACAATGATTTCATTGACTTTGTAAAGAAATTTTGGGAAGGCGAATGGCTTGACCCTGACCTCAAAGACATTTCTGAAGCTTATCCATTAACTCTTAAAGAAAAAGGGTCATCATAATGTTAGTAAGTTCAAAATGTAGATGGCAAGATTCACTGTAGAAAGAGATGATCCTGTAGACAATGACAGTAGATAACTTAGTGATACACTACTGAATTTGGGTTCTGAAGGTTTTAAGTACCATTGTGTCAATCTTCTGGAGCCTGAGTGGATAAGATACAAGTCAGATATCAAGTTTCTGAGATTGCAGAAGTGGTAGAAAATGTAGATATAAAACCACCGAGGATTCCTAAGTCAAACTGGAAGATGTCTTTTAGGCTTTGGAATATTTTGACTAGGTGTCAGACATTTGTTTGTTTGTTTTTCTTACTTTATTGATACATTAATACAGCTTTTGAAATGGTGATTCTTCTATGAAAAATACTCAGTGTAGAGATTGAGTTGGATGCAACATGAAGTATGTAAAGTAATGACCAAATACATAAGTGTATGTGTATTCTCTAGAATCAAATGAAATGTGCATGTTCTGAACATTAACTGTCTTTTTTAACAGAAATCTGTTGCAAGGAAACAACAACAACTGAACAATATTTTAATGATAAATACTATTGGTGATATTGTAAAAATTGAAGTGGTTAAATTAATGCAGTTAATCTCATAAAGTATGTGATATATGTACATGTATACATGTGTATGAAGTATATGCAGCTATAATGGATGTATCCACACAGCCTAGTTGATGCTGTGGTAAACCATTGCATGCAAAGTAGAAGACAAAACCAAGCCAGAAAATGAAGGGTAAAAATAATTTTTCCATAAAGAAATCAAGATGTGAACAAGAAGACATGGATGGGGATGTCTAGAAATTAATATGAATATAATCAAAATTTCATTTCAGGGTAGGACAAAGATTTACTACACTCTTTTTTCTTTGAGTACGTTCATTTGTACTTACAGAACACAAGCATTTGGAGAACGATGCTATAAAATGCATAAATATTGATTTAAAAAGAAACTTAAATTAAACTTTATATTTTGATAGTTTTGGTTCAGCTGTTTTGGGAGTAGAAGATGAAAAGAGGATGTAATTGTTTCCCAATACAGTTTGATTTCAAAGCATTTAGGGAGAATTTTTTTCTTTCTAATTTGTCACTAACTTCAATTAATTGTTTTTGTTTGTTTTGTTTCATTTCCCTCTCTATCTTTTTATCTCAATGGTCTTTAATTATACAGAAAGTTGCGATCAGGATTCACAGAAAGTTAACAGACAATCACAATGCAATCAACATCAACTCCTGCTTCATGATGGAAGCTTCTTCACCTTTGATGAGCCTTCTCTACTGCTTTCAGAATATAAATTTAAAAAGAGATTTCTTAACTCCCTATTTGACTTTCACTGAACACTGCATAATAGCAGTAGGATACTAATATCAAAATGATTAAAATTAGCCATTATTTCATACTTTTAGTGTTAGCAAAGAGAGACATGCAGTGGTGTGATAATGACACAGACTCTGTGGTTTCAACAATTATATTATTTTGTCTTCTGGAGAAAAATTAACAACTTAAAATTATGTCCTAGTAGAAGAATTTGGTGCTGAAGTGACTTTATTATACAGTTAATCACTTCCATATAAGTGTTGGGGGGAAAAAAAAGTCCACTGAAGTGGAATTCATATGGTAAGTTATTATATAACCATGCCCTCCAGACATTAAACTTGTTTTCTTTTAGCAGTTTTTAATTTAACTTTCATTAAAGCTATTTGAAAGAACATATGATATACTATGGTGGTCAACTCTTCATAAATGTAATCTCTTTATGAGATTAATTGTCTTATCCATTACCTTTCCATCTAAGCATATACAAAATTAAGGAAATATTTTTGCTGACATTTTACAGCTTACTTTAAAAACACATCCTTAGCTAAATGAAATATGGCACTTCTCAAATCTACTTCAGCAGTTTCATAGCAGGTGGTTTTGCTGTGTAGAATGCGTACCACAGAAGGCATGTCTTAAAGAGAAAAAGTTTGAAATTCTTATCTGACACCGGATAGGGAAGTGTCACAGTGAGCTACAAAGGTCAGGATTAGAACTGCGTCAAAGTATTAAAGATAGGACTGCAAACTGTCATTAGGAATTTATCTTGGAAAAGGTGACTAAACATCCCAAAATATTGGCTAGAAAGTCAGAAACTGACCTTACAGATCTTTAACTTACAAATATGATATAAATTCTGCCAAACTTTTCTTTGATAACCCAGCCAAAAATTACTTGATTTTTCTCTAAATATTACTAGGATGTTTTTGGTTTTGTTTTTAGGGTTTTTTTTTTGGGGGGGG
>VZDJ01000346.1:13892425-13923982 GCA_008694505.1 Cyanoderma ruficeps | reverse complement strand
AGTTTCTAACCACACTGTGCAGAACACTGGAAAAATTTTGACCATTAACTGCACTTTTTTCTATTTAACTGATTGCATAGCCAGACAGATCTTTGGAAAATAAAAGTTCTCTTTATTTCTGCTGTCAATCTTTTAAAAATATTTTATATGCTCCATGTTTGCAAGTTCCCCAGGCCAAGATGATGGAGTGAAACCTCTTGGAAGAAGCACAAGCAGGTTACACCATCACTGGTTTCTGTTGTACCAGGTAAAAGCCATCAGACGTGGTTTGTTAGGGCACTTGAGTTCCTTTACATTTTGCAAGCAGTAATTGAGGTGAACTGCTGAATGGAATTGAGCTGCACGCTGTAAACAAGAAAGCTTCCTTTCCAGGGGGTAGTGTTTTAGCGTGGTTTTCACGTCTGCTGTACGTGGTCATGAGCATGTTTTAGAACATGTGTTTCATCAACTGATCAAACCAGGACCAAGAAAGTGAAAATTATAATTCTGAAATATCTGACTTGAGGTGCTTTCTATGTTTAGTTAGGTTGGTATTATGGTCATTTTCAGTAGCAAATACGTATTTTCACTTCTGAAGATAAACTGTTCTTCCTACCAGGATGTTCTTTGCAACTTTAACAGGATTCTGAATAAGAAAACAGTCAATCCTTTCTGAATGAAGCCTACTGACAGATGAAGTTGGCAACCCTCAGTGCTTAAATGAGTGTTTCACCAGTATTCTAAATGGAAGCAGATGGCAACTTCCCAGAGAATGTGCACATTCCCCAGGGGAGAGGAGAAATGTTACAGCACTCCACCACTGCACTGAAGCAGATAATTAGGCAATTAGATCTATTAAAAGCTGACAAAAGGAAAAGTATAGATGAACCTTCTCCTTGGGCTTCAGTATGGCAGCACTTGTAATAGCCCAGAAAAATTCACAGTGAACACAATTTATGAATTTTCAGACTGATTTATTGCAAATTTCTCATGTATATTCCCATGCACACTTAATAGATACTATAGGTATAGATTATCTAGGTATATTTTACATATATCTGTATATGTTTATACATATAATACATACACATATGTGATTATGAATAACTGTCTTTTCACAGACTATAGTGAATTCGTTAAAAGTCTGAGGCTAATGTAGTTTATACCCTAATTTCCTCCAGCGGACTTGATTCCACACAGATCTGTTTCAGGATGCCAAAATATGAAGACTAGGAATTATTCTGCTCCTCATGGAAGCTAGTTGTCTTTTCCAGTGTATCTGGGAGAGACAAATGTTTGCAGTATTATGAGTGGAGAGAAAGCTTCTCCATTTCTTAAACAATACTTTTGCTAGGAAATTAATTCATCTTCAGCACAGACTCTGTGTGTGCCTGCACACATCCTTCAGCAATAGTCAAAGAAATCCAGCTTAAACACTCACGTTGCAGAAAGAAAGACTGTGGAAGTAAAGATTTAGTAAGAATTATTAGTTTTGGGATGTGGTATAAAGCTACTTAAAAACCTGTGAAAATGAGGAGATTTTAGGAAAGGGTATCCTTGTCAGTGTAATGTAGGAAAAATTCCACAAATAAGATCTGATCTTTGAGGCAGTTATGTCAGCAATTTCCTGTTCATATGATTTTGGAGTTAATAAAAAGATTGATGGAACTGAAACTAATTTAACTCTTATATTTTTGGGGTTAAATGCAAGAACTATAAAAGGTGCAAAATAATTGCATCAGTTAGACCTGCTTTTTTTTGCTGTATGAATACAAATAATAGATTCCACAATTTGTTTGTTGAGTGTTCTTTCTGATACAAGGAAGAAAGTATATTTAATGGCCCTTCCCAGTTTCCTCTTCTATAAGCCGAAAAATGAAGATGCAAATATACATTTCTCTGTCTCTTTCCATATATTTGGGTATACATAGGCATTTTATCAATAATATATTGTTAATGAGATAATAACATACTCTCTATATTTTAACTGTATTACTAATAATATATTATTAATATTATAATTTATGTTATGTTATGTCATGACTCAGGAGTCAGTAATTGTGACAGATACTATACAAACACAGGAGAAAATAATTGTGGATTAATGCACACTTTAAAAAAAAATTATACCATGCAGTATTTTAAGATATACATGTAGCTATAGGAACAAGAATAATAAATTAATTACAGATAATAAAAGAAAGTAATTTCACATCAATCAAGTAAATTAGAAAGATCCTGTTCATAAGGAAATTGAAAGAACTCATATTTTAAAACACCAGGCAGATTATACCTTATCATATCTGCGGCAAAGTGGCACAGAAATAAGAAATAAAAATACAAGAAATAACACAAAACCTTAGAAGAATAAAAAAAATAATAAAAAGACCGAGCAATGCTAGAGAAAGAGAAACCAAACAATTGCTCTGAGACAAAGCTATTGATAGGCAATATCATCAGCTTCTTAAGACATTTCAAAATTAAGTTAATTTACAAAAACTTTTTCTTCCTAAGAGGCCTATAACTTTTATGTTGCTTGAGTACTTGGTTTATTCTACATCAATATTCTCCATCTTGAGTTGTTTTTCTGCAAGAAAAGTGAAAGATTCCTTAGGTTATTTCTCTGCAAACAAGATCTTTTTTTCTAAATTACTTCACAATTTTATTTACTTTTTAAAGCATGATATCCTTGAACTATTCCTACCTTGTTCTGTACATCAGTGACAGTTTTGCATTCTCCTCCAGTAATTTCTGGATAGTTTCCAATTTCTATGACTTAATTGTGAGGCCAACAATATAAATGTTCCCTCACCACTGCATTGTAATTCTAATGCCCAACCTTTTGCAGGTTTCAGAGAGATGGTTCACATGCATGAGCACACAACTGGGTTTTAAATACATTTGGTTGTCATTGAAGGAAGAAGCTAGGAAGGTCTCATTGTCCTCCTTGTTCCTCTCCTTCTTCAGTGAAAACTGTTCATTGCATTGGCAAATGCTATTTTAATGCAGGAAATCTAATGTCTCTGTACTCCCTCAGAGCGTCTTTTGAGAGTTTGATTTCCTTTCAAGCAAGGAGACTAAATTGACTTTCATCAGATCAAGCTAGCATCTTTGAAGTTTCCTTATATGACTTCTTATTGGAAAAAACAAAAGTGATAAAAACTCTGAGACTTTAAAACTAATTGGGCTTTTTATAGATTAACTAGGAAAAAAATTAAAATGCAATTCAGGCCACATAACCCAATGATACCTTCTGGTATTTAATACAATGGACTGATGACTTTTTCTTTTACTATTTCTCCTTTCTGCTTAAACATTATGAATATATTACTGAACAATTGAAAAGGCACAAATGGAGTGAAAAGTCTGTGTAAAAAGCAACTAGCGTAAATGTTACTTTAGTATAATTAACACATAGTTCTCAGAACTTGTAACAAGGTTATAGAAGTTGTTTGTCTATTATATGGAGGGAAATCCATGAAATTTTTCATAAAAGCATGCTCTATTTGAGATCCTGTAAGAGACACAATGGATTTTAAAGCCAAGAAATCAAGATAAAGAGACGTTCAAGCAGGTTGAAATGAAATAATATGGTACCTATTGTAAAGTATAAAGATAAAATTGTGATTATTTATAGAATGTCATGCAGTTTTAAGTTAGAGATATTTATAAATTTTCTTCTCAAATATCTATCATTCTATATTTTACATTCCAGACACCATGTATTTGGCCTCAACATACAGGGCAAACACATTTACGAAGTCATCAAGGTCCAAAGGTGTCCAAGTAATGGATGTCTCCATCTTCATCTCCACTGTTTTTGATGAACTTTTTTTGGTACTTCCTTAGGCTTTTGTTAACACTATTTTGTTGCTTGCATATAAGAAAAAGGATAATTGTACTCTGTCCTTCCATCATTCTTTCACAGGAATGCTGATTTTCTGCCTCCTTCTCCTCTCATATGAGTGATTATGTCTGTCATCTCCTCAATAACTTTATTTCTTCTGTATTGTATTTCCTCATTCTCAAGTTCTTTTCATCTCACTTTCATGATGACAGCTTGCTTCTTCTAGCTTTCTTAGCTTTCCTAAAGCCAAAAGGTTTAAAAATGCAATGGCTGAATGCATTAGTACCTGGCTGCATCTCTTTGTGTTTAATACATATGAATAACCATATAAAGTTTAAAGTATTTTATCATTTCATATATATCATATTATTTTATAGCTTTCATATTTTTGTCTATATATAAATAATTTACAGATGCATACATACACACATGCTTTTGGCCTTACCTGGCTTCTTTTTCTTGTTTTTCAAAAATTTAATGTCTTATTCATTCAGTCTTTCACTTAAAATTTGGATTTCATTAACAAGCTACTGTATGCCTCTTTTAGACAATGAAAAGACTAAGAACGAATTAGACATTCACATTACTTTTCCCATAAACCTTTTTACTCTCAAATATGGCAAATGAAAAACTGATTTATTAATTAAATATTTTCATGCATCTTTCAAATAAAACATAGTGTGATTTCAGGAAACAAATCCACAATAATTCAGAAATAAGCCTCCCTCCTGAGGCAATTATTCACTTCATGATAAAAGTTGAAGTGGTTTTGTTTGATCCCACTTATGGCATTTATATATGTTCTTGTTCAGAAATTTTCAGAGGTGTTAATTTAAATGGGAAAGTCAAAGACATGAGATTTTTTCTTACTTTAAGTGTAATTCTTTTATTTTCAAGTTAAAACTGAAGCTGTTAAGGCTATCTTAAATCGTGACTTAAGCTGTGTCCTCAAGGATCTTTTGACACTTACTAGGTATTCTCTGAAGATCTCACTCTCTGATTTAAAACTTGACATTTTGAATGCATTTTCACAAATTACTCACAGAAAACCCAAAATCAACTCCTGTCTTCTACAAATACTGATTAATGTATAAAAATATTTTTCAACAAATACAGGTTGTTTTCCTGAAAAATGGGAACTATCCCAGTTTTTAGGGCATCCATTATTTTTAACTTTTTTTTTCTGCTAGTTGGTTTCTATAATTGTTCTTTTCCTAGAGAAAAAAAATATTGTCTCAGCTTAGTGTGTGGTCCTAATGACTCATCACAGGTACCTTAACAAACTGCTATAGAAAAAAAAACTTTAAACAGAATGCAAAGGACATTCTAATGTCTCTTATGCACTGGCTTCAAAACACGAATGAGGCACAAAATAAAATCTTCATATTGGCATGTTCTACAAATGCTTATGTTAGCTGTTTTACAAGAGGTAGCACTTTCATCCATATAGCATGAAAATGCTTCATTTTCCCCAACTTGTCACGGTACATTAATTGACTCACTTATCATTTGCTGGCCTCATTTGTTAGTTCCTGGCATTTAAACTGAGATTTTTTAGCAGGTAATACTATATTAAATTAGAATTTGTTTATTGTATAACTTGATTTTTGGATTTATTGATGTAAGTGCATTGTTTATCTAAGTATATACATAATTTCCCTTGATCAAAATATATTAGTCACTTAAATCTGAAAATGTATGTAACGTCAGCCAGAATGTCTACTGGCATATACATGTATATGCACATGTAACTATGATAACTTTAAGCAACAAAAATAATCCATCGTTTATGTTCTTAACTTTACACATTAAGCCCTCAAAACTTAGAAAATAAAAAAGTTGTTTCATTTCTTTCACTTAATTCTTTAATTTGCTTACATATATTCTTTTCAATGCCATTTTAATGAGACTGTAAATGTCATATTTTCTACAAGATCTCTGTCTTTTTGCCTGCAAAAATAGAATTTTTCAGTATGTGAATCTTGATAGTACTTATTATTTGGAAGAACACAGTGTCCCTTTGTTACTGAATCTTAAATTGAGGGGCTAGAGCCAGGACATTATGGTACTATAAACTAATTTTTATAGTTAGTCGAATATTTTGGAACTCTATATTAAACTTGAATTTGAGACACATTTTGCACATAATACTGGACAAAGCAGCCATCAAAAACTTTATATTGTTTGGAATTTTGTGAATAAGTTTTTGAAAACCTCTAAGAGAAGACAGCCAAGATATTTGTTGCAATGCTATATTCACAGCTTTCTCTGAAGTCTAGAGAACTGCCTACATTTTTAGGTGTACGCTAAATTAAACATAAAAGCATAAAATTGTTACAGCTGGAAAAGATCTCCAAGATCACAGATCAAGTCACACTGCTAGTCACACAGGAAAGACTACTGCCACCATCACCAATAAACTATGTCCCCAAGTGCCACATCTAGACATATTATGAATACTTCCAGGGATGGTGATTTCACCATATACCTCAGCAGCTTTCTCCAATGCCTGACCACCCTTTTGGTGAAGAAATTTTTCCTAATAGCCAATCTAAATATCCCCTGAAACAACTTGAGGCCATTCTTCTCATTCTATTGCTTGTTACTCGGGAGAAGAGGCTGACACCCCCCAAGATTTAACTTCCTTTCAGACACTTGTAGAGAGAGAGAGAGAAGGTCTTCTCAACCCTCCTTTACTCCAAGCCAAACAACCCCAGCTCTCTCAGC
Organism: Cyanoderma ruficeps; assembly: GCA_008694505.1. Taxonomy (NCBI): domain Eukaryota; kingdom Metazoa; phylum Chordata; class Aves; order Passeriformes; family Timaliidae; genus Cyanoderma; species Cyanoderma ruficeps. The sequence continues at coordinate 13,917,429 of VZDJ01000346.1, read as the reverse complement.
TGCTCTTCATGAAATCTGTGCTCCAGTTCCTTCACCATCTTCACTGACATTCTCTGGACATTCTCCAGGCCTTCAATGTTTGGTTTGTATTGAGGAGCTCAAAACTGAACACAGGATTTGAGGTGTAGCCTCACCTGAGTACAGGGGGATGACCTTTGCCTTCTTACTGCTGGCCACACTGAAGGCCAGGATACCATTGGCCTTCTTGGCCACTTGGGCCCACTTTAGCTCATGTTCAGCCACTGTCAATGAGCACACCAAGGTCCTTCTCTGGCAGCAGCTTTCCAGACAATCTTTCCTCAGCCTATCCAAGTGAAGGATCCAACACTTTGCCTTGTTGAATCTTAGATAATTGCCTTGGTCATTAGGCTCTGGCCTATAAATCCAGCCTCTCCAGGTCAGGGCCTTTATACTCTCCAGCAGGTCGAGGCTCCCATTGAACTTGGTGTCATTTGCAAACTTACTGAAGATGCGTTTAATCCTCTCATCCAGGAAAAGAGATATAAACAGGGCTTGCCCCAATACTGAGCACTGGAGGACTTGTGAAAAGCCACTAACTGGGATTAACTCCATTCACCACCATTTTCTGAGCCCTCTCATCCAGACAGTTTTTTACACAATGAACATTGCACTTGTCCTAGCCAGGAGCAGCTAGGGCCTCCGAAGAACACTGTGGGAGATAGTTTCAAAGATTTTAATAAAATCTAGGCAGGCAACATCCACAGCCTTTCCCTCATCCACCAAGTGGATTACTTTTTCATAGAAGTAGATCAGGAAGTAGATCAGATGTCTTGTACAACCTATGTGATGTTACTCAAGATGATCTGTTCCATGATCTTTCCTGGCACCGAGGTCAGGCTGACAGGCATGTAGTTCCCCAGATCCTCCTGCCTGCCTGTCTTGCAGAGGGGTTACATATTTGCTAATGTACAGTCAGCTGGGACCTCCTCAGTCACCCAGGACTGCCAGTAAATGATTAAAAGTGGCCCAGTGAGCACTTCCATCAGCTGTCTCAGTACTCTTGGGTGAATCTCAGACAGCCCCATAGACTTCTGTATGTCTGAGAGGGGTAGCAGATCTCGGATTGTTTCCTCCTTGTTTCGTGGGGGGTTCATTCTGCCCCCTGTATTGCAGCTCATGGGGCTGGGCAACCTGAGGACAATTTGTTGTGCTATTAAAGACTGAGGCAAAGAAGGTGCTAAGTATCTCAGACTTTTCCTCATCCCGTGTTATGATGATTCCACCCCCCAACCTGTGAAGCATGGAGATTCTCCTTAGCACTCTTTTTTTTTGCTGACATATTTATAAAAACATTTTGCTTTTTGCAGCTTTATCCAGATTTAGTTCTAGTTGGGTTTTGGCCCTCCTAATCTTTTCCCTCCATAATCTCATGACACCCTTCTGAGTTCTGACTCATAATGGCCCTCCTAAATTGCCTGTCTCTTCTTCCAAAGGTGATTAAATTATTAATACAAGAAATATTTCCAGACATGTGAGCTTGGAGTTTTTAAGTTGGGACAAGAAACTTGCATTTTAACTTTGATATGGATTTGCAAAACCTTTCTTAGATAAATCCCAAGCGAAGCTCATAGGTTGCTACTACTTAGAGATAATTTCCAAAAGGCAGTTTTGACATGATAAGATGCCATTCAGAGAAATAGCATGGGGTAATTTAGACAATGGATGTTCTCAGTGACAGAGAACAGTCTAAGATGAATGAGATTTTCTGTTGTAGATACAGCATTTAGGGCCTTTATATTTACCATTTCTTGTTATATGAGAAGTGGTCCAAAGAACACTTCAAAGTTATGTTTGGCCATGAAAGAAAATTAGTATTTATAGTCACAGAATACAATTATTTTTTATCTAGACTGGCATTAGTTTATTTCTTTCTTCTGGATATGATAAGAGGAAAATAAAATTCTCTACTGAAACACCTCCTGAAAAAGGTTGTTTTCATGGTCTAGTCCAGCTGCTTGACAGAATGTTCATTATCAGTGTCAATATTGTCCTGCTGTTTTTATCTCCCTTATGCCCAAGAAGAAAATACAAGAGGCTCATAGAAAAGTTAAGAATATGACACTACAATGAAAAGAAAACTATTCCAGAATAGCCAGCCTCACAGTCATAAACGAATGCCAGGTACATAGAATTAACAAATATGGATATCGGTACATTCTGCCTACTAACGTAAAAAATACTTTTCCCCAACTCTGCATCTTCAAGCCTTCAGATCATAAAAAAAAGAAATTTTTAGTGTTAATCCCTAAGTGCACAGATACAGAAAATTACTTGTTCAGGCCTCAAATAAAATAAAAGCTGAGCTTTCCCTCTGCTCAGTAGGTCCATGTCCAGAAATTACTTAAGCAAGCCATTGTTCCTCGCTTCTAGCAATCTGATCTTCTTAATAGGATATATATCTCAGCAGATGCAGGCTATTGGCCTCCAGTCAGAGTTTCAGAAAAAAGTGATAAACAGCTCAGCAGAGGAAAATGGCATACTCTCAGGTGCCCAGTTTTTTTAAGATGTGATTAGAAGAAATATACAGCATGTTAAAAGATTTGGAACATTTCAGAGATGAATTCTATACTGTACTTGCTTATAAATGCAGCTCATTCTAAAGGAGGAAAAAGAGGCACTTTTTTACGATGACCCAGTGACCCAGTGTTTAGACCCTCTGTTCAAGCATTAGGAGAACTGAAAATTCAGTGCTCTTCCTGGCTTCAGACCTGTCCAGCTTCTTAAAACATTTTTAGGCACTTTTACAAGGACAAGTGCTGGATTCTGGACCTGGGATAGGACAACTCTGGTCCAGTGTATAGTAGACTGGGGAACCACAGGCTGAAGAGCAGTGCTGCAGAACAGCACCTGAGGGTCTCCTTGTTGATGGAGCATTTAATATGAGCCAGCAGTGCCCTGCCAGGCAGGAGGGCCAACCCTGTTGTGGGGTGCATCAGGTCCAGCATGGCCAGCTGGGCAAGGGAAGGGATTGTCCTGCTCTGCTCTGCATTGGGGCAGCCTCACCTCGAGTGCTGGGGGCAGTTTTGGGTGCCACAATATAAAAAAGACATGAAGCTGTTAGAGAGTATCCAAATGAGAACAATGGAGATGGTGAAGGGTCTGGAGGAGAAGGCTGAGGTCACTCGGTTTGTCCGGCCTGGAGAAAACTGAGGGGAGACCTCACCGATATCTCCAATATGCTCATGTGGGAAAGTGGAGGGTACTGACCTCTTCACCCTTGTGACCAGCGATTGGACTTGACTAAATGCCATGAAGCTGAATCAGAGGACGTTTATATCAGATATCAGGAAAATATTTTTCACCCAAATATCAAGCTCCCCAAGGAAATAGTCATAGCACCAACCCTGCCTGAGTTCAAGAAGCATTTGGACAATGCTCTTGGGCACATGATGTGGTTTTTGGGTTTTTCTGCAGCGGGCTAGGAGTTTGACTTGATGATCCTGATGGGTCCCTTCCAACTCAGCATATTCTATGATTCTATGTTTCCATGCTTGTTGTATTTCTAATTTTAAAGCCTTTTAATTCAAAATCAAGAGCAACCAGGGCACTGGAAGCTATTAATATTTGTCTTCTCTGAACATTTGCATACTCTGACTACTCTTACATTAAAGAGTCATGTTTTCACTTGTTAACATTTCAGTCCATTAACATTTTCTGTTTTTCCTTTTTTTTTTCCCTGTGTGATAGCACAACTTTATAAATAGGTAGGGAAGAAGAATCAGGAGGTGCCTGACAAAAAACAGGCAAATTAAAGTATGTCTCCTGGGAACACCCTGATTTTTACCTCAAATAAAAGATATTTTAAAACCATTTTGTCATGCATCAATCTTCATCTTCTAAGTAGTTGGATATGAGACAGGAACCATCTATAGCTCCTGCATCTGTTTTATTTTGAACAACTGCCACAACTAAGTATTTGCACAATAAATGAACTGTTTGAAAATCTACCAAAATGAACCCCTAGATAACCTAGATTTCCTTAAGGTTTTGAGAACACTCCGAATTATTTGAAAGGTAGCCCCTTATGCAGGTGTCCGGTGCTGCTAACCAGCTAGCTCTCTCTCTGGTCTGCATATAAGGAGTACAGCCTTGTACCTTTTCAGTGGGTCTGAACCTCAAGCAGGAACACGGATGGTGTGGAAGAAAAGGAGGACTCTCACAGGGGTTTCACGAGGCGCCCTTCCACCCAGAGGGTTGCCCATGCACAGAGTGAGGCCTGGGCTTCAGGTTACAGGTCATATACCAGGGGCGTCTCCCAAGCAGGGGAATACCTAGAACCAATCTCAGGGAAGAGGGGGAGTGACCAATAAGGAGGGAACCTGAGAACTTGCCGAATCACTGAGCATTTCCACCATAATTTACCAGGCTTTTAGGCAGGGTTACAAGGTGATTGACAAGACCCACCACCAGGGAAAGACCACAGGGGGTTCAGGGATGGGGGTGTAGGAACAAATCATTATAAAACAGATAAAAAAACATACAGAACTTTGGAAACCCAAAATGCACATCACAACAGCCCCTTACTCAATAGAAGCTTAAACTTAGTCTATTCATCTGTCTACTTCTGATGTAGCTTTTGAATGGGATACCCTAGAAAATTTTTAAAGCCTGTCTCAAACTAAAAAAATCCTCAAACCCATTGGTTTGATATTGTCACACATAATATAGCATCTCAGTTTGAAAATTTAACTTCTGGAAAAGTAGCAACCAATTGAAAATTAGACATTTCAAGGGAAAATTTCAGTCTCTCTCAGCATTATGTGATGTTGGTAACACCACAGCCAACATGTGGAATTCTACAAATAATTTGATATCAAAATATAGACATAATGAATACTGCACATACACCTGGAAGTAAATAACTGTGTAAAAATAAGTAAAATCCATTACCTTGATGAAGGGAACAGTAGCTTAGGAGTTTTTAATTTGTTTTTAAGATATTTTAAAAATAGAACATAAGACAATTAAAAAAAAAACCATAAAATAATTTTGAAAAATAAATAACATAAAACAATTTTGAAAAATAAATGACATAAAATAATTTAAAATTTAACAATAACTTTTGTGCATCACAATATTTTTTCTAAACTGGCAATCATAAATGAAAACTAAATCTGTTCATTAAAGAACAGAAAAAAAGAACATGAGATTTATAGTATTGTACTATAATTTTTCCAGCTAAACTGCTAAGAGAACTTACTTCAGACCGTATTGAACAAGAAAAATATCATTTCATATCTGCATTTTTGGTACCTTGGAGACATCCCCACAAGCACATGGTAATTACTGTGCTGTATACACATGAAATCAGAACATGAGTATTTCTTACAATTCTGATATGAATAAAGAGACAGTAAATGATGCAAAAAGATATGCAGGGGGAAGAGAAGTTTGGAGCCTGATCTTAGGACACCCATACTGTCAGAGTTGTCAAACACTTTCTAGGCAATGCAGTACAGGTGAAGTATTTTGCAGAGAGCAAGAAGAGAGGAGAAGCTTCAGATTAGTCAATGGCATATCAGTAGAAATTCCTATTGCTGCATTTTTTGGGTTCTGTAAAGGCCTTCCTCATGCACATAAAATATTTCTTGTCCTTTCTTTTCAGGAACACCAGGTTTCTTACAATAGCCACTTTTATATTCATAAGTCTCAGTACTTAATTCATCGTCTCTCCAGATACATTTTTATTTAATATGGAAACAATGTGAGGGGGTTTTCCTCATAAACAAAAATTATAACTCCTGTTTTTGTTTTCTTCTTCATTTAAATATCTTGATGTATCAAAATCAGAATTCTATGAATTTTCTCTTTCTTATTTGATGCATAATGCCATGCATATTGCATTAGAAACTCAGGCAGTTGCTGGAGTTTGAGATGGTATTTAGAGTAATTTTCAATGAAGATGAGAAAACCATATAGTAAGTAGAGTGTGTGAGACTACAAGGCAAGTGCTCAGACATATGATCAAGTGACTAAAATTTAAACTATTATATATTGCCTGATTTGTAAAACTGTCTGTATACAAATCATAAGGGGAAAAAAAAAGAGAAGAAAAAAGAAGAAAAAAATCCCACAACCTCTTTTCTTGGGTTACACTGTAAGTTTTTTAAGTAAGAGAGATTATGTGGTGAACTCAGCTGAGTCATAAAGCTGAAATGGCACAAACATTAAACATTTAGGAGTTTAAAATTATTATATTTTCAATTATCATTTATGATTATTATAATTTCAATAAAATTATAGACTCAAAAAATTAAATTTGTGAATGCCTAGTGAATTTGTCCTTCTAGAAATATTTTCTGAGTACCTTTAAATCTCTTTGGTAATCAAAGAATAAGTATATATGCCTACTATCCAATTTCTAAAAGTGTTTATGCTCTTAGATCCTGTTTAAATCAATGAGAATTTATGTCCTTAAATTACTTTGAAGTTGTGATTAGATAAATCTCATTGAGTATCTAATTTTTTGCATCTTAGTCTCAAGCCATCCTGAAATTTCCTGCCATTCCTGAGATTTAATTCTACTGTTTCAGTCCCACTTTACTATGTACAGCTGTTCTTCTATGCCTAGCCATTAATGTTGAATGAGGAAAATATACTACTTTTCTCAACTACTAGAGATATTTGTTTTTATTTTGTTAGAATTTGATTCACAGTCAGGCAATGAGAGTAGATCCTAGAGCTTTATTTCTTTATAATGTATCAATTTCAGTCCATGATAAAGTTAAATTTGTTATATCTGCCTTTAAATTTTGACCTGCTCCTCTATTCACATTATAGTGGTTCGCACTTTAGTGTTTGTCCAGCATCAGAAGTCCAGCTCTATATACCCAACAGCTTCAATAATGGAAATAACCATTTATCAAATGATTTTGTTTCAGATATCTGTTTTAAAATCATCAGAATAGTTAGTGACAGACGTAATAAACATTGGCTTGACTATTCATTTCTATTTCTTTCCTTTCTAATTAACTTTATGCTTGACCAGGCCTTCTAGGACTAACCTCATTGTTGAAACCACTGAGATAATATCTCATTTTTAAATGCCACTTTAGATCTCCCATGACATTGACTTGAACGTGAGCTTTTTAGTAGACTACAAGGTATTCCTAAATTCTGTATAAATACTTCAGCAGGACTTGGATGGAGCACAGTGGTGAAATTCCTAAAAAGGTAGTGAGCAGTAGGTAAAATTTCACAAGTTTCCATCTTCAACATCTGAAAAGATTTGAAAATATTGAGAAAATACGGGATCTTTGAAGGCAGAGCTTTTAACTTTTAATTTAATCAATTTAATATTTTTTATATATTAAACTGAAAAATGAATCCCTGAAAAATTTACTAATGCTAATTTTGGACCAGAAGTTGCAGATGTCTCAGGATATGGGAGAAGCCTGTTCAGGGCCATTTCCATCTGAAAGGTTGGAATCTTTACTCATACTTCATCAGCCATTATTTGTTACATCAGAACTTGGACTAGCAGGTTGAGGGAGTTGATTTTCCCCTCTGCACTGCTCTTGTGAAATCTTACCTGGAGTAATACATCCAGTTCTGGGGCCACCAACATAAGAAAGGCATGGACCTGTTTGAGCAGGTCCTGATAAAAACAACAAAGATAATCAGAGGACTGGAGCACCTCTCCTATGAAAACAAATTGAGAAAATTTGGATTATTCAGCCTGGAGAAGATTTGAGCGGGAGAACTTACCATTGCATAAACCCCTACAAGAGAACTGGAGGACTTTTTATGAGGGCATGTAGTGACAGGACAAGGATTAATGGTTGTAAACTGCAAGAGGGTAGGTTTAAATCAGATATTAGGAAGAAATTCTTTACTGTGAGAATGGTGACACTAGAACAGGTTGCTGAGAGAAGTTGTGGATATCCCAACCCTGGCAGTGTTCAAGGTCAGGCTGAACAAGGATCTGAGCAACCTGATCTAGTGGATGGCATCCCCTCCCATGGCAGAGGGGTTGGGACTAGATGATCTTTAATGTCTTTTCCAATACTTAACATTCTGTGATTCTATGATTCATAAACTTCACAATGGCCCACATCTCAGGCCTGTCCATATCCCTCTGAAAGGCATCCCTTCACTTCAACATGTTGACAGCACCACAGTGCCTTCATGCCATCATCAGATTTGCTGAGGGTGCACTCAAGTCCAGTGTCCGTGTTGCCAACAAACGTGGGAAAGCAGATCCAGTCCTAATGCCAACCCCTGAGAAACATCAGCCATCAATGGTCTCAATCAACCATGACTTGGACATCAAGTCATTGATCACAGCTATAAACCAAAAAAGCATGTAGAACCCAATATCATGTAAAGTGTTACGTATTTACACTTAGTTGGAACACAAAATTTTCTTCATTGGCTATTTGAAGCAACACCACACTTTGATATTAAGTAGGGTGTATTGGCATCAGCAACTGAGGTGGTCCTCTGCCCAACACATCAGAGAATGCTGGTGGTACTGGATGCTGCAAAAAATGTGAATGTGGCTGCTCTGAAATTTTGCAACATATATTCGGAGTATAATTGCTTCGGTTCCACATCTAGGCAAAAAAAATCCATCTTCAGTAACACTGCTTGGAGCACACCACAGACCCTTTTCCTTGTTTAAATTCTATTTCTGTGCATGAAAGTCATCTCATATATTTTAACACTAAAATGTCACTGTAAAGTGATGTAAGACTATAAACTACCTGAAGTAAGACGAAGTCTGCCTCCTAATCCTCTGTCTCTCTGGACAGCCTACTGAAGCACTAGATACTCTCTGCCTTTCTGTCTTTAATTATGACATGGAAATGTAACTGCTTCCATGTTAATGAGATGGTAGAAAAGTGCTTTATGGCATTACAATTAGAAAAGAATCCATGAGGAGATATTAAAACTGGTTCAGAGTTCCTGCAGGGGCAGGAGCAAACAAAATACTTACTGAGGGTCTAACAGCTCTGTAAAATCCATCTTGCAGTACCTCGAAGAAAAAGAGAGTAATTATTTCAAAATTTGGTCCAGGTGTATGCAATTAAGAGAAGGACTGAAATATGAACATGGGAGTATATGGCCAGGATGATGATGTGTTTAGCTCTTCCCGCTACATTGTTTAGGTAGCTACCTAATGGTTTTAAAGTCATTTGAGGGCATTGGCTTCTAACAAAATCATGTTTTTACAATTTTGGCTCAATTTTCTTTTGCTTTTTTCTTTTTAAAGCCATCTTTGTAAGACTTTGTTTATAGAAGCTGTTGGAAAAAATTAAAATCATTGCAATTGCATTGCATATCCAAAAGATCGAAGGGAATTTATCCACTATCAAACTATTGAAAATATCAGGTTAATAATTAATTCTTTTCTCCATGAGGGAGAAAGATGTAGTTGCAATTACTTAATATCATACTTGCAAAGCTGTTTAATGAACCAGCACACATATGTAACTATATGATCAAAAGTATTAATAATGCTGATTGATACTTTTAATGAATATTCATATTTCATAAGCTGGTGAAGCTTTTTTAAGGACTAAAAGAGATCTGAAATGTATACTATGAAAAATTTAAGAAGTCAAAGAGTGAGTTGATTTCCATTGTGTTTTTAACCCTACTTTGTGTCACCTGACATTTCCTCATAATGTAGTAGGCAGTCAGCAAAGAGCACAGCAGGAGAAATGGCATCAGTTAGAAGAACAGAATAGATAAAAAAATCAGATATCATATCTTAACCCTTTATAAAGAATTTTCATTACCGACAGATATTTTAGAAGCTGCGCTTCTTTTGATATGTTATTTATATTTCTTCTGTGTTTTGGGGTGAGGCCAATAATATTATCTTTCTTTTGTGTAATGTTTTTGTGTTCCTTACATAAGAGTAAATGTAGACAATAAAATATGGATTCTCTATTTCTCTGTCTAAGAAATAGTGAGACTATACTCTTCCAAGGTAAAAATAAATATAAAAATGGTAATCTTTAATAAAAAGCAAATAATGGGAAAAAAGATGAGTAGCTTTTTTTGTAAAGGTGATACAGATACATCAAAATACATCATATATCAGCTGCCAAGGTAATTCCAAAAAAAAAAAAAAAGCCAAAAAAAGCCAAAACAAACCAAAAAATCCAAACAAACAAAACCAAACAAAGCTCCCAAAAACAAACAAACAAACAAAAACCCCAAAAAACCCCACAGGAGTAACTTCAAGTTCTGTGTTATAGAGATGTCCTTGGGAGCTGCTTTACCAGCTAGCTCGCTCCCTGGCCACTATATAAGAGAGACTTGGTGGGTCTGAACCTCAGGCTGAAGCGTGGTCGATGGTGTGGAAGAAAGAATGGACTCTGCTGGGGTTTCACCTGGCTTTATTCCACCCGGTTACCTCCATGTGCAGATGGACAGAGCAGAGAGGGCAAGCAGGCAAGAATGCCAGAGTGACAGCCCCAGAGCGAGAGCCTCGGCAGCCCCTCTGTCTTCACCTTGGGCAGGGAAGAACTTTGCACCAATCCCAGGGGAGGGGGGGTGTGACCCAGAATGGGGGAACTTAACAGAACAATGAAAGAAGGTGGTGCCAGGGTACCTTGCCAAATTCTAGGGCTTTTTCCCCAGAATCTTCCAGATCTGACAAGGTGATTGACAAGGTCTATCACAAGGGAAACACCATTGGGGGTTTGGGGATGGGGGTGTAGGAACAAACCATTACAAACATATAACAAAATATACAGAACATTAGAAAACCCAAAATGCGCCCTGCTACACTGTGTGTAGTCTAATCATACAGTATAGTATTGCTAGAAGCAGCCTATGAACTAGCTACCAAGATTGCAAGAATAAGGACTAGGACTGACTAGGCTTGCTCTAAGTGAATCCATCAGTATTCCCAAAGTTCTCCTTCACAGGGCTGCTCTTAACATACTCATTGCCCAGTCTGTATTGATACTGGGGATTGATTTCCCTGACCCATGTATAGGATCTTGCACTTGTTCCTGTTGAACTTCATGAGATCCACATTTCCCAGCCCTCAAGCTAGTTCAGGCCCAGCTAGATGGTATTCCTTTGCTCAAGAATATTGACTCTACCACTCAGCTTGGTGTCATCTGCAGACTTGCTGATCATACACTCAATCCCATCATCTATGCAATGAACTAAGACTTTAAATAGTATTGTACCCAGTATGGACACTTAAGGAACACCACTCATTTTCTATTTGGGCACTGAGCCATTGACTGTAACTTTGGATGCATCCATACAGCCAGCTTCTTCTCCATCAAATAGTTGATTCTTCAAATACATGTCTCTTGACTCTAGATGTAAGAATGCGGTGGTGCGGTGCTGCTCTCACGGAACTCGCATCCCGTTTCTGGCTAGCTCGAGCACCAACGCCACAGTATTGGTACGGTTCCATATTCTGAGATACATCCCCGATCCTGGGGGTTCTTGCCTTCGGCAGAAGCGTGAACAGTGGCGAGGAAAAAGGGAGGACTCTTGTGAGAAATTCAACTGGGGTTTATTAAGCCCTTGCAGGGCTTGTACACACCCAGAGAGAGCCCACAAAAGCAGCTTCTTCTCTCTGTACAGTAACTTAAGTATGGGGGTGGAGAAATGGGAAGGGCACAGCTTGGAACCAATCCAGAAGGGAAAGGGAGTGACCCAGAACACAAAGGACAATCAATAGAACCAGGAAGTGATCCAGAACACAAAGGACAACCAACAGAACCAATCAATACATTAAGGAGGAGGGAGAACCGGAGACTCTGCCTATCACTCGACGTCTTCACTAGAATCTTCAAGACATCAGGGTGAGGCTGTGAAGTGATGGACAGGACTCATAATTGTGATTAGCACCTGACAATCACTCGGGAGAAACCAAGAAGGATTTAAAATTAGGTACATGGGACAAACCATTGCAAAACAAAGAACATATGCACACAGAAACTGGTAAGCCCAAAAACACACCACAACAAATGTTGTGGACCACCATTATCAAGACAGATGACACCAGCTGCTCTTCCCTTGTCTACTGATGCTATTCATTCTACTGTAGAAGTGATGTAGGGTAGAGTAATATAGGCCTGATAGGAAAGCAGAGTCCTTGAAAAATGTGGAAATGGGATGCAGCATAGAGAAGTGTAGGCATGGGACATAGGCCTTTCACTAGATACCCCTTGACTGTAAGCAACTTATCCATGAGCAGCTACAGAAACTGATTCTGAGGGTAACAAAGAAAACAGAAAACATGTTTATATACCGTACCAGCATGTATAGTCTATTTGGAGGTAGTCTGGAGATGCAAGCCACTGAAGAAACATCATGCTACCAAACATGAAAATGACTCCTTGGGGAGTGTAGAGAAGAAACTGTGTAGAAGAAACTATCAGCATTGTCCTAGGATGACTTTATGATGCTTGTATCCCCAGTCGTCTGTTCTGTTTATGTGTGCTATTGTGTTCTGTACCTTTAAGACTGGTTCCAAGAGCAAAGGGGGGAAAGAAGAAGTGTCAAGTTTCTTTTCAGAAACTGCTCTCACTCCTCACATTCTGCTCCTGGACTGTGCTGTCTGTAGCATGGACAGACAGTGGGACAGAGATCTCCTTTGCTTTTAGTTATTTTTTTTCTAGCTGAGGCAGAGAAGTTCCCTGGATTTTTTTCCCTTTCTCTTGGAACTGCTTAAACCTGTCCTGGACTTGAAAAACTCAGAGAGACACCTGTGGCCCACCAGGGTCTGGACCCCAACATTTTCCAGCTCGGGAGGAACTGATAAGAGACTGAGCAAGCCAAGCTATACCCATAGCAAGGACTTTCTCAATTTGTCATCTCTCTTTAGAATGGCAAGAGGTTTTATTGTTTCATGTTATTAATTTTTTATGCTTGTCGGCACTTTTTTTGTTAAATAAATGTTTTTTTCCACTTTTTCTCTAAGATTTTTTCCCCAGACCAATTGGGGGAGGGGCCGTTTGGGTTTTCTTTCCAGAGGGACCCCATCTGGAGGTTTTCTCCCAAATTTGCCCTAAACCAGGACAAGCATGAATGTCATATCTTTCTGTCTTGCCAATGTAGCTCAAATATTAAAAATTCCCAATGTATCACACATGCCAACACCAGAAAAAAATGTAGGATATAAGAGCAGGAGTAGGGTAAACATAACACCAGAATTAGTAATAGCTGAGAAATGTGTACTTAACAATTTAAATGTATTAGGTTTTTTCCTTATTCTGTAATAATTATCTGCCCAATAATTACTAGATTTGAGTTATAACATCAATATTTGTTAAATGTACAAAAAGTGATCTTTTTCTTTGCCCATAAAAAAGATTTGAACAACCCATGCATTTCTCACCCTGGCATTTCAATTCAATTTTTAGAGAACTTTTTTTCATGTCTATTCCTTAAAAGGCACGCAGACATAGAAGAAACTCTGGGAGGGGAGAATGACTGGATGAGTCAGGAGCTCAGGAAAGAAGAGCTTTATTGTTTACAGAAGAAAGAACTGACATAAATGCTGTGGAGATCTTGGATAACTGTATAAGGGATAATTTGACACGTACCTCTGTGCCAGAAAAGACTCTTTAGCTAAGGTTCACAGAATTTATTCAGTGAGTTTCTTTCTTAACTGAGTTTAGCTTCATAATATGACACTTTGGTGTCTGGACTGGAGTTACTCTTGATTTACACTGTGGTAACCATGATTACAATTTGCTCCACTGCTTAAAACAAACATTTAAGAGGAGCAGACCATGCAGGAATAGATTCAAGTGACATCCAAAATATCCATGTATTGCAACTGGAAAAAGCAACAGTTAACAAACCCAGTGAAGCAATAATAAACTGGGACTTGACATTCCTCCCTTGTCTCCAGGCTGTTGGCTTGTGCAGTAAAAAGCACTAACTGTCCATTCACTGAATTTTGTCAGTCTGATTATCTTTTTTTACCTGCAGGGACTATCCAGTGTAACAAGGCCTTAGAAAAAGATCATCGTTCTTTTAGCCTTTTAAAATAATTGAACAGACAGCTTCTAGATGGTTTAACCCCAGTGCCCTTTTACAAGATGAATTAGTGGATGCCAGTGGGTCTCTGGAGTTTGCTGCTCTTTTATTCTGTAGCTGTATTATAACTCAAAGAGTAAGCCCTCTGTAAAATCATTACTCCATTTTTTTTTTACTTTTTCTGACAGTAATTTTAGTGTTCCTATTATTCTCTTCTCTATGTTTCTCTCTATAGAACATGGAAAGTATAAACACATAAAAGTCATCATCTAGTATGGAATATTTATATCTGTTAAACTACACCGTGTCTGTACCCTGCAATCATACTCTGAAGTCTAGACTGTAGACCTGCTTGACCATAAATATCTTGACACATAAAGCATTTGCCTAAAGGCCATATTAGAATGGCCTTATCAGTTTCCAGTTAACAGTGATTCATCCAGGGTTCCCCAAAAGACATAGCTTTAGTCTAACTTTTTCTCAGGGAATATCTAGTTAACGAATAATGTCTCCTTTGAAGCTTATGAAGTAATTTATTTACTCGTATTTTTATGCTGTTGCTTTCCAGGACCTTGGCCTCTTGGGCTCCTTGCCTACATTTTCCCCTATCTTATTTTTCTCTTGATAACTTGTTTGTTATTAAGCTGAAGATGCTCAACAAAAAGAAATTGAGCAATTAAAAGGCAAAAGATTCCCAGGCTTGTGTTATATTTTTATATGTCTGATAAACACTGTCACCCATATGTGGTTTCTAAAGAACTATCACATTTTTCATAGGACAATAAGGTGGTTAAAATGAACATCAGAATACCTGAGGCTATGCTGTCAATGTTCTTTGTTAGCCTTTTCATTACTTTCAACAATGCTGCATAATGTATTCATTGAGAGGGAAATTGTGGGTTTATAATAATTTTATATCCTTTTCTTTTCAAATTGCCTATTATGTGCTCTATTAATTGAAACTGAAAACTGAACTGATGTTTACATGAATAATGCAATAATATCTATTATATCTCCAAGGTTTCCCTTCTCATTATTAATGATCACATGATTTAAATACATATATTAATTAGTTCACTCATGATCACAGAATCATAGAATCATGGTGTCATACAACAGTTTGGATTGGAAGGTCCTTTCTGGACCCAGTACCCCTGCAGAGATTTAATATGAGAGGGGTGAGCGGGAGCATCACCTCCGTCAACCTGCTGGCCACACTGCTTTTGATACAGCCCAGGATACAATTGGCTTTCTGGATTGCCAGTTCTTACCCAGTTTCTCATCCACAATATCCACCTATCTGAGTAGTGATCGGAGACATCAATGTTTCCTTTAAGTGATAAATCTAATTTATTTTCTCCCAGACTCATGAGTGGCAAACTCAAAAATTTTCGAGCCTGCTAAACATATATAAATGAACTGTGCCACCTCTGTCTTGTTACCTTCTGCATCAGAGAAAATCCTTCATGATCTTTAGCAATCAAAGTTGTGTCTCTTGAGTGTCCTTTACAAATCATCCTGAACAGCATTCAAATCATGTAATTTCAGTAACCTGATACTGAATTCCTTTTGGCATTTTAAGGATGAAAAAGGCCTGCAGAAGTGACTATGTAACAACAATCTTCATAGACAACTTCTCTGGGAAAGCTGAAATTTTACAGGTATTTTCACTAAGTGAAGATTTGAAAATGTGCCTTCAAGGTGTCACAAGAGTCTTGAATAACATATATTTCACAACAGTTGATAAACCAGGTAAGCTCTGGTCAGGGACTCTGCAGGATAGGTGTGCCCAGTAATATTTCTAATTTGTGATTTTCACTTTGTCCCCTTAAATACAAATGCTGAAAAGTGCTCTGCTCTATGACCAAATCTATTGCAGGATTGTATCCATATAAAATACTTCATCCATCAAACCTAAGATATTCCCAGGTGGTTTTTTTTTCACTATTTGGATAATAAATGGGACTGTAGTATTTTATAGTGCTGCTATGTGGTCAAGGATCTGAATAAATCCTTATTTCATAATCACTCTCACACTGTACACATTAATTTCTCCTTGCCTGGAGTCAGTAGTCGGGACTCAGCTCAGAATAAATTATGAACATAAAATTAATTGCTGGAAAAATGTGTATTAGTTTTAACTAATTTCATCTCTTCCAAGCAAGCAAGACTGAACTGAATATGAAGGAAGTCAGATACAAAAACCACTTAAATTATATATTTTTAGTCTATTGAAATGTAAAAATTACATTCAAAGCTAGATTAGTTTAAAATGTTCAGGGTGTTACCTATATGTAAACATACTCACTGAGCAAATGTCTGAAAAATCTTAAGTAGCCTTTTAATTTTTTACAATGACCACATAGAAGTTGATTGATTACTGATATTCTGCTTAGGAGATTTTAATTCAGAACTTTGGGACCTCCACCAATTTCATAGCTCTGACTGTATTTTAATAAATTATCTAATTGTCCAAGATGTCAATCCATTTCCTGCAACTCATAATCATCCCCTTCCTCCTTTTTCAATGGTAACTTTTTTTTCATGGCAGTGTGATATTTGTAACTTTTTAATGCTGTAAGTTCTAAAGAATACTGTTGCCTCTCTCAGAACACTGTCAAGGCCATAGAAGGAAATTGCTGTAAGATAAACCACCACAGCAGGAACCTGAGATAAACAGAGACATGAGAATTTTACAACAGGAAGCTACTGACTTCAAGCCTGCTGAGGCAGATCTGGTTAGCATGTCATGGGTGAATCCAGACAAAAATTCCCACTGTGACAAACTGTGAGAAAGGAGGTGACTGCTTATACATGTACCACCAGTCAAGCAAAGATCACCCCAAGTTATGGGAAGAGCCTCTGTGGATACCTGGAAGAGCCTGGGAACAGCTTCTATGGATACTTGGAACTTGGACCGTATAAAAGTGCTACCCTCAGAAGAAGAATTCTGGGACCCTCACCACCTAGAAGCCCAAGGTGAAGGAAGGCCAAAGGGATGCCATTGGATCCATGGATGCTGACTATCTCTGCTTGTCTCTCTCTCTCTCTCTCTCATTCACTGTCTCCTTTTCTTGACCCCTCTCTTTTCTATTTCTTTTTATCTCTCTACCTCGCATCTACTTTTAAATAGAATCCACATTATTGACTTCAGCATATGAAAAAGTCCTTGGTAATCATTACCAATCTAAGTTGTGCCACTTGAGTGTCCTTTTGCAGATCATCCTGGAAGCATTCAAATTGTATCATTTCAGGGAAATGATGCTGATTGCCTTTTAGTGTGAGAAGTGTGAAAAAGGCCTGCAAAAGTGACTGAACATATAAGAATATTATTCACGTGCAACTTTACTAAGGAACACTAAAATTTTGCCTTAATTTAGGCAGACACCTCTCATTAATTCGATCATAACAAATGTAATTTTTTTTTTCCTAGCTGCAAGTGACATTTTAGACAAGATTGCAGAGACAAATATTTTGAAAAACAATTGTATTTTTCCTGATGTCTTTTAACTTAAGGAAGACAATGTAATATCATAAAATTCTACATATGGTCAGTGATAAATTTAGTCTAATAATTTTAATCATATGCCACTATTGGAGGGCAGTGTTGTGGATTAACTGCAGTCAGTAGCTAAGCACAAAACTGCTACTCATTCACTTCTCCCTGGATAGGATGGGGGAAAGAATTGGAAGACTAAAAGTGAAAAACATTGTGGGTTGATGTCCTGGTTTTGTAAGCAATAGTTGTGGTTTTCTTCTAGTAGAAGCTACGGTGCTCTATTTTGGGTTTAGTAAAAAAATGATGATAATACACTGATGTTTCAGTTGTTGCTGGGCAGTGCTTGCACTGAGTCCAAGAATTTTCAGTTTTCCAGTCTCTGCCAATGGGGAGTTGCACCAGAAATAGCCGACCCAAACCGCACAATAGATAAAAAAATATATAAAAAATAAATGCCTTTTGCTAATATATCTAGAAACCACAGTTGCAGGCTACTCAATATTATTTGAATAAAAATCTATATTGTTAAAAGGTCAGCTATAACCTGACTTTTTATAATATTCTTTATTATAATACCCTATGATATTCTTTGCATTCATACAAACACAATAAATGTGTTTAAAAATGTTTGCAATGAGGTTAGATAGAAATCTAGCCATCAGTTTGTATTCACATTATATCATTTCACTTTCCCAGTACCACTGAATGCATAGGACAATGAATAGTCTCTACGCAGTATGATGTTGTACATGCTATTTTCACTGACTCTAGTTCATAATTTGAAGAAAGAAGCTGTGACGTAAAACTGGGTATTATCTACTACAGAGCAAGAAACTGGCATTTACATTTTTATTTAGTCTGTGAAAGACAGTCTCTTTTAACACTGAAGTGTTGCACTGCCTGCATCTGTCTTCTCAGCAAGACAAGTAATTATTTTCTACGATTCAGTATATTGAGCATGATAGCATTCACTTAACATGCTTCATTGTCTTTAATTTTGAAGTTTCAATGAGGTTGGGTTGGCTTCTTAAAGAAGACTAAACTGATATGCCAAATTCAATAAGGTTAAATCTGGAAACAAAAGGTTTCTTTTCTCATGTTGCTTTCTTTGTGAGTACATGCTTTGTAAGCAGTGAGTTTTTTCTAGTTTAGATTATACTGTACATTCTTATTCATGGTTTTTTTCACACCTTTCTAACACCTATTTTGACATCTTATGAAAGCTTTCCTTTTTATTGCTACTAAAGAGAGTTGAGCAAGACTTTTCCCCATTCTCCTTGATTTCTTCATGATTTCTTATATTGCACCTAGAAAATAAGTCAGAAAGATAACAAGAAATAGTCCAGAAGCCATTAGAGCATGACACATCAGTCATGAAGATGTTTATGGAGAAAGTAACATTAAAAAAATCTGTATTTTCTGCTTCATTCTAGTGATCTGCGTATCAGTGCTAATCATCTTACAGAAGCATACTAGCCACTGATGCAGAATGATGTGGAACAGGGATGGCCATTTCCTTTGTAACAGAGGAAACACCAATTATCTTGTTACTTTCTTAATCGCTGACCTACAATAATGTAGTGTTAAGGCTTTCTCAGAGAAATAGGAGATTCAGAGTCCTTTTAAAACCTGTGTAACAGCTTCTGGGTGGACTTTAATGTTTTTTATTTTGACAATGCCATCAAAAATAAAAACCAGTCTGTTCTCTCAGTACCTGTAGAAAGGTTCAAACTACATAGGAACTCAGAATAAATCTGTAGAAAGATATAGAGATATTCTTTCTTAATTTTTGGTATATTGTTCTTTTGTAGTGGTTTAAATTAGGAGGTTTTCGTTTATTTAAAATTAATATTTTTTACTTAGAAATGCATTTAAATGTGTCAAGATTTCTCATGAGATTAGAGTAACAGATTAACTTATCCCCAGTCTGTTTGCTGATGTCCCTCTTTAGATGACCCCTTGGCAGCAAGACTAAGCATGTTTATAAATATAGATACGCACACAGTGCAGAGGTACATCTGTATGGATTGACAATGATCTTCCCAGCAGCCGCTTAAACCCCACCAACACTCCCAGCTGTGAACAACTCAGGCAGATCTTTCTCTTCTGCACTTTATCAAGTCAAGAGTTCCCCATTATCTCTTCCCCATCCCCAGCTCTCCCTTGAGCTGACACATGCACACCTACTGGTCTCTCAGAGCCTGAAAAGCCTTTGCCAGTCATACCTTCCCGGAGTCCCTGCCCATGTTTTGGGCTCTCTTCACTTCTGACACCAGCTTTTTCAGACTCTGAATAACATTGATTTGCTGTGCAGTTCAGCTTGAGGAAAAAGAGCAAATCCCATACACAAACAGAACCCACATATGCAAACACATACACTCACAGGGCTGGTTGAACTTTTTCATGTCAGTGCTGTACCATTTCTTTAAAGTCCTAACTGCTAGTGACCTAAGATCTAGGGTTTGTTATTTTCTTTAAAATACACTTTGCATCATGGTTTGTATATCATGGCTTTTAAAGTTTGTTGAGTTTGCCTTTACTGTGAATAACTGTCAGCAAGATATCCTTATAAACCATACTATTACAGATACATATTTTGTTTTGAAAGTGCTCATCATAATGAAATAAGTTTCAGGATGGTTTTAGAGAGCAATGCTACATAAGGCACTCAGGATGCAGTGAGAAGGTTTTATCTACTGAATAAAAGGTAGAAACAGAAACTTAGAATCTAAATGGCTACTAGACAGGATCATTTTCTGTATCTCTGAGGACTGGCTAAAATAATGACTTGTTTGAAAAAAGTAAACCTCTTCAGCAGCTGATTGCTAGAGATCCAATTTAAAAGCATTAAAAAAAATTAAAATATCAGCTTGCCCAGGAGGTTTTGGACATCTTGTCTTGGTAATTGTACAAGAAAGAAAGGACTGTAGATAATGAAAATCATACAGGAAAATCTCATAGGCCAGTAGTCTGTTAAGAGGTTGAACTTATTTGTTTCCCAGAAAGAAACTTTGAATTTACTGCACAAAGAGAAACATTTGCTTCAGTCTAACAAAATAATTTTTTAACTTGCAAAATCACTAAGTATTTGTATATCTTATGCTAGAGCACATGCTTACAATTGAGGGAAATTTTTATACTAGCCCTGTGAAGTACGGGAAAAATAGAAAAGCAGTTTAGCTTTCTTCAGTGTATCAACTACTGAGTTTGTAAATTCTTGTTCTGGTTGAAGACTAGAGGGCATTTAGACAATCTAATGTTTTCTGCATGCAAAGCTACTCTGTGTAGTGACACCCATCTTCTCCCTGAAGTTTATATAAATAGTGATAAGTAAATTTTTTCAAGTCAATATGCAAGATTTTTCCTCTGATGCTAGCAGTGGAAAAATTTCACTTGAATCATTATTTGTTTTAAAAGGAATCATTATTTGTTTTAAAATTTTCTTCAGTTCTGAGATTTGATTTGTTTCTCCCTTTTGGTCCTATCAGCTGGTGTCTGTGTCATTTATCTTTGGTATTTTTAAGCTGGTCAGTTATTTTGCACAGTGCACAATAAATGACAAGGTCTTTGTGATTAATTAAGCACAAAATATCTTCCATAACTGAAGAATCTACATAAGTGACAAATACCAATGAATAGATATGGGAGA
This sequence comes from Cyanoderma ruficeps, assembly GCA_008694505.1. Lineage (NCBI taxonomy): Eukaryota > Metazoa > Chordata > Aves > Passeriformes > Timaliidae > Cyanoderma > Cyanoderma ruficeps. Next base: position 13,896,292 of record VZDJ01000346.1, on the reverse strand, counting down.
GAAATACCGACTGAGAACTATACTCTAGGGTTTATGAGACATAACACTGATTGAATCTTCCTTGTGTTTAGAGAATGATCAAACTCTCCAGTGAGATTGATGAGGTCTAGTAAAAATGGACTTTACACAGAAAAAAAACAAAACTCCGTAAGAACACCAGCAAAGAGTTTCTGGACAAGAAGGCAAAATATAATTCTTTGCATTCTAAAGAGTTGCTAGTCCAAGTCTATTTGCAAATTTTCAAAGGTTTCATGAACATGAGAATCAGAACTTGAATGCTCTTAAAGTTAAATGGCACCAAAAGAAGCATGGCAAAGAGAAAAAAACCCACCAAAAAACCCAACTCCCCACAAAAACAAACAAAAAACAAAAACACCAAGGAAAAAAAGAGATGGAATAAGCTGAAAGGGATGTACAGGCTTCTGTAATGGGTGAGGAACTGGAGTTAACAAAAAGGATACCTATGAGAGACATTCAGTAGTACCATTGCCAGAAAATATGACACTATGGCTGAAAAAAGCTGCAGTTTTCAAAAATTTTCAACACTGTCTTTTGTCTATGAGTAAGAGGGTTAATCAGAGAGTTTTTTCCCACTGGTTCTAGTGAGAGCTGTTAACCACATAATATTTACTACATTTGCATCTCTGTGTCTCTGTATGATCTTTGTATATTTTCCAAATTTTTTTCAGTACATATTTTCAGTTTTTAATAACTCAGTTCATAACCTAACTTTTGTAATAGTATTTTAAGTTATAGGGGTGGAGAAAAATGCACAATTCCAAGACATTTTCTCTAGCCCTAATTTTCAGTAGTATTCTTACCCAAAAGCTCTTGTTCTCTGACCAATGAACAAATACCTGAATCTGGTTGGAGGCCTGATCAGCCGAAATCTTTTCTAGAATAATGCAACAGAAAGAGTTTCTCAGCTTTCCCTCCTATTCAGAAATTTCATTATTCTTCATTTTGTTACTAACATGTCTAAAAAAGTGCTATACATGTTAATAACACCAAAACCAATAACAATTATAACAACAAAACCAGAAAAAATAACATATATATTAACCAGCATTATAGCATGACTGTAATTTGAGAGTAATACATAGTACATTAAAAGTTGTATACAGACTAATAAGCATCTTTGGCCTTAAAATTTATTGCTCTGGACTATGGTTATTGCCTCGTAAACACAAAAACCCCCTCAAATTACCATAATCAACTCGGCTACTTACCATGAATAGAATATTAAAATCTCTAGACTGGTTTAAAGTAAAGTGAAGCATAAATTCATTCCTTTTGTGGTTTGGATTGTGGGTTTTTTTGCATATCTAAAGAGAAAAATCTGTGTACTAACCACCAATTTATTGGAGCATTGCTAATTTGCATATCTAATTTCAAGCTGTACTAATTGCCTTTGAAAATGCCAAGCTTGTTTATTAGCCATTCCTTATTTTCCTGAAGGAAGAGTCTATTTACACAGAAGCATTCTCCATAACTGGAAAATCATTATCCTGGGACCTAAGGAAAAAAATAAACCAGCATTTCAAATATATTGTGGCTAGGTACAGTTCTTTTGTCTTATATAATGAAATTTTACAATTAAGTTAGCAGATGCCTTCAGGCATTTCAGACGGGGCATTATTTCTATTAAGTGTTTCATCTGCTTTAAGTATCACAAATTTGAAAATTTCGATTGCTTTGCAAGCACCACATAAATATTTTGCTTTTTTTATATATATGTCTCATTTAATGGTATAGGACCAAACAAAAAGCATTATGAAGTTTAATTCATATATGCTTATTACATTTAAAAATAAATTGCATAATTACTAAGATGTCTCAGTCACAAAATAAATATCCATAGCTGCCCTCTTTGGTTTAACAGAATTCCTTTAGTTGTTTACCTACTAAAAAGCCCAACAATAATAAATTCACATTTACTATGGTTCCAATAGAAATAATTATATGTTTAATGTTTAAGGTTTTATTTTTTTCTGTGATAAGAAGATATAACTGCTAAATTTAGTACTGTTGTTACTAGAGACTAATATGTAAATAGAAGGAACTGTGGTAATAGGGAAGTAAAACATTTAATAGACAACATTTTTCTTTCTAATCAAATTTAAGTAAGTGTAATACTAATATTTTAGGAGAATCTAGAAAGCTTTATCCTACAGCCTCTGGATGGAAAAACAGAAAATTCACTTTCTAATTGTTATAAGACTATAAAACAGGAAATTTTGTCTATGTTTTTGAAACTGTGAATAACAAGAAGCAAAGTGAGAAAAGTTTTTGTAGAGACTGTTGATATTTACCTTTACATAAAATTCACCACAGCCCATCCTTATTCACCAGTTCTCACTATTAGCACGAGATAAATTAACAAGGTGGTAGCAGCTGGTTTTGGTTGGGTTTTACTCCTCATTCTTAAAGCAGGATATTCACCCTCTCTTGTTTGCTTACTCATGTGCTTAGAAGAGGAAGGAAGGAAGGAAGGAAGGAAGGAAGGAAGGAAGGAAGGAAGGAAGGAAGNAAGTAAGGAAGGAAGGAAGGAAGGAAGTGAGCAATTTTTTCATTTATAATACGAAGGTGATAGAGTTAAGAACTCAAAGGGACTGCAAAAGTTAGATTTTATGGAATCATAGAAGTATAGAATCATTAATGTTGTAAAACACTTCTAAGATCACCAAGTCAAACCATCGGCTTAGCACCACCACTGTTCACCACTTAGCCATGTCCTCAAGTGCAATATCCACACAGCAGTATACATTCAGTCACATAACTGATGATTGAGGTAAGTGCAGCAACAACAGAAGGAAAGCAGAGCAGAAACAGTGATTGTCAAAAGACAAATACATAATTGTCCTGATATATAAATACCAGCAACCTTAAAATTTGATTGAAACTTACTTGTTTTTTATGGGTTATACATATAAAAGGGGTAGCATTAAGATTTCATTATTCATAATCTGTTGTGATTGTGATCTCAAGTTTCTGCTCTGCAATATCAAAATCACATGAATTCATGGAAATATGTGAGTTTGTGAAGTGTAATCTTTTAATAGGATCCAGTTAATTTTTTCTTTAAAACCATACAAATTAATGATCCAAGAGGTACAAAAATACTCTTAGGATGACTGAAACATAATGTAATTCGCCACCTAAAGTTTATCATTTGAATCATCATCTGTGTATGTACTTTTGTACAAGAAACTAAAGATTCAGTTTGGAGTCATAGTTTATCTGTGATCATGGACATGGCACATAAAAATAGCAGCATCACTTGTCAGGTTTATGCAATTTTAATAACTTTACAGTACTAATGAACTGTGAGGAGGAGAATAAATAAATTGGCAGAGGGGATGGAGGGGAAAGCAAGCCAAATATAAAAGAAAATGTAACTGAGTACTTGCCTCTGAGTGAGTGCTACATAGGGCATAGGGAGCATTTGTAGTGAGTATGGCTAAAGGAATACCTGACCCAACTGAACATAGCTCTGTGCTGTTATCAGACGCTCACTTAGGACTCTTTCTTGTCCCAAAGCTGAGCTACAAATCTCAGGACAGTAGAGCTCTACCTAACCTTCTACTGCCTCACAGCCATTGAAGGTATTATACATGTGTCATATCTACTTTTGACAGATTTTGTTCACAACAGTCTAGATAAATTAAATGCTTGTGGAATGGGTATATTGTTTAAGTGCATTTAATAATGCCATGATAATCACAATAACATATTGTGACATATCACTTTTGTTATAAGGATCTTCTGAACTTTCCTGATAAAGATTTAACATTTTGCCGTAAAATTCACCTTTGGTTCATTTTAAGAAAAATACTTTGTCTTTCATATTTTATTTTATTTTATTTT